>CAIGQV010019090.1:4443610-4500346 GCA_903798115.1 Danio jaintianensis
ACAATACAATACAATACAATACAATACAATACAATACAATACAATACCAACTAAAACAAGACAACTGAGAACAACAAACGACTGAGCAAAGACAAGACGGGTGCAGGGTGTATAAATAGTCCAAACAATGAGAAGTGATAGGATGCAGCTGTGTGTGATGAGTGGAAGTGGAAACCGGGTGTGTGTGGCGGAATGATGGGAATTGTAGTTTGTGATGATTTGTAGTTCATGATGAATTGTAGTTCACCAGCGATCTCTGAAGTCCTTGATCGCTGGTGAACATGACACCAACAAACAAATAAAAAAAACCCTGTTATTCCATGACTTGGACAAAAACATATATAAAATTTCCCAGACTTTCAATGTCTGGAATGGGCTAGACCTTTTAAAATTGCATGATTATTCAGAAATTCCATGATCCTTGGGAAACCTGCCTATGGTTCACAATAGCCTAACTAACAATAACGATAATTAATATAGCCTACTGTTCTACATGTATCAGAACAGCCACACCAAGACTTGGCGAATTAATGACGCAGAGAAACAATATCAGTGGAGTCACTTTAAAAACCATTTTAAAACCTCTGGTGAGCGATAAACAAACATTAAAGGGGCGTGGTTAAGAATATTGTGGCTGATGCCGTCCATAGATATACATATCCATCCGTCCATAGTGTATATATCTATGGATGCCGTCAAACTGACGTGAACAGAGAAGGGCCGACACTGGGAAGCAAAAGTTTAGACGGATTTACTTGCATGGATTAATTGTTGACCTAAAGAATAACAACGATTGAATAATAATAATAATGAATAATAATAATAAAATAAATAATAAAATTAAAATAAATACAAACAAGTACATTTTGTTTTCACAAGGACTTTAACAGCCATTCAGAATTGTTTCAAAGAGCTCGAGCATTTAAAGGCAGACGCCAAAACTGTAGCTCACTAGGCCTAAAATGTTCATATTATAAATTCTTCTTACATCATTGCTTTTATTGGCGTATCTACATATGACTGTTGCCGCATAATCTTTCACTCTATGTGCTTCCTCACAAAAATGACACTGCGATAGGCCTATATCGTACGTGTTTTGATTTACTGGTAAAAGATTGATATAGCTGTGGAATTACTGTAAATTACTCATAGTTAAATCACCTTTTCATTAGGCCTATTTTAGCAACAGAGACCTTGTGAAAGTGTAGAGGCTATAGCATGTCTTTTGACTAACTTCAATTAACTGAAACACACACACACGCACGCACACATCAATAAAACAGGCAGACGTTCATACGTAGCCTACATAATTATTTTCACGCTACCAATGAAGCGATGTTATTAGTCCTAAATCTCCTAATGATAAATCAAAATGTTTTTTCTACAGTCTGTAGTGTTCTTGCGCCCTCTAGTGGTCATTGTAGAAATAATTAGATTATTTTGACCAGCATTCTGTTAATAAAGCTAGTCAAACACATCAGTAAACGTAGATGCTAAATCGATGGCTATTTTGTAATGTTCGTTTACTAATATATGGTGGAGGGAAGTGGTAAAGTTCAAAAAGTTGCAAATCCTAACAGCAGATTCAGCTTTTAAAAGATTTCAAAACCTTGCTAAGTGCAAGCATACTGAATAATGAATAAGGAGGCAGCAATATCTGAGACTATAGTGTTTTTTCTTGTTATTATTGCGTGAGCTTTATGAATATGCATGAACGGGGCGGAGTAACCTGTCACACGCCCATGACGTTCTAGTGTGGACAGACTTGCAGGTAGTGATTTAAAGTTAACAATAATTTAAGGTCGCACAATGGAGGTATTTCGGAGAATATTAGACTAATAAGACATATAAATCGACCCGAAATGCTATAAAACATGTGGATTCACATTCCCCTTGAGAAGAAGTTTTTGTGGCGCGTGTTTTTGCTCCTCACTTGGACTGCTGTACAGGCTTTCGGAGGTGAGTGTCAGTAGACCACAATTTGATATTTTTCTATTTAATATAACGTAATTTAACTTAAGATAAGTGTTCATTTAGGATGAATAATAACAATAATAACACGCCGAATATGGTTTTGTTGTAGCTTCAGTAGTTCATACATCTGTATTATCATCCAAATATAATTTTATCTGCAAATTAGTTTCTTCAGATGGCACAATTATTTATAGTAACTACAGAAAATATTATTATTAATATGGGTTTGTAGATATAGTGGGGTGTTAGGAGTAATTAATATCTCACTGCAAAGTCACTTCTGCACATGTCTGATATGGGATTAGATATAATCCGATCAGTCCAAGTTAATTTTGTTTACCTGCAGCATGAATGATAGCGACCTCCCCCATGTAGTCCAAAGCTAAAAAGAGACAGCAATCTAACCTGCAATGCATATTTTTTGAAGCACTGCAAAAATATGATTAATGCTTTTGATTTTGTAATTCTTTTGTGTGCTTATTTATTTTCCTATTCAAGTTGAGATATTTAATTTATTTAAACAGGTAAAAGATATTTAATTGTTATGCAACAACTTTTATGTTATGTTCCTTCTTTATCATTTACTGTCAGTTGCATCAATAGTTTATTCAGTAGTTTGGACATGCTTTCATTATCTGAATAATCAAATAACTTCTGCAAATTACCCACTGCTACTAACTCAGTAGGTTAGCAAGTTCATACCCAGTCACTGTACTAATTCCTATTGACTCTGACACAGTGCTCTATAAATTAGCATGTGCTATTGTGCTCTTAAAAGGCATTCAGTGCATTAAAATGCATTAATTGAATTCTGATAAAGATTTAGAGGGCTGCAGTCACAACAGCACTTAGTCTAAACTGCTTTAGGCATTTAGCTGGCACAAAATTGTTCAAACTCTAACTTACTGGGGACATTAGCAGGCATGTTACTGTATGCTGAAATAGTCCATGCATATAGGAGAGACGAATGCATATTTTAAAAGAATGATGTTGTTTTTATTTGTGTCAGTCATTTTGACAAACTACACTTTAATGTTTTCTGAACAGCTTATCCTCTGGCGCTTTGTTTAGAGGAACTTGTTCTTGGACAATGCAAAACTGGAAAAATGTGTAATGTGATTATGTGCTGCATTCAGTATATAATAATAAAACAGAAGAATTATGCTTTATACCCTTACTGATTATTTTGTAGCTTCTTTCTATGGAGATGGTTTTGTGCATTTGAAAACAGTTGAGTTATCAAGTCAGACGTCTATCCATGTACGGTTTCGAACCTCTGGATCCAGTGGACTGCTGTTCTTGGCAGCCGGAGAGAAGGACTTCCTCTGGGTCGGGCTGCATTCTGGCAGAATAGAGGTCTTTCTATACTTTTTACGTAATTTGATGTAGTTTTATGTTTTGCAATATTTAACTGCTTATTAATATGTCTGACATTACTCATATACATTTGGTAAAAAAACAAAAACAATCTTTTATAAGTATAATAATTTCATTGATAAGTCAAAACCAGATAAAAAAAATATTGTACTGCTCAGCACAGATATTTTTGCCCTTTGGCAAAAACAAAAGGCAAGTGATTTCTTGTTGCTTCCAAACAGAAAAAGCATGTTCACAGTCTAATCCTCCACACGCAGCACTGTGCTGACAAGTCTTTTCATGCTGAGCACTACTGACATGGTGTCTCTGTTACCTGCAGTTAAAGTAGTATGAGTTTCTTAGCAATACAGGATTAAAACATATTTCCTATATATTAATGTTAAGATCTTCCTGTCCATCTCTGTCAGGTGCGGATTGAATTTGGATCTGGGGAAAGGACTGTTCGCTCTGAGAAGGGTATTCCTTTGAATGATCTGATCTGGCATACAGTAGAACTTCAGCATGACCATGAAAACATTACACTGACTGTGGACAAAAACTCTGTAACAACTGTAAAGATGCCAGGGCCTGACCTAGAGCTGGACGTGCAGGATGGTCTTTTTGTTGGAGGCGTTGGAGATCGGGAAATATCCTACCTCTCAGCAGATGATTCTTCTTTTGGCTTTCGAGGGTGTGTGGATGAGGTTCTTTTCAATGAGCATAACCTTCTGTCGTCCCTTAGGCCTTACTCTGGATACAAAACGATTCACGAAGTGTCACTTGGTTGCAGTCCAGAATTTTCAGCAACTGTCAACAATTCAATAAGTTTCTTTAGTTCCAAAGCATACATGTCACTGCCAACGTGGGACGTACCCCAAGAAGGTGTATTTGAATGTGAACTTCGCACAGTATATTCAGAGGGGATCTTTTTATACAGCTCTGCGGGCCAAGGAGACTACATTGCCCTGGAGATCCAAAAGGGTCACCTTGTTGCCATCCTAAAAATAGGTGCAACCAAAACAGTATTGCGTTCATTGATGGTCGTCAATGATGGGGCATGGCACATTTTGCGGCTATATTTGTCTCCTTTGAATCTTCAGTTTACTCTTGGTTTGGAGATGCACAATTCTAGCTTTGGGATAAATGCCAGTGCATTACAGTTTATTGGGCCACTTTTTCTAGGAGGGGTGGATGCCAACACTTACACAGACGTCCGCAAGAATGGACTGCTGTCTATGTTAGGCAAGCGTATAGCAGGAGGCTCATTTAAAGGCTGTCTTCGAAATATCAGAGTTAATTACCAAAGGATGGGCCTTCCAAAAGCATTGGTTACCAAGGACATATCTGTTGGTTATGAACCAGAAAAGCTATTTGATCCTACTACTATAAGTCCATCAACTATTGCCTTATATTTTGAGAATTTTACAGATGTTCCAGCTGAGCTGGACAAAAGGAATTTTCTTTTACTCAAAGATTTAGAGGTTCTTGAAGGTGGTCGAGCACCACTTGAGTCTAAACACATAAAGATTAATCTAGACTTCCGTAAGCTTGGGATTCGTCAGTCACAGATTATGTTTCGTATTGAGGAGCAGCCAGTCCATGGGCAACTCCGACTGGATGTTGACTCTGATTTGGGTGAGAATACCTTTAGTATGCTGGACCTCTGGCACAAAAGGGTCATGTATGTCCATGGAGGATCTGAGGACCTATTTGATTTTTTCATGTTTTCTATTTTGACCAGCAGCAAAAAGGAAGTGCCTAGCTATCTTAAAGGGAACCGCCTGCACAGATTCAACATTAGTATCACACCTGTCAATGATGCTCCTGAACTTAGTCTCCCTGAAGGCAGTCTCTTCATTATGGTGGAGCACTCAAGACGTCATTTGACCACAGATGTCCTCAGAGTCATCGACCCTGACACGAACTCCACAGATCTCAAGTTTACAGTGCTTGGAAACCTGATTATTAACTCAGGGTTTCTAGAAATTGAGGAACACCCAGGCAAAGCAGTGACATCATTTTCCCTAAGTGATCTAGAGCAGGGTAAAGTGAATTATGTGCACAAAGGTGTCAAGAACTCCAGAATGGCACTTAGAGTGAGTGATGGGGACAAGGTAAGCAACACTGTGGTATTCAGGATCATCGCTGTTCCCCTAGAATACAAGGTCACCAACAATACTGGAGTAGAGGTAATCCAAGGGGATACAACCTTTATTAGTAACAAAAATCTTGCTATTCAAGTGAATGTCCCTAAACAAACAGTGGATATTCGCTACGACATCACAGTGCCACCAGTCTACGGTGAGCTGCAAAGGCTACATTCAAGTGGGCAGTGGAAGCAAACAAGCACATTTACGCAGAAACTTTTGGAAAAGGAGCGTCTCCGATATCTCAGCACCTTCCATGGGACACAGCAAAGTAATATCACAGACAGTTTCAAATGCAAAGCCACAGTTGGCTCAGTCATAACTGACGAGATTTTATTTCTGATTAGAGTACGCTGGATACGGTACAGAATCATCAAAAATAAGGTTGAGATAGAGGGTAAACAAAAAGTCACATTGACACCTCAAGAATTCCATGTTGTCACCAAGGGTGCAAGACTTTCGGAAAATGACCTTCACATTCGTTTGTTGACATTACCAAGAAAAGGACATCTTCTTCTTGATAATAAGATTTTAAAAAGAAACTCTACTTTTAGCCAAGATTACATTACTAATCACAAGTTACAATATGAGCTCTTAGAAAAGGCACATGATGATGCAAGGGACATGTTTCACTTTCAGGTTTTTTCAAAATATGCCATGTCAGGGATTCATGAGTTCAAAATCAGTATTAAAGCAGATATTCATGATATAATTTTAAGTAATCATGGACTTTCTGTCTTGGAAGGGGAGAGCAAGGTCATTACTAAGACGATGCTTTTCTCAGAGACAGCCAGCTCCAGAATGGTACACTACACTGTTACTAACATCCCTAAACATGGGATACTGCAGAAAATAAACCTCTCCAATTCCTCTTCAAGCAATGACACCATAACAGAGTTCACTAATCAGGACATTTTGGATGAACGCATAATGTATGTCCATAACGATAGTGAAACCACACAGGATGCATTCAGGTTCGTGGCGTCCTTTGGCTCTCTAAAAAATAAGACACTCGGCTCGGAGGGTGTATTTAATATTTCCATTCAGCTGGTTAATGATGAGAAACCGGTTCGTGTTGTGGATAAAGTCTTCCATGTTGTGCATAACAGCCAGCGGTTACTTACACTGGAAGACTTGTGCTACCATGATCCAGACACAGACTTTGATGACAAAGATCTGCTTTATACCAGACGAAAGATCCCCACGGGTGAGCTAGTCCTGGTAAATGACACCACACACAAGCTTTATCAATTCCATCAGAAGGACTTAGAAGAAAAGAGAGTGCTGTTTATTCACAAAGGGGCAAGTTATGGTCGCTTTGTCCTCTTCATATCAGACAGCAAACACTACACATCAACAGTACTTGAAGTGTCAGCCCAGGATCCATTTGTTGAAGTGGCCAACAACACCGGTCTTTTGGTCCAGAAAGGGCAGGCAGCCATTTTAAGAGTTGCTAATTTCAGTATTTCCACTAATATGGATGTCAGGGATGATGAAGAAGTGGTCTTTGAGGTCTTTCTACCACCAAGCCATGGGACTCTTTACTGCAATGAAATTAAAACAAATACTTTCACACAATATGACATAAAGATGGGTCATGTAATATATCATCATGATGACAGCGAAATCCTGGAGGACTTTTTTAACATCACCAGCAAGGTGAAAGGTCTGCATCTGGATGTAAGTGTGGACATTAAGGTGTATCTTGAGAGTCATCAGCAGCCCCCAACAGTCATTCACAATAATCCAATCTTGGTGGAGGAAGGAAAGCCTGTTAAAATCACTAAGGAAATTCTCCAGGTTAGTTTTGCTTTTAAACATGTTCAAATAATTTGATTATGAAATGTAGACTATTGTATAATTTATATGGTTTGTTCCAGGTTATTCATGAGGATAACAAACCTTCCGAGATTGTGTATAATGTGAAGGTTGCACCCGCTCATGGTTTTCTGAGGATATCTATGGTGAAAGAAGGTCACTACCGTGGCAGCCAGGAGAGTCCCATAGAGAGCTTTTCACAGGGTGATATTAATGAAGGGCATGTTCAGTATGTTCAAACAGAGAAAGGGTATGTCAATGACTCTTTCTCACTCGATGTAACCAATGGCATTCTAACATTCCATGATCTTATAGTAGTAGTGGACATTATCCCCTTGCACATCCCACTAGAGGTGTCCAATATGACCCTCATAGAGGGTTCCTCTAAAGCTCTCACTCAGAACATTATCAAAGTCGTCAACCAACACTTTCATGGACTCCAAATCTTCTATCTTGTAACCGAGGGGCCCCATCATGGTCGAATTGAACATTCAAGAATCCCTGGTGTACCCATTCCATCTTTCCCAAGAGCTCAAGTGAGTTTCACCTTTTAACACTTTTTAGGGGATATTTCATCCAAAATAAAAATTTGCAGGCCCTTAGATTCATAAAATGTAAGTCTACAGTTACTAGCACTTAGAGAGTACTAAAAAAAGAACATACGGGAAAATCTAAATTAATATCCATTGCTCCTGACAATATTTTGAGGTGTTATAAAGTCCAGTCTCCAATCATTTTGCTTTAAATGTCCACAAAGTGTTACCAGGAGCCACAGGGGTTCATTTTGTTTTGCCTCTATATGTTTCTTTGACTATCAATGTGCTGCTGCCATTGTTATACATTTTATGATATCCCTTACCATATACCTTTAATACATTTCATATATATTATAAAATATATAATAATACAAGTGTATTTATAAAATGTTTGGTAGAGAACCACACTGTATTTTTTGTGTTGCCATAGGCTGAACAAGGGTTCATTTTCTATGTCCATGATGGAAGTGAGACAGTGGCTGATAATTTTACAGTGGTGGCCAATGATACAGATATTCGGAAGCAAAGTTTGCCTTTTGTGGTTTATGTTGATATAACACCCATAAATGACGAATCTCCAATTATAACTGTCAACAGGATTCTCAAGGTAAGGGTTTTAAAGTGTACAATAGTATGTACCTTACACACATACAATCTCAGAAATAAAGGTACAGGTGCTTTGTGGTGGTACCTACATATTAGTACCTAAAAAGTACAAAAGTGTACCTTTGAGGTATACAGTATGGACCTGTTAGGTACAAATATGTACATATATATGAGCTTGATGAACTTAGATCACCACAGCTGCCTTAGCTATCTAATTCAAATCGATCAGTATGTGTAAGAAGATAAAATCATGAACAAGTTAACTTTTTTAGATGCACAGTACAGTTTTTTACTTGCAGTCCCAAATAAAAAAAGCTAGAGGAAGCTAGAGTAATTTCTTGATGGAAAGATTATTTAAAAGATCACTGGTGAAATCTGCTTTAACTGTGAGGAGGCATAGACGTCAAGTGCCCACTTCTAACAGCAGGAGGCTCAGTAAACATTCTGAAATGGCTTCTGCTGTTTAAAAAGAAGTTCTTAAATCTCACTTTACATTACACAAACATGACCAACATTGACAGCAACTCATTTCTTTTATAAGGTGTGGGAAGGTTCTGTGACAGAAATAACTAATGAAGACCTCAGTGCTGAGGATCCAGATTCTCCTCCTGAGAGTCTAGAATTCATCATCACTCCACCAAATAATGGGCATCTGGCCCTGAAGAATGCCCCCTCTAGACCAGTTCTGAACTTCACTCAAGAGCATATCAATCAGGGCCAGCTGGTGTTTGTACATAATGGTTAGTTTACCTAATAAATTATCTTTCAGTTGCCAATACGAAACCTGTCATGCAATTTGAGAACTCATTTAGCTTGACCTCTCAGTAACTTTGTGGTATTTATATTTTGACAGGTGCTATGTCTGGAGGATTTCACTTTCAAGTCAATGATGGTTTGAACTTTGCTCCAAGGCAAATCTTCAGCATTACAGCCCAATCTCTGATCATTAGCTTAGAGAAAAATGAAGAACTCAGAGTTTTCCCAGGTTTGTTTTGTTAAGCTTTCTTTTTTTCTGTTGCTTTCTCAACTTAAACCTAAAATGTTCCTTTCTACTAAAACATATTTAGTTTTTAAAGTTAAAACCATAGCCGTTACATTTTTTGCTAGGAAGTGGATATTTAGGGTGTCTTTCACATGAAGGGGTAGATTAGCCAAAGGGCCAGATGCTGTAGCAGACTGCAGCAGCTGGCCCAGCTTGTAGGAAGCGAAGCTCAGACTAGCTTACTATTTTCTGTGTGATATATAGAAATGCATTTATTGTCTTCTTCTACAGGTTCTTCAAAGCTAATTTCTGAAGATGAGCTGCTGATTCTCACAAATGACTATGATGATATTTATGGCAATCGCACCATCACCTACACAGTAACTTCACCTACAAGATTGGGCAGCCTAATCTGGAAACAAGCTGAAAATTCCACACAAGAAATCTCATCTTTCACCCAGAACATGGTATTAATGAGATCTTTTTTTTCCAGATTCTCTTTATCTGTTTTTCTCTACTTCTCACAACAACTTAAGCAAATCTGCTGTATATCATTGTAATAATGTCACAACTAAAGGGGTCACAAACTGAGAAATCAAACTTTTCTTGATTTGTTTGACATGAAGAGCTCATTGTACTATAAAAAAAAGTCTTAGAACTCAAAACTTTCTCATTAGTCTAAAGTTTTTATATTGAAGTCAGTTTGGCAAAAAGACACGTGAAAAAGAATCTGCCACTTTTAGGTGATAGTGTGGCTAAACATCACCTACACAGAAGAAGATCAGTGCCTGCTTCTACATCTCTACCTGTTTAGCCCACCTATTTATGTGGTAACAGGGAAATAACAAGAGAGTCAAATGTAGGACTATGCAGAAACCAAACAATAAACATGGCTCAGAAAACCCCCCAAGATGCTCTGCCATGCCAAGTCCTTCTGGTCCAACATCTGGAAGAAGTGGATAAATGTTATTTTTAATGAATTTCCAGAAGGTCTCAGGAAAAACTTGGTCCATTTTTAAATTAATTTTACCGCAGATATATTTACAATTAAGGCACAATTTGATGTTGGATTTACAGAAAGATTGAAAACAAAAACAATGTTGTGTTGACTATATCGGATCTGACAGTAATTCTCCACCACACAATTGTAACTATTTACCAAACCATTAAACTGCTTTGTCTGTTAATACAAATCATTTGATATAATATGAGCAGTGTTTATGTCTTTTTATCTTAAATCACTACTGTGTCCATTTATGAAGGATGTCAAACGTACATGTAGTTTACATTAGTGGGCACACAACTGTCCTTAATGGACCTAATATTAGAAGCAGTAAAAAGTTATAAATATCATAAAAATCATAACAGTGGGAGGTTAGGTTAAGTCTACAAACTGTCAAGTCTATTAAAATGGAGTGTTTTGAGAAGAGGGTTCAAACCAGGAAATAAAATAGCCTATTACTTGTAATGTATACAGTTTTAATGTAAAATTTAAGTAAACGTAGAAGAACAGTACACGTTTTTAAAAAGGCAGTTCATGTTCCCTTTAAATGTCATTTATGTGATCATCCTCACTCAAAAACATTCCAAATAACGTTTTATTTCAGGTGAAAGAAAGTGCTGTGCTTTATGCACAGACTAAACCCATTGCATGGGCTGCTACAGATTCCTTTACCTTCACAGCGTCATGCCCCCCGGCTTTCCTCCAAGCTCACACCTTTAATATCCACATCTCTTATGAAAACACTGACCAGGAGCATAGGAGTGCACTGCATACAAATACAGGTAATTTGTTTATTTCTGGTAAAGTTTACTGTCAATGTTTTTGTAAATTCATTCATATTTGTTATTTATTCAGGAGCTGTTGTCGCTGAGGGTAGCAGTGTTCTCATTGATAAATCAAAATTGGATGGCTCAAACCTTTTGGGAATGTTAGATGAAGATGAACGTAATTTCTATGAGGTCTGGTATGAAATCAACTCTCCACCCCACCATGGTACAATTGTTGTAGGTGAAAAGAACCTGACGCATGAAAGACCAAAGTTCTCTCAAATCAACCTCCACAAGCATGGAATCATATATGTACATGACGACTCGGAGACCACTCATGATAACTTCACTTTTAATGTGTGGCTAAACCCCAAAGGAAAGCTTGCTCAACGTCCCCAGAATGCAGACAATACAATATCTGAAATATTTAATATTACTGTGACCCCTGTTAATGACCGACCTCCTGTGCTCAAGACAGGATCACCTAGACTCAAAGTGGTCAAAGGGGACACTGTGACTTTGGACTCTGAGAACCTTTATGTGGAGGACCAAGACACTCCACCTGAGGAGATTTACTATACTGTAATCAGCAGGCCCAAAAATGGCTTCCTCGCTTTGGAGGGTCAACTTAACAAGTCTACACTGAATTTCACCCAGGCTGATGTAAATCATGGAAAGGTGCATTTTGTGCAAAAAGGGGAACTCTCATCCGGGGTCATTTACTTCAGTATTACTGATGGATTCCACAGACCACTTTACAAGCTGTTCAGCATAGAGGTTGAGAATATCACCATCAGTGTGGTCAACAACACTGGACTGACTCTGTTGCAAGGTCAGACCACAGTGACTTTGACATTTGAGCACCTGGCCGCAGTCACCAATGAGAGGGATGCATCCATTAGATATTTAGTTACAGCTCAACCAAATCATGGGAGTATCATGGTTATGGAAGAGTCTGTCACACACTTTGAACAAGAGGACTTGCACACCGGCAGAGTATTTTATCACATGACTGATCTATCATCCTCTCAAGACAGCTTTGAGTTCACAGTCTTTACATCTGAGAGTAACCTGACCAACCAGGTGGTAAACATCACAGTCAGGCCACTGATTCACATTGGCGAGCATGTCAGGATCCCAGATGGCATCCCAGTTAAGCTAAGAAAGGACGTCCTGGATGCAACAGAATTGGCTTCTCTTAGTGCTAGCGATCCCATCTTTGAAATACTTGAGCCACCTAAACATGGCAAACTAGTCAAAATCACATTTGACCTCGGAGGAGCCCCTCACTCAGTAGAGTCCTTTTCATTCCGGGATGTGGAACAGGGGAGAGTGGCCATTGTGGAAAACATAAACTTCCATGCCATTTATAGCAACACAACAGCAGCCAGGTACAATGTCACAACGGTCCATCCACTTAATGACTCATTTATTTTCCTTTTGAAGGCAGCCAATGTTCAGCCTGCCATGGGCGAATTTGTGTACTTAGTCTTACCATTTGATCCCATTACAGGAAAGCATATACTTTTAGAACCAACCAAGTTGCCAACTTTCAACATAACAACAAATAATATGTCACCCATGTACCCACCATCTCATATAGATCCAACAAGTAGACCACACAGGACTGCTTCAAAGCTGAAACCTAGAAAGCATTGGGGGAATCACACAAGAAGTAGATCTGCGGTTCCACATGTGCCCCGTACCACAATGGGCAAGTTGGACCCCTTCCCAAAAAAGACTTTAGTGAGGATGGAATCTTTTCCAAGACCTGCATCTGATCCCCTGCTCATCATCCTGCCACTTCTGGCCTGCCTCCTCCTGATTGTCATTCTTGTGGTTCTTATTCTTGTCTTTCGGCACCAAAGGGAAAAGCGGGCACACCCGGCAATGATACAGGGGCTGACGGGGAACCCTGGTGAAGATATTTTAGCCAGAGGCCCATATCTGGGTCAGCCTGAGAGAAGTCTTGCTGTTCCGTCAGTTATAGTAACCCCGCTCACACCAAGCTGCCCTGACAGCCCTGTTTTAGAAGTGCATGATCCTGCCTTGGTGCCAGCAATGGAACGATCTGTGTCTCCATTTCTCCTTTGCACATGGAGCCCACTTGACCCTGATTCTGCCCAGCAATGCTCACCAGCAACACCACCCCTTAAACAAAACCAGCACTGGGTTTGACTCAACTCCTTTTATCACATCCAGATGTTTCTTGAACCAATTTTGTGAACTGTCATTGTGCATGACGAGCCAACTCTTAGCATTACTGGCAAAAGAAATTAAGTTTTATACTACGCATAAGAGAAACCGAAATATCTACTTGTATTCTTAATGGCATTCGAATTTGAATCTTGTAGACTGAAGGTCTCCTGACTTTGTATCAAAGGAAAGATAAACAAATAACTATAATTTTAATGCACAACTTTTTGATGTTATCCAGTTTTCATCCTGCCACAGCTTAGATATTTTGTTGTTTTGTTACATACAAATGGACACCATTTTTGTTGTTACAGGGTCCAAGTATTTTGCAATTACATATTCCATTATATGCTGTCAGGGAAAATAGCTTGTTACTGGTACAGAGTGCTCAGAGAAATATTTTTTGTACCTCATTTAGCACACTATTAGCAGCTAGGGTACAAAAATGTACCCTTCAGGGGTAAATAAGAATGTACTCACTTTAGGCACAGTTGCTTAACAAGATTAGCTCCTGCACTCACATTGCACTTTGGCATTCTGTGCCTGACCATGCTTACATCACAAAAAGGTTTTGTTTTGATGAAATGGACAAGCTACAGTTCCTGTTCATAAATAAGGTGAGAATAAGATCTAAAAACTCTAAATTAGATGTATCCAAACCTGCACCTGGAGGGCCATTGTCTAGCATAGATTAGCTTACTACAGGCAGATGAGAGAGTATGTATTACTTACCATTGGAAAAAAGTGTATTGCCCTGTGTACTGTCATAGAGGCAGCAATAGCATTATCTGTTGTTGTTTTTTTGAGAATGGTTGCAAGATTGTCTTCCATAGATGTTGGTTTAGCTCCAGCCTAATTAAGCACAGCTTATCAAGGTTTTACTATATACATACTAAAAACTAAATATTACTACAAATATAAGTTAAAAAAAAACACTACAGTACATGTACATGCATACTGCGTCAAAATCCATCAACTTAAACATAAACTGAAAGAATTTTGATCCAAATTTTAGAGGGCAAAGACCACAAGCTCAAGTATTGGTATTATGTTTAGGCCTACAGCTAAAGAGAACGTAAAGATTCCTTGTATTATAATTATGTTATTACATAAAGTGCAAGATAAATACTACTTCTACAAGATAATGCCTTATATTTATTTTTATTGTCACATTTTCTGTAGACTCAATCTGTTGTAATGGTATGAAATTGAGCAGAGGACTGAAACTACTTGTTGGGTACATTTTAAGGAAGTGTCTAAAATTAAAGTACCATGCTGACCACAAAAACAGATCCACCCTCATAATACTGCAACAGCAATTTTAACAAACAAAATTGTGTCAAGAAATACAACAGAAAAATTGTGTACTGAAAGAAATTATAATAACCACACATTCAAGATGCTTAGATTGCTTCAATGAACCCACATCTAATACATTTTAGTTTTACGTAAAAAAGTTAATATGTATAAATGCACATTCTAATAAAATATTTGCTTTTCCTATAATCCTTTGTGCACAAGGATCCTTTAATATATTTATTAGTGGTGTTGCATCACATCATTCTTTATGGCTCCAGTTATTTAGAAAACAGATGGTGTGGTCCTTTTTTCTCCTTAGTACTGTTTCATGTGCAATATATGTGGGCTTGTTAGTAATCGGGGTGTGGGAATAAATTCTTCATGATTAAGGAGCTGAGTATGTGAAAAGAGAAGCAGGCAGTGTGTGGAAAGAGAAGCCTAACTTTAGCTCTTAATAAATAATTCAAGTGGAGTGAGAGATTGACAGCTCTGGATTTTCCCCCTAGTAAGCACACAAACTACTAATGGTACGGCCTCCTTCAAGAGGTCACTTGATTGGACCTCTGAGGCTAGCGCATGTTGATCAATGGTTGATTATTCTTCCTCTTTTCTTTCAAAACTTTTCTCTAACCTGTTTTGATGATGTAACACTTAAAGGGATAGTTATCCCCCCGAAAGGAAATTTGATAATATTTAATTTACTTTGCCTTATGCCATACACAATTTTTTTCAGTAGAATATTAAAGATTTTAGTTGAAATCATGGTACTTGGAGATTCATAAAATTGTGATTTATTTAAATGAAAAGATAATCATTTTAAATTTCTTAAACAGGCCAATTGCTTTGCTTCATAAAACCTCAATGCATCAGGAATTACAGGATTTTATTTAGTTTAGCCTGTACCAGTAGCAAATGACTTCTTTAATATTATCTAAGTGCCAAAATTTCAGCTAAAAATCCTATTTAATGTTCTACTGAAAAAATATATCAACATATTGGGTGGATTGAGGGTGATTAAATTAACAGCAAATATTAATTTCTGGGTGAATTATTCCATTAAGGCCAATTGACACTGCTGAGCAATTGCAGCAGAAACTTTGCTGAATCAGTGTGTTAGCCCTGATGCCATTGGCTGGGGCTTGTTTTTGCAGAATGAACATGTTCAAATGACATTGGTGAGATTGTGGAATGTCTGAGATGCGATGTTGGGGTTTGTCGGTGCAGTGTGAATTGGCTTTTAGAAAGCAATAAATAAGTAATGAAACACATAACTCTTACCCAAATCTATCTATGCAAATCCTGTCTCCAACAAATTTGTCCTTTAAAATGAATTATATTATTTAATCTTTAAAACCCAACAATATTCAAGTTTTAAAAAATGCTATTAACATTTCTTTACATACATAAAATTAAATTACATATACATTAACATAAATATATTATATATGTTCTTGAAGTAAGACAACATGCTTTATAACCTATAATCATTTTTTAATAACTGATTTAATAGTTGTAGTCAATATTTTTGTCAAATATTTCATTTTAATTTAGGTGTTTTTGTTTTTCTACCAACAATAACTGAATCATCACAGACCGCCATGTGGTCCAGAGTATGACAACCACAAAACTATTTTTAAGGTTTCACTTCAAGTTTCTTGCTCATACAGCTGTTAAACAGTTGTTAACAGTTAGAACTCCTAAAATGTGTCAGTTTTATTTACTGAAGTTTAACTAAAATAACTTATAACATGGGACAAAAAAAAATCTAAACTGAATAATAAACGTGCCTGTAAACTAGTAACGTGAGTGATCCTCTCTGCCTCGTCTGGAATGTACTAGATAAAGAGAGTTCAACCCATGTTTTCTAGGTCACTGTTCTCTGCACTTCTCCTCCAGGGTTGAGAAACTGTGTCTCGTCTTACTCTTGCGAGCTCTTAATGTAAAACAGACCCAGGCCTCTCCCTTAAGAGAAGATCAAGATAAAGGGTAATAAGAGTAAAACTTGCACAGACTGAGAAGGATCATACTTTACAAAACAACACAATTAAACATTCAAGTGCATAATGTTTCTTTATGTCTGTATTAAAATTCAGTCAGACAAGAGACACAAATGCCTTCAAGTCTACTCTTATTTAGCATCACCACAAGTCCAAGTTCGTGGAATGAGTCCATTGACAGAGAGCGTTTCAGTACAGGCACACAAATATAAGTAATCTGTGTTGTTTACATCGACTTTTACTACTAAGCCGATTAAAGTGTAAACTTAAAATCGTGGTTACGTTTCAAGGGTTTCAGTGTAACTGAAACCAATTATGACTGCTATGCATAATCAGATTATATAGTATTTTACTCAATAATAATGAAGTCTACATTTTAAGGACCACTGTCAATCTCTGGCACACATCTCATTTTGTTTTTGAAATTTAAAGCCACTCCAAACACTCTTAAGGGCTTTTCACACTGGATTTAACCCTGGGTAAAAAGTATGTTTCACAGTTGTCATTTAAAAGCAGATTTTGCATCTCTTTTTACCCAAGGTTATGAAGCACAGTATTTGTAAAACAATGAATGCTAAGCGTCTGACAGCACATTGGGTGCTTCGTATTGACATGAATTGGAAAGTCACAGAAACACTGCTCTTTATATTTAAACAGTCATTTCAGAGACAGAAGAAAAGTCAAATCTTGATGGAAGATGTCAACTGAAAATCTAAATGTCAAATCGTAAAAAAAATCAGAAGAGGATGCACAATGGCAGAATTTTTGTAACACGTCACATGCTGTGCTCGTCCAACCAATAGCTATGTTTCCATTCACCTATTATAATGCACATTTTGGCTATTGCGTTAAAAAACAGCTGAATAGAAATGATGTGCATTTTTATCCAATAATATGGTATGCGCATAAACTACTATTGAAACATTCATTCATTTTCTTTTCGGCTTAGTCCCTTTATTAATCTGGGGTCGCCACAGCGGGATGAACCGCCAACTTATACAGCATATGTTTTTACGCAGCGGATGCCCTTCCAGCTGCAACCCATCACTGGGAAACATTCATACACACACATACACTACGGACAATTTTAGCTTACCCAATTCACCTATACCGCATGTCTTTGGAATTGTGGGGGAAACCGGAGCACCCGGAGGAAACCCACGCGAACACGGGGAGAACATGCAAACTCCACACAGAAAT
This sequence comes from Danio jaintianensis, assembly GCA_903798115.1. Classification (NCBI taxonomy): domain Eukaryota; kingdom Metazoa; phylum Chordata; class Actinopteri; order Cypriniformes; family Danionidae; genus Danio; species Danio jaintianensis. The sequence continues at coordinate 4,461,492 of CAIGQV010019090.1, forward strand.
GCCAACTGACCCAGCCGAGGCTCGAACCAGCGACCTTCTTGCTGTGAGGCGAACGTGCTACCCACTGCGCCACCGCGTCGCCACTATTGAAACACATTTACAGAATAGATTCCTTGATGTTCATCAGAAATAACTACACTAGCCAGTGGACTGATCTCATCACAGACAATTACAAATGTCATTTTAATAATTCTATATTAATAATCCAACTTCTTTTCCAAATATCAGGCACCTGCCTCCAAACACAAGATGACCGTTTGTTACAGTGTGTGTCGTCTGCCACTCTGACACAATTAATTTACTATGGATGAAAAAAAGATAAAGTGCTTTCACTTCTTACATAAAAGTACATTTTTATTATTCATATATTGTGCTAGTTTCCCAAAGAAGAGGTGATTTTATTGTCTTGAGCACATGGAATGGAAACAGTGCTTTATTTGCAACTGTCATGTCCGATATTTTAATTTTGTTCATAAATTCACAACTTTGGTTGGAAACATAGCTAATGACACTGACCTTTGAAATTAGAAATACAATTGTGAAGCTTCAGCATATGAATGTACAAGAGTGTGGCATTAACTCTCCTATGCCTGATCATACATGTCCAGGGCTTCTTCTAACTTGCCTGTGATTTTCTGAAAGAAGCTGATCTGCTGTTGTAAGAAATGCTGCATCTGTGCCTTGAAGTCACGCACACGTATGCAATGAAAGTGCTGGATTTCAGCTAGTGTGGCGCAGGAGATGATGTTGCAGCGGTCGTTGATGCCTCCTCCTGCAGTGCCATCTTTTTCCTCCCCATGTTTCTGGCTCTCCTTGGCTTTAGTGAGGGCTCCTAGAGAGATGGAGGTAAATGGAAAGGAAAAGAACATGTAAAGAAGAAGAGTTTAATTAAATCTAAAATGAAAAAAAAAACAAGCAATCACATCTGCAAAAACACACACACACGCACTCTCTGAGAAACTATTTTGAACACATTAAAATGCAAGCTCAGACCAGTCAAGACGTCTGATTCATGGCTTACAGATCCCTTTGGAATTTCTAAAGGAGAAATCAATATTCCCTGTGCACTTAACTTACTATAAATTCATGTTACTTATCTTACTAAGCACTATTAACACATGCATATGTGTGTGTATATATATATTCATTCATTCATTCATTTTCTTTTCGGCTTAGTCCCTTTATTAATCTGGGGTCGCCACAGCGGGATGAACCGCCAACTTATCCAGCATATGTTTTACGCAGCGGATGCCCTTCCAGCTGCAACCCATCACTGGGAAACATTCATACACACTCATTCACACACATACACTACGGACAATTTTAGCTTACCCAATTCACCTATACCGCATGTCTTTGGACTTGTGGGGGAAACCGGAGCACCCGGAGGAAACCCACGCGAACACGGGGAGAACATGCAAACTCCACACAGAAATGCCAACTGACCCAGCCGAGGCTCGAACCAGCGACCTTCTTGCTGTGAGGCGAACGTGCTACCCACTGCGCCACCGCGTCGCCTTCACGGTGAGATATGTCTAATTATGGAAACTGAATAAGTTGCAAAATGTTACTTCACATTGACTGAGTTCTCATATATAACATAAAAAATTTACACGCTGCTGGATGTGTTTCTGCGTTAGAGGCTTCAATATAACTATGTCTGTGAGTTAAGCTGCAGATCAATGTTTTGTAAGCATTCACATCTACCCTGTGCTGGGGCCCAAAGCTTAGGATTAGAGCCTTTAACACAAAAGCTTTCCCAGTATCAGTTGTTTTATGAAGACAAGCAAATTCTCATACAAAGATACAGTGACAAATTGCGCCGTAAAAATCCTTATGATTCTACACTAAACAATGACATCAGTCAGTGTTGTTTCGCAGTAAAGGAAAATTAGATTAGTCAGATACACTTCCCCCACTAAAAAGATGTGGAAAATACAACAGGGCTGGCATTTTTCCACCATACCAACACACATCTCAAGCTGCAAGAACTTGCAGGCCCCATATGCTCTCTCTTACACCACAGAGAAATGAGGACATCTGACATACCACCGAAAGCCTGTTGCTATGTGTCATTTGCTATTAGATATAAAAATTTAATGAATCTAAAAAGTGAACCATTTCACGTCAGCTCCTTGCCTTTGCTAGAACACCATGCTTCCTTTTCACTATGAAAAAAAAATGCTTTTTTTTTTGTTTCAAGAAACAGCCATTTTTAATACTGATTAAGGTTTCTACTTAAATATTAATCTGACGTATGGTGTGTGTCATTTCTTTAAGCTGATGGCATGCACATAAAATACTGACCTACTGACCTACATCCACATTTCATGGCATGCCATTCTGACAAGTGGTATTTGAGCAAACACATGAGAAAATTCCCAAACCTTTCTGAACATGGATAATGTCTGGAAAGTTTGCGAGGTGTCCCTGGTAGGTCGCTAAAAGATCAGAAATTGGCTCCAAATCCTGACGAGGCTGCTCTGCAAAGTAATCCCCAATGGTCTCGTAGACTTCTCCAGTGTTTGCCATGGCCTTGTTTAGCGGAGATGAGAATACTTGCTGGTCGACCTCAAAGGCCTGACTTAGAAGTCTGAAAGCCTGTCCAACTCTCTGATATTCCTTTTTAAAACCAGTGATCTGCTTTCTGGCAAACTCATTAATAGTGACGTTGACCTGTATGATGTTCTCATCCATTTTTTTGGTAAACGTTTTGAAGCCCTCCACTTTGTTTTCTACCTCTTGTAAGTCAAGCGGTAAAGCTGGAGGACAGATAGTGAGAAAGAAGTTGGCGCCTACTAAGTCATCCTTCTCGGCCTTTCGCTTGCCTTGCTTCCAGGCTTTTTCATCATTGCTACTGCAGGTGAGGAAATGCTGAAAAACATCACACTTGGATAAAACAGGATGACTCGCCATGTGATTCATCCACCATATTAAACCTTTCCTTCTCTTAGAAATGAAATCCTCCTCAAATCTACCTGTGGCTTGTTTCTCTGGTAAGTGAGGGACCGAAATGACCGGAAACTTTTCAACAAGCCGCGCATAAAGCCAATCAAAGTGCTTGTATCTTCGATTCACCTGGCTTTGAGTATGACTCGGCGTGAGTCCATAGGACATATAACTCTTCATACCTTTGAATTTGGTCTGTTTTGTAGGGTCATCAATAGTGCAGGTGAATGCATATGGATTATCTTGCCATTCCGGACCACTCTGACCCATAACTACAAATATTTTGTCTTCATCCCTCACCAAACCTGATGCTTCACCCAAAACGAACGCCTCACCGCCTGACTTTACAAAAGTCGAAAACCTATTGAGATTTTTCCCAACTGTTCCTGTGCTTTTGGACTGTTGTGCACTACCACGTCGAGAAGCTGAGGGGTTTGTGCTGCTGTATCCCGCTTGAGGATTCCCGCGTTTTTCAGGTGTTCCTCCGTGTTCCTCCGCCGTCCCGCTGTCATCCCAGTCATCGTCCCAATCTTCGTCACTTCCTTGGCTCGTCTGAAAACTGAGTCGCTGCTGTTGAAGATGCCCCTGGTATATAGCGTGTGTGGGTGTTGATTCGATTGAGGTGTCCCTCCTCTGAGGACTACTTTGGTAGTAATAGTCCTGACTGGCGGACGTCCCGTTACCGTGCAGTGATGTGTCAGTTTTTATAATCTCCACGTATGATGCAGGGAACAGTCCCGTCTCACCTCTGCTGTTAGTGCCCTCCAGCCAACCATCGACAACCTCTTCACTACATAAAGTTAGGACTTCACTTTCTGTCACAGATATTTCGCCGGGATTTTCTGAGGTAAAGTCGTATAAAGCTCTCGCTCTGAGCGCCATAGTTGTGGAAACGCTTTGTAAACTCGGTTTCCAAAGTTACAATATGTTCAGTTAAACCAACCTTCTCGGGAATTTACGGTCTTTGTTTTCTACCATAACACGACGAAAACTTTTAAAGACATTATCCCGTCAAAGCAGTATAAAATTCCTCCCAGAAGCGTGTTGAAAAAGTGGGGTTTGGGTACGCCTGCCTCTCCTCGCTGAATGCGCTCTGCGGTCCGGGACAGAATAATCGAGGGTGGAGCCAATCAGAATAATCAGCCTGGGGTAACGAATAAACCCAAATCCCCCTTCATGGAGAATCTGACTAATCATCAGTCTTTTATGATCAAAATGTTACCTTACAAGTCATTGTATTTTATTATTGGCACATCGTTTCAGCCTCATTTTTAATAACGTTTTATTAGTTAGATAATAAAGGCTACTGCTCAGGATAAAAGAGATATTATTTGAATTCACTGTATAATTAAAGCGTTTGCTAAAGGTTTGCATGTTAATAAGATGATGTGTGGATTTTTTGGCCAGCTTACATTTTATACACTGCATCCAACTACCAGCCACATTCATTGTAATTTTAATAAATTAAATTACGTAAAGTTAATTACGCATTAACTATGAAAAATTAAACATGAAAACTTGACTATCTTGCATGAAAAAGTTTAAATTGATGTTCAGGGATAGTGACAGAGTACAATTTAATCAATGAACAGAAAAAAAACTAGATTAAAATAAATGATAAACTTTATCAAGATAAATAAACAAATAACCTAATAGCATTGAATAATTAAAATCACACTATGTATGTACATAAACACAAATGTACACATACATATTTTACAATGATTTCATATGCAAAAGTATTTAATTTGTTGTATTATTATAAAATAATATATACATACACTAAAACAATATACTGGGGTGATTTTATTTATTTTAGGACTATAACATGTGAACCTCATAAACTGTCTAAATCATAAGTTTATTTAGTTAATTTAGGTCAACTTATATAATTAGAAGTGTATAATAAATATATATTTTCTATATTTCTATAATCACACACACACACACACACACACACACACACACACACACACACACACACACACACACACACACACACACACACACACACACTCACACACACACAGAGGGATATGTATGTACATGTATGATATATGTATGATATATATGTACAGTGCATTATATACATGTGCGTCTGTGGTATATTTATTATAACTAATATTTTATAAAAGTTTTGAAAATACTGAGTGTTTAGCCTAAACAACAATTCTTTTTGTGTTTTACATATTTTTTCATTCATTTTTCACATCACTGATAATGCTCAGTAGCTATATTTCTAAATAATTGTCGTTTATAATTCAAGGCAAGCGCAAAACATCATCCATTATGAAAGAAACGGATCTCAGATTACACAACTAACTGTGGGTCTCCTGTCAAACTTCTTGGAGAACAATGCGCCATTCTAACCAGCAGAGGTCACCATCAAAGAATATCTGGCACAGTTAGTTCCTCGTCACGTGACGCAAAGAAACCTGTAGCCTCGCAGCTTTTAGATGCCATCTACTATCACGTGATCGCATTCGCAAAACTAGCACGTACACTTCGTCGTCATTAATGTTAAATAAACGCTTTCAAACGTGAAATCTCATCAGAATAGTAGTTCGTTATATAGAGAAAAGTGCATACTCTCAAAAGAAGTAAAAACTATCATTAATTTCAATTCATGCTGGATGAATGAACGTAATAACCAGCGTGACAGTGACGTCACGTCAGAGTCGTGATGCTCGAGACTCCGTGGCTCCTGAACACACAACAAACAGCGCCTCTCTCCGCCCACACCATTAAACTGTATTGCACTCGCTACAACAGCCGTACACACTACACGTCTGAGTCCGAATTATCGCGACTTAAAATCACAAATACTCATGTTTTGAATGTATTGTAAGCCTAAAGCCTTTTATCAGGACTTGTTTTATTTACATAACCGTGCGTGGGACTTACAGAGGAGGAAGAGGAGTACAAAGCTAACGCTGCTAGCCGCTTTATTCATATATTATTTTTGACATCCGAGAGGCGGGGAATCTAAAGCCAAAGCCGTGAAAAAAATCGAGACTTTTGGATGCATTCATTCAACGGCAGCGTTTCATTTCATAGTCGCCTTAACTCGGGAATTTTGTTTTCCGGAGAAAACAGCAAGAAGCTATCGAGGAATTACATGGATTACCTGGTAGAGTAGTCTTTTTTATTCTTTCTGAAGATGGCCAGAGCCTGTTGGATCAGGTGTTTTGTTTTCACTGCTGCTCCCACAGTTATCAGCCTTGTTTCTGAAGAGTAGTTATGTTCATCATTCAACTGTTTATTTTATAGTCAGTATGTGGCCGATGCCACTTACAGTTTCTTGTTTGTTTTGCTTACAAACTAATTTAAGCCAGTATAGATGGGGTTCCCAAAAAGATATCAGTTAAAGGTTTTATCTTATATCAACATTTTGGGGCATCTCTGTTGTGCAATGTATATTTCTGCTTTGGGGATAAAGTGATAAAGTGAAGTATAAAATTATGACTGCAGTTTGATAAGCGTTCAGCATTCTTTTTTTATTTTTATTTTGATATGTAACTTAAAACCTGTGCATTTAAAGTGACAGTTCACTCAAGGAAAATTCTGTCATTATTTACTGACCCTCATGTTCTTCAAAATTCACGACTTCCACTGAACACAAACACAGTTGTTCATAGCAGAATGTTGTTATTTCATTTCCTGAACTGGAAATAACTGCAGTTGTCAAACCAGATTTTGTAGTCGCTCATTTAAAAAAAAAAATAAAGCAGTAATTGCTTTATAAAAGTAATGATGCCTTTATTTGTGGAGCATGACAACACAGTCCTCTTTCACTTTCATTTTGTGGAAAAGAGCAATCTGCTAAATGTCTTTTTTGTTTTCCGTTGTTTGACAGTTATAGCTGTCAAAACAGATGAAGGTGTGTAAATGATGAATGTCATGTAAAGATTTACAAGTACGTGAATGTTCTGGTAACATTTGTTAGATCTCATTATTAGCTCTCTTTGCTTTAAAAGTGTTTGTACTTTTTAAAATGACATGTTATGATCTTTTATTGTTTGTGGTATTTTAGGGTGTCCTCACATTTGGCAGGTTTGGCTTGATTAAAATAAAATCTGGTGTAATTGCTTCGTTAGTTAGCAGTACAACAGACGTGTGTCAGACCACTGAGCGATTAATTAAAATAAAATCGCATTTCTTGTGTTTATAGTTGTAGCAGCATTTTCTACACAGAGCCATAGTTAACACAAGCTTCACAAGCAGCTGTCATTATCACAGAATGATGATCTCGTTTTCATTATTGTCCGGTTAAATCAACTTTTTTTTAAACACAAATCTTGCATGGCTTGTCAGACAACTACGGCTCAATGTAGTAAATTCTGCTCCATCTGAAACCACGTGCTGATATTTACTGTTACTGTCTTTACTGACAAAGTGTGCATGAAAATCGCCTTTGATTAATTGCCCAGCCCTATGTATAAATGAAGTGGTTCTGTTGTAATTAAATGTATATATGATGGACCAGAGGCATCAGAACAAACCAAAAACTGGTCACAGTGTCACAAGATGGGACCATAAAAAAAAAAAGGCAGAATGGTCAAGCATGCCTGTTTTTTTTCCTCATCAAAGTCATAATGTGGCTCATTTCAGTTTAAAAGAGCAGTTGGAAACACATCGCCTTGCGGCAGATCTTTGTTTCTGTGTGACGGGAAGCCCTGGTGCTGTTTTGACTCCTCAGATGCACTGTACAAACACACAGCTGTTTTTTTTTTGCTTTCTTTCATATCTTTAAGTTCAGTCTTAAAAATAACAGTGCGAACACTAAGTGAACCAGAACTAAATGTATGATTTCCTTTTTTGACCGAACAAACCGAGAGAACAGATCTATACATTTACATTTGATCTGTTCTCATCTGGAAATCATAGGAACACATCAACGGTCACATGTGTTATGATTATCTTACGTTTATTATCAGCTTATTTGACCTCATTGTGAAATCTTTCAAAGTCCTTTTTTGCACCATTTGTGCTATATAATTTGCTTACAGTATTCAGTGTGTGATCATAACAGCTTCACGAGTATGTTGAATTGGTGCCTCCCCACGGCGTGACTGAGTTTAATTCCGGAGCCAATAAACTTCTTGCACATTCAGTGCTTTGATACTTGACTTGGACATATGTGGTGCGGTCACAGGGGTGTTTCCTTTGGGATGTTCCGGTCAGGATTCTCAGAATAGAACCATTTCCTCAAGAAACAAAGTTGGAAGTGCTGGCGGTGTGAGGATTAAGAGCATGCTTGATTATGTAAGTATTTTTGTCCGGATAAACCCTACTTTTAACTTTGGGTTAGTAGGGACAAGAGGAGGGCGTCAGAGCTCTTTTCTAATGAGGTTCAGGTTTTTCTAGTTGAAAGATCATAAAATAGATGGGGCCCACAAACGTCTACTTTATAAAGGTAAGACTTGTTTTTGTTTCGCTAGAATGTGGAACCTGGGTTGGAGTAAAACAAACCACATGTGCACACCAGTACAAACATATCTGTAGTTAAAGGGATAGTTCACCTAAAAAGAAGATTTGGTGTTAATTTACTGTTGACCTCAGCAGGGTTGGGTAAGTTAATTCAAAAAAGGTAATTAAATAGTAATTATATCAATACAATTGTTTTTAAATTACTTTTCTAATTAATTCATCTGAAAAATAACTTCCACATAAAAATCCACATCGCACTGTAATTACACTCTTATTTCTTTAGTTGAAAAAATTAGTTTAGCAAAATATCTGAATAACAAATATATGTACAACTGCTTCTCTGAATTCCTACCTTATATTTATCAATTATTTTTTGTCTTAAACATGCTATTGTCTTGATAAATATTCTTGTTTAGTTGAAAGTCAGATTTATTCAGTAAAATATGTATTACTCTGCTTCAATTAATTAATATTGAAATGTTGAATTTATGTATCAGGATTTAATAATAATTTAAGTTATAAGTAACTGTATTTAAATGACCTAAAAATGAAAAGTAATCCATTACTTTACTTTTTCAATGCAAAAGTAATTTAATTCTAGTAACTTTGTAACTATAATTACACCCAACTCTGGACCGGAGCCACTAGTAACTAAATGTTTTCGCCTGTATGTTTTTTAAATATATATTTGATTTTCAAAAGTGCCGTTCACCAAAAATCATAAGATTAAAATAAAATTAATTTTCAAAACAGAAGTAAGTAAATTAATTCAAACTTTGAGCTTTGTTTTTGGCCTTTTCATCAACAGTGGGCTTGGAAAAAAGGTTTTAGCATAGCTCAGGGAAAGCTTTTTCAATGTCAGCTCTTGGGATTCATGGCATGCATAGTTGGTTCCCCTCTCCCCAAAATGGGTGGAGCCTAAATCTCTGCTTTTGTAGTTGGCATGGAAACCACATCGTTGTACCTACGTTTCTGGCATGTTTTTTTTTTTTTTCCAAAGAAGTGCGTTTCCTTTACCCTTTTTATGTGCTGGACGTCTGAGACCAATGGTTTTAACATTTGTTAAACAACTGTTCAGGTTTAAGTTAATTCTTCTTGGGGTCCCCATGGTTTTCTATTATTAAAGGACACAGTCGAATCTTAGCTCAGTTTAATTATGGATCTGGCCTCATTTGGTCCAGGCTGTACTTATTTAGAAATGAATGGGAGCAACAATGATCCTATTGTACTGGGTTTTGTTCCCTGATCATTTGTTAGTAGAATCTCAGTGCTAAAAATTACTTGTCCTACACAGCCCTTGTTTGGTGCTCATTCATTAAAGAAAGCTGGATCGCTTACTGCTGCTGTATTCATTTAATCCATTCAGACGTTCATTTTTATGAGCAAGAAAGCTAATTTACAACCAAACCAGATACTAATGGCTAACGGAGGTCAGAGTTAGCAGAGAGTAGGTCAAGTTACTAGTTTCTGGGCAGTTAACAAATTTAGATTTTATTGAAACTTTTTAAATGTAATTTTGTTTTTTTTTATTCATATTTTTATGATTAAAGATCCATTATTGGCCGCTGTATTAGGTACCTTTTGCCTTCAGAACTGCCTTAAATTTTTCATTGATTTATTGAGGTTTAACAAGTCAAATTCTGGCTTTACCATCTGAATGGGAAAGCACAAATCAAGAGTTATCATACAAGGCAACCTTTTTCCAAACTTTCTGCTCTTTGCTGGCAGGAGCGGCGCTGGTGTTTTCTTCTGCTGCTACTCTAGCTTATCTATATCAAGGTTTCACTGAATACAATTTTTTTTCTCTGTAAAGCCTTGAAATGTGAATCCCAGCAGATCAGCAGTTTCTGAATTACTCATGTCAGCCCATGTGTAGAACCAATAACTTTGCCATCATCAAAGTCACTTAAATCACTTTTCTTCCCCATTCTGACACATTGTTTGAATTTCTGAACCAGTTTAACATGTATACCTGGCAAAGTTAGTCTTTGGAAGGCAGGTTTAAATTGCTTAATGGGAAGTTCTCACTTGTAACTAGTTTAGCATTTTTACATTAATCAGTGTTTTTAATCAGTGTTTTTACTGTAATATAATGTAACAGTTCTTCAAATAGCCCTTATAAAAAATTCTTTTGCATACTATTTTTTTTACCATTACCTTTGGCATCATCTGACACTTAAAGCGAAAAACATGAATAATGTAATTTAAATAGCAATATTAAATATAACATTCAGCAGGAAAAAAAAACTTTTACTTAAAAAAAAAAAAATCTTTTTTACTTTTAACTTTTAAATTATTTTTACTCTTTTATTTTAAGTTCAAAGTACACTACTATTCATATCTTTTATTTTACAGTCATGTTCTGTTATAGAAGTTAAATGCATATATTCATATGCATGCATTCAGTTGAACAGTAGTTACAGTTAAGACTTTTACATTGTTACAAAAGATTTATTTTTTTAAATAAATGTTATTTTATGAAACTTTCTATTTATCAAAACATTCTGGAATTATTTACCGTTGTTTCTCACAAAATCAATCAGCACAGCTTTTTTCAACATTAATAATAATAATAAGTGCTTTTTGATAAGCACATCAGCATATAATGATTTTTAATCTGATGTACGTTATATTACTGATACTGAAAATTCAGTGTTGCTTGTTAGGAATAAATTACATTTAAAAAGTTTTTACTGTATTTTTTGATCAAGTATATAATAAACATTTTTGCTGTGACACTTATTTCTAAATACACACACGAAGAGATCATTAACTCAAACATTGTTTGTGTATTTAATTTTAAATAAAGATTAGTTGAAGCTCTATACTATCCCTGATGTGTTTCTACCCATCATACCATCCAACATTCTTTAATAATATGTGAAAAATCTGGCATCCTGAAGAATGATACAGCTTCTTCTTGTAGGATGGATTTTTATTATCAGCTTGTGGATATATTGTGAGTTTATCTGGATCAATGGCAAATTGATTTTATGTTAATGGTTAGTGCTGTGCTATTGCACTTATATGATTATATGACAGAAAACAATGACTGTCTGCTGTCCTTATGGAATATTTTAGTGTGTGAATGTTATTGAGCTTTAAACAGTCATAATTATATTAATATTTATAATTATATATTTATATTTCTATTGTTGATGGCTGTATTTTTATGAGAAAATGAATTTTAGTTCACGGAAAAATGTGTGTTCTGGAACATTGTGTTTGAATTGTTTGTTTGACTTTCACCCTGGTGAGCATTAAAGCTTTTTTTGAGTTTAACTGCCAAAAGCAACAGCAGTAGTTGTGAGCTTGGCTGAGCGAACAAGTCAGGCAATGCAATGAGGAAGTTGATGACTAGAGGTAAAGATCCAATGATTGACCATTATAGAGACACTTTATTAGCTTTTGCAATTACTCAGATGTTTTTGATTTCCTGCGATTGAATCTTATAAAAGAGCAAACACACCAGCATATGTGCGGTTTTAGGGTTGGACGATTTTTGTCACTCACAGTGGTGCTTAACCCTGGGATTCACCAAACCAATGTCAAAGTGGCTCTAGTGGCAATAAAAACCGACTGTGTTGTCGCCTCGCATTGGCAGTGTCTGGTCCTCTCTGGACCAAAAAGCTGCATATATGAACATATCAAATGGACAACAGACAACTGAAACGAGAATGTACGTTCTGCACCTGCTTGAGAGGATGTATCATTCCATGCCTGCAGGTGGCAGTAGTCAGTATTGTCATTCCACAAAGGAAAAGAGGAACTAGTGCTGCACACATACAAATCATAAACAAAGCAGCATTTATGTACATTTTTCACAGTACGTCTCGCTAGTTAGAGAGGAATTCACCCGGTCCAAATATGTCTGATAATCCATACCATTTGCAAATATTTAATATGTGGGCTTTTTTTGTTTCCTCTTAACTATTTGCTTAGTTTCATCCCTTCAATTCTGCATGCTCTGAATCATAGCTGAACAACCAATCAGAACACTCTCTTTTATCGATGGCCAATACCGATTCTACATGCTGATTTGGGCAAACTTCCCCCAACGTAAGTCTGATGAGAGTAAATGTGTTGAACATACAAAACAAACTAGTCTGACAGACCCCCACCTACGGCCCGCCACTTAAAGTCACCATAACCCCAAAATGTTCTATTCTTATTTTTGTGGAATGTTGCTGACTCTATTTATTATAATTGGTTTATCCATTCAAATCATTATTAATTTAGTCATTTTCCAGTTTACGTTCCCTTGATATCTGTAATCAAAATAAGATTCACTTTCTCTTCTAAATATCTTCTCTGATGATGTTTACTGGTGCAACAATCTGCCACTCAGTTTAAATCAATTCCTGAAGGACAAAATCAAGTTCTACCATACTAGGGTATATCATTGGGTATTTGACATTACTGAAAATGTTAATAACCCTTTTTAACAAAGAATCGTTTATAACTTAACATCAGTTTCTTACAGTGGTCATAATAATAATATAATAATAATAATGATCAAATAATCAACTAATAAACTTTATTTAGACAGATTGACATGTAGAAACCTGAGTTTCTGTGATTTAATGTGATAATTGTTTATTTACTTTATGCTTAAGGGTTCCTCATGCAACCAAACTTCATGACTGTTTACATTTTTAAAGCATTTAAATGAAACAACCAAAATTTATATTAAACATTTATTTTGTCATTTTGTCATCCAGCCCTAACTTGATTTCCCTCCCTGTTTGAGAAGTAGTAAATTGGGGAAGACAACTGTCTAATCATTTGTTTATGAACTTCTGTTCTGTTCTAGGTTAGCAGGGCAGAATTGATTTTAAACTAATTACTTCAAATATTTATTTTCTCTATTATATCCTCAATCTTACACTTGAACTTGTTATTGTGTGATTTAAAAAAAACATTTTTTTTTTCCTTCAGATTAAACAATCATTCCTGCATCATCTCTTGATTTCTTAAAATTAGCCACAAACATCTCACTCATGTGCAGTTCATCCATGGAACAATTTACCTCCAAATCTATAACACCAGAGACCAATTTCTGTGTTTCCTAAATGCTTTATAATTAGCTTCAGCATATTAAGTTTCCAAAACTCTGAGGCACTCCAAAATTAGAGCAACCTTCTCCCTGGTGTGTTTTCAAACTATCACAGCTTGGATAATATTGAGTGGTTTGACACAGAAGCTCTTGAGCTCTGTTTATACTTTCAGGTGGAGAAACCCCGGCTCGTCCCGATTGATTATCTGCCTTCCTGGTGGTTTTGCTTTCTGGCTTTTGCTCACAGTATGTCATTGGGGCAGTGGAACATGAGTGTCCTCTTCTCCAGGCATCTTTGCATTTCCACTTCACGCCTGCTCTATCGTGTTACATATGTAGCTGTTTCTTCCCTTAGGGTTCAGTTTCTCTGGGCTCTTCCCACAGTAGGAGATCCCCCCCCTCCCCCCTCTTCGTTGGTATCAATGTAGCTGTCGGGAATCTGTAAATCTATCTGTACATGTTTAAGGAGATTAAACAAACCAGTAGAAAACAGTTCATTGTATTTCCAATGGTTTTGCTAGTAGTGAGAGTTTTTGTCTTTTATGTTTTGTCAGGAGGTGACCTGCAAAGATCTGACCCCATATCACCCACTGATAAAATCAGCATGAAGAACATTACTCTTAGTCAGGACTTGTTTAATTATTTTCACTCTTATTTGATTAATTTTGCATTCTCAGTTAAAGGCGGTTATGGTCAGTCTACAGTCTAAAGAATAATGGGTTGAACCTGAAAATATGGACACATATTTAATGAATTTTTTTTAAATTAATTTAATTAATTAATGAAAAAATAATAATTAAAGGTGCAGTAGGAGACCTAGGAAAATGCCAACATTAGCCTGTTGCATTGAAAACGTACAACCCCCTCCCTGCATGGCAACCAACATGCAATGTCACGCCTCCTGAAGTAATGAACGCGCACCGAATAGACAATCATAGACAACATAATAACACTACATCATTCACAGAATGGTTTGAAAAGGAGAAAATGTCCTGTAAGAAACAATTCTGTGGGTGAAAGTTATATATTAAAGCTAGAAGAGAATAACCAGGCTTGTAAAAGGCAAAGGTAACTCAAATAACCACTTGTTACAAGCCAGGAATGCAGAAAAGTTCCTTTTGCGATGTCAATTATGGACCAAAATCTCTGATGAATGAAAAGTTTGGATATGCACAGGAGTGGAAAATGAGTCATGAATATTTTTGAATGTTCCCATTAAATTGGTTAATCTTTAGGTACTATGTTTAAACCAACCCAACCTTACCTTAAACCAGGTGTGTCAAACTCAATTTCTGGAGGGCCGCAGCCCTGCACAGTTTAGTTTCAACCCTGCTTCAATACACTTACCTGAAGGTTTAAAACAAGCCTGAAGGACTCAATAAGTTTGGTCAGGTGTGTTTAATTAGGGTTAAAGCTAAACTGTGCAGAGCTGTGGCCCTCCAGGAACTGAGTTTGACACCTGTGCCTTAACCCATGTAGCTACTCTGCATAAACAGTATTTTCTTAGGCAGGGGTGTCAAATTCAGTTCCTGGAGGGCCACTGCCCTGCACAGTTTAGTTCCAACCCTGCTTCAATACACTTACCTGTAGGTTTCAAATGAGCTTAATGCCGCGGTTTGAGCATACGAAATTCTGTCGTATGGCGCTGCGAAAAGGGGCGGGATTAAGCAAGATGATTAGACGTTGATAAAGCTAGCGATTTCTCCATATTTTACATTTCTGTACAGAGAGGTCATGTTTTGATCTTCGATTGGTCTCACGCAGTCACGTGATGCGATTTCGCAGTTCACAGTTCACCAAGCTTGAACTTTGCAACGCAGCGACATGCGAAACTTGTTGCACGAGCTTTCGTTTCCGGCCTGTCGCATTCGCATGCATATGAATGGAAGTCTATAGGGCGAAAAGTGCAGTGTGACCATGGCTTAAAGGACTCAATTAGTTTGATCAGGTGTATTTACTTAGGGTTGGAACTAAACTGTGCAGAGCTGCAACCCTCAAGGAACTGAGTTTGACACCTGTGTTCTTAGGTATAGTACACTGTAAGTACATAAGTATACTGTAAAATTCATCAACCTATCTGCTAAGATCAACCTATCTGCTAAAAGTGAATTTAGTCTACTTTTATGGACACGCAAGCATGGAGTTGGCCTTAAACACACTAAAAGCCATAAAATGCCTTTTAAGCTTGTGTAATGTGGGTCATTTGTGCCCCGTGTGATCTAGTTTTAGTGCTAATGGTGTGTTAAATAGTCGGTTTATCAGACTGATCTCTTAATGGTTGCTTCGAGGTCACTGGTCACAGTGACTCTCATGTTTATTCAACAGGCTCAAGCACAATTTGGTTTGAAGGCCATGACAAGCTTCACTGCTTCAGTGAGGAAAAAAAGTGTAGCGTTTATTTGTACCAGAGAAACCCATTGCACCTGTTCTTCTGTCTAAGCCACAAAAACGCCACAGACCACCCACAAACATGCATTGTGCAAAATTTCTGATTGGCTTTCTTTATGAAATGTCCAAGAGTTCAGTTGGAGCAATTAGAGTGCATACTCAATGTAAGCAGTCCTACTTGGGCTGTATTTCTGTTTAGCTGTGGTTTCGTTTGTGAAACCAGTTTGGTGGTGTTTTCAGTGTCACTTTGCACATCAAATGACCTTAGTTAGGTTAAAGTGGTTTATATACCCAGAAACATGCATGTATGCAACCCATAAAAATGTAGACCTGGTTTAGCAACCAAACATCAGAATAAATCAGAAATGTGATCTAAGTGATGTTGACTGCAGAGTGATTGTTGGTGCCAGAAAGGACCATTTGAGTATCTCAGAAACTGCTGATCCTCTTTTATTTCATGTAACACAATGCACACTAGTGTTGACAGGCTATTACACAATATGTTGTGATCATCTTATTCTTCTCATCAGAATCAAGATAGAGAAGAGGGTTGAGTCCTTGTTTTTGTAGTTTAAGACACTTGGCCAAAATTACTAACATCTTACATCTGTGTAAACTCTCTTTTGGCATTAAAAAACTCTGTCAAGATTTACTTGAGACACACTGTGAAATATTAACACCCAAATGGCCTGGACTCAGGTAACTCAGATTAAAATGAATCAATGCAATTTCTGCAGTTTTTGGTAGTCAGTTTCCTGGTATTTGTGCCATTATTCAGCACCCAAACATTCAACTTTCCACGTGGGTGGGTTTCCACCTTTTTATTATTGAATCTGCTTCTGTTTTGTGCTACAATAGACATTACGAGAATTTGCTTCTATTTCTTTTTAGCTCAATCTTAATAAATCTGTCCCCATGTTGATAAAACAATTATTGCACCATATCTCAC
This sequence comes from Danio jaintianensis, assembly GCA_903798115.1. Classification (NCBI taxonomy): domain Eukaryota; kingdom Metazoa; phylum Chordata; class Actinopteri; order Cypriniformes; family Danionidae; genus Danio; species Danio jaintianensis. Next base: position 4,478,264 of record CAIGQV010019090.1, read on the forward strand.
CCCCTTTCCAGCGATCCTCATTCATTCCTCCGCAAAGCCTAATTTCTCAAAGAAACCAGTAAAATAATAATAATAATAATAATTCCTTACATTTATATAGCGCTTTTCTATATACTCAAAGCGCTTTACACATTGTGGGAATCTCCTCATCCACCACCACTGTGCAGCATCCACCTGGATGACGCGACGGCAGCCATATTGCGCCAAACCGCACACCACACACCACACACCAGCTGATTGGTGGAGAGGAGACCAAGTGATGAAGCCAATTATGATATGGGGATGGTTAGGAGGCCATGATGGACAGAGGCCAGTGGGCAAATTTGGCCAGGATGCCGGGGTTAAACCCCTACTCTTTTTCGAAGGACATCCTGGGATTTTTAATGACCACAGAGAGTCAGGACCTCGGTTTAACGTCTCATCTGAACGACGGCGCGCACTGAGCAGTATAGAGTCCCCATCAATGTACTGGGGCGTTAGGACCCACACAGACCACAGGTTGAGCGCCCCCTGCTGGTCTCACTAACACCACTTCCGGCAGCAACCTAGCTTTCCCATGTGGTCTCCCATCCAGGTACTGACCGGGCGCAGCCCTGCTTAGCTTCAGTGGGTGACCATGTGAGAGTTGCAGAGAGCTAGCTGCCGGAGCAGCATGAGTTTTGATCAAGCAGCATGAGTTTTGTATCTTGATTTATTAAATTATATGACATTTAATCGTTTTGGAAAGAGAACCTGTACTGTACTGTGTATATAATAGGGAAGTATACGATTTTGCACACCACGAATGAAAATGTGATCTTCGATTCAAGAATCACATACTGTTGGTTTTGGAATTCCAGAACCATATGATCTTGAGTTAACAAGACAAGTCTCAAGGAGCGCATGGTCTTTGTCTGGACTTCTTCAAAAATGTTCAGCACCAGAACAGCTGTAATTTTAAATCCAGTTTCACTCACATTGTTACCCAGTGCACTTCCATAGTACAGTAGGAGGGTGGATGACTTCTCTAGCAGACGGCGGCCCACATTGGAGTCTGGCTGGTGTTGGAATGGAGACTCTAACCATGTATTCTGCATGCTTCACTTCCGTGCTTTGATAAGCCAGGATGTGGCAGTCAGGTCGCAGAGTTCCTCTGGAGCGGGGGAATATCCCATAGTCCAGTATGGCTAGTGGGACCCAGGAGCGGCTGGGAATTGGAAGCCTCATCAGCCCAAACAGGATACTGCTCCAAATACAACCCATCAAAGGTGGGAACTGGGTGTAAATCAGCACAGAATTGGAAAACAAAAAAAAACTTCCTGAATGAGCTCCCACTGCACTGGTTTTGTAGGCTTCCCCCGGCCGTTATAGATTCTGGGCCATAACTCAAGCCATCGCCCATAGGCCAGTTACTTGCTCCTGAGAAGGACTGAAATCCCCATTCACTGGTTACTTGGGGCATGGCTTGACCTTGCAGATGATGTGATTGTTTGATGGTTCCTAAAGGCTGAGAATAGTATTGTTATCTGAAGAGTTCTATCTGATGTTTGGAGATTAGGGCTTGTTATTCAACATGTTTCAATGCTAAGGGGTTAGATTTATAGCCTAGCACCATCGGTTTGGGAGCAGCGGGGGGAGCTCCAGCTTAACTGGGCATTGTTGAGCCCCTTCCTTTTATCCTGCTATAGTTTTAATACTGTGCAAATCCCCCTGTGCTCTGTTGACTCTGAACTCCGCTACAGTGATATGGGAGATATTCAGTGTCTCACCTCAGTGAATCAGCACTAGTAGCAGGGTGAAAGCTCTCAGTTTTAATCTTTGCTTAATGCTGGGGTAGGCAAATTTGCTTGGTTGTCTTTTCACATCTTTACTGCAATGCATAATTAAAGTGGTTTCTCAATTTATCTGTCTGTCATTCAGTCTGTCTGTCTAGATATGAGACTTAGTAATTTATAGCAACTGAATAAAATATTTGGATTACGAAAGATCGAAAATATGTAATTTATGTAGTATATTTAGGAATCAGCTCAAAGTAAGCAGCTACTCTCTAACAATAACAATAACTTGTGTATTTTATGAAATGCTGGATGGAAACAACAAAGATGTGTGTCAAGTTTAAAAATGTAAATGACTTTTAATCTGATAAAATACAATGGAAGAACTGTCCACTCTGTGTGTCAATGTATATGCAACGTTTCCTAAAAAATACTGTGATAGAACTCACCAGCACATCAATATCAATGGCACACCATCTCAAATGTTGTTTAAATAATTTTTAAATACCTGACAGAATGATCAAAATTATTTTGTATATTTGCCTTACAGAACTGTCTGACACAATTGTTCCCAAACATTGAATATCCAGCTTCAGACAGATGATAAAATGACAAATGTTTATTGCCTTTCCTGAGGTCAGCCCATATTCTGTGGAAGAAAAAAGAGCTATAGTAGTTTCCCCACTTGCAGAAACTTTAATTGTATTGCTGATATATTATGCTTGTTTCTCAGGAAGTGATTCTTGAACACATGAGATGGAAACAGTGCTCTGAAGGTCTCCTGCAGCAAATCAATGTGTTTTTTTGTTGTTGTAAGAAAAATAACGCTATTTAAACCTTAAACCTTTTTAACCTTAAACCTTTTAAAAAAAAAATTGTAACTTCCGGGAGAGTCTGCGCTGGGGTGCAAAGTGCCACCAGCTGGACAGCAGTGTGAAGCCTTTCTGGTGGATGACAGGACGTATACGTAGCTTCATGAATTAGAAGCAGAAAAGTGCAAAATGAGAATTTGCAAAGGAAAAAGTCAGAGGATGCAAGTCATGAAGAGACTGTTTTTCATGACCAGCATTTAAAAAAAACACTTCGCTATGTTTCTGCATTCATCTGAATGGTGCATACACATTGCACAACACTTTAAATGGTCTTTTTACCTTTCTATTGACCAAAAGGCTCCTGAAAACAAATGCATCAGAGTTTACATGAAAATAGTAAGCAGCTCAGCTTTTTAAACTTTGATAATAATAATAATGCATGTTTCTAAGTCTACATGTGGTAATTGCTGAATGTTCATGTACTTACAACTGGAATATTGTTGCTAACAATTCAGCTATTAAAGGAATAAAACAACTTTTGAAAATACAGTAAAATAGAAAGCCATTAATATTGCTGCTCCTATTGTTCTTTCAAATAAATGCAATCTTTGTGAACATAAGACTTTCAGTGTAACTAACTCAACATTTTTAAATGTCTGTGTAACTTTACATGATTGATCTTAACCTGACTGACCAATGACTGGAAACCTTGTTAGGTTGGAGTTTTGTTTTTTCTTTTAAGAGTTGAACAGATTAACTATTTCCAAGCCAGTGTCTTTAAAACCTCGTATCAGTGATACAATTTTTCCACATTCCCTTAACTTTATCCTAGAATAAACAGGTGCCGTTTGCTTTTATTGTGCTCCAACATGTCTCTGGTGCATTTCAAGCATGGGTCAACCTCTTCCTCCCAGTCCTCAGATTGTGGCATCCATCATAGTTCGGGCCCTTCCTGTTTCCTGTTGTTGGCCCTTTCCAGCTGGCAACGTGCCTAGCCTGTATTTACCTGCAAATCCAATCATAATGTGGAGAAAAATGGGTGTCAGTGGCATAGGTGGCCTTTTCCCCTTAGTTGAAGATGCCTCTGCAGGTTTGTGGAGCTTATGAAAGCACCCTGGTTCATTGGGACTTAGCGCCCAGTCAGATTTGGCCCTTTGCACTGCTGTTATACGATGGGAATTATCAGGAACATATCAGGACAGTCACTTGTACTAACAGTATAAGATTAGGCCATTGTTGTAGTTGTGTAATTTGCTCTGTGCATGATTAACTCAGCAAAGGGGATGTGCTTATGTGTGCAAATATATTCATTTGTTTGTAAATAACCAATTATTCAAAAATTCAATCCATACAATGAGTTACCCCACTCTGGGCATTTTTAAAGCTGGCATAAAATAGAAGTATCTTTTTTTGTAATTGTTGTTGCAAATGCTTACGATTTATTGTCAGTGAGTTGCATTTTTGTGTGTGTGGGATTTTTTACCTCATAAATCTTAATCAAAGTGTCATTTCAGTTTGTAACTTTGCTTACTTTACTTACTTAACAAATATTTGGAAAGTTTGCATATCATTTTGTACATCATACTTTGACTTAATTTGTCATTGAGCACTGTAAGCTTAATATTAATGAGATCTATTAGCTCATATTAAAGAGAATCTAACCTAATTAAAGGAGTTATTATCCTCATGCTGACAAAATGAGTTGGAGCAACTTTTTGCTTATATAGGAGATGAAGAATTAACAATGTATAACCTACTTGCTATCTGAAACCTAGATCAGCTACAGGTTGAACTTGTTTTACATCAGAACATATTGATATGGTGGTCTGAATGATAGGGATATTCTGCATTTGCAGAGATTATTATTGCTGTAAACATTTACTTATTCATTGCTTTTTCATGCTGTTTTTTTGTTATTTGATGTACTTAGTCAGAAGATTGACAAACACCCATTTGAATTAGACAGGAATTGTTTGTGCTGCCATCTTGTGGATGTTGAAATGCTTGTAGTTACATTGAGTAGCTTCCGTTTCCAAAAAGCACATCAGGTTTTAAGTATTTTTATTTCTTGAAATCCTCTCTCTCTGAAATATATTGGCACAGTAGTTGTACTTCGCTGATACAATTGAGTTGTGTTGAAAGAAAGGGTTCACCTAAAACCATGCCTTTAACAACCTTTAAAATGATATGAATCAGATGCAAAAATGGGAGTTTTCAAGCATTTAAAAAAATACAGCTTTATATTTTTCCAGAATGTTAAGAGCATCCTGTTTCATTTAATTTTAAAGTAAAAAAGTAGAGTAAAAAGATAGCACTTGTTTTTCCCCCCGATGGTTTAGAGGAGACTCACAAATGTAATTAAGTTTATATGCCTAAAAATAGTGTTAGGAAGAATCATCTGCAGATTACAAATTAAAGGATCACAGTGCAGCACCAAAATTATCATTTGTCAGTTTAAATGTTTAATGTTCAGTTTTGGGTAAGGTTACTTTAAAAAGTAATATAATACGTTCTTCAATCACTTAAAAAATCTAAATGTGTTACTTTGTATGAAAAGTAATGTGAAAGTGTGTTATGTTATTTTTTTCATTTATTTTTTTTAGGAGTAAGATAAGGCTTATGATTGTAATATTACTTTTAAAAGTAACTAATTTTTCAACAAGAGTTTTTGTAGGAAATTCAAATAATTTACGTTTGGCATGTTCCTATATTGTTACATATTTATAACGTATATAAGCACAGATCAGAATAAGTCTGTCTCATTTTGTAATCTGTTAAGCTGAATGGCAGTCGACACTTAATGATGTGCCAAAAATGGACAAAAATCATTATTTCATCACTTTTAATATTAGTGTGTATCGTTTAAATTAGTTTTAGGAATATTCAGGATTCCCACAGAAGTATAGGTTGAAAAAAAAATATATTCCACTTTTCTGATGCTTCTTGCCATTCTTTTTGACTTCATATAGATTCTGATGTACCTGCATTGAAAAATAACAGCTTGCAGGCATATTTATGAATACCTTCTGTTTGCCAACATGACTCACATCATCACATTCACATGCTTATTTTTGGTGAAGAATCTTCTCAATAGCCTCTCTAAAAAATAGGAAAGGGGGCTTTTTGTCTAGAAACAGCGGTAAGCCGTCTGTTTTAAAAAATATAAATAAAACACATTAAGTCTTGCGGGAACCACTTACCTGCGAATTTGTTTAATGCAGAGAACAAGTCGGCTTGGCATTAATGTATTACATGCAGTACTGTATATTACTCTTACTACACCTTTTACATGTTTCAAACCATCTCACCTCATGTGTTCTACATGTATATGTCAGTCACACATAATGTGCATTCGGCCACTGACAGAACTCAGTGATAAGAGGTTATAATTGACTAATTAGAAGTATTTCTGTTACAAAAACACATCAGTCTGCTTCATGAGACTTGATTTAACACCATAGTGGCTATGGGTTATTTTAACAATGGATTTGTGTGCTTTTGGAAGCTTCAAAGCTTCAGCCACTATCCATACAGCTTGGAAGAGCCAGGATACAATTTAAAACTCCTTTAAAACTTTATTCATCTGACAGAACAAAGTCAAATACACTGAAAATGGCGTGAGGGTGAGTAAATTATGGAGTAATGTTCATTTTTGTGTGAACTGTTCCTTTAAGAAGATCATTGTAAGAGTTTATTTAGCCAAAAGCAGTGCAGTTTTGAAAAGGTTATATCTTATTTTTCTTTTCTTTTTTAATAGAAACTTCAGATCAAGTAAAAATCTATCAATATTTATGTCCCTGCTTTCTCTGCCTTGTTTATATGAGCAGAGAAGTATTTCCGAGAATAGCAGGATATTCGTTGGGAAAAAAACAATGTAGGACGAGACTTGATTTTACCCATTGGGAATTGATTGGATTGTGAATAATAATCAGGTGGTTGGTGGAGATGTTGTGAAAAACAAGATGAGTGACGTCAGCCTGTGTTGTAAAAATATGTTTTTGTTCATTGGAATAATGTACGATTATCATCAAGCGTAATACAGTTCAGGAATATGTATTATGGAAGTATAAAGGGTCACTTCAGATTTCATAGTGCCTTTTAAAACAACAAATGTAATATAGAGTTAAAATTAGTTGACCTGAATGTGTCCAACGTTGCCCATCGCTACTCAATTCACATATTTATTCAACGAAAAAGCTACCATAATGTCATAAAATAGGATTGCTTTCAAAACCATTTATCAGGATATAAACATTTTTTATGAAGGAACATCAGTATAGAGACAAACCCCGTGGTCAAAGAATCAAGAAAATCGCCATTGTGTTGATGTAATGTGCAGTGTGTCCACTAGAGGACAGTATTTACTAGCCATAAAGCCATGCGCAGTCTGTGTTTAATTTAGAGTGAAAGTGCACCACACCCCCTCACATGTCCTCGCAGTCACATGTTCAGGCTTTATGAAGTATGAATGAATGATCTAATGCATACGTTATCATGATTTCACACTGCATTGGTCAAGATTGACTCTCTTTTAAAGTATCTGGGCTCAGCCTGACTGACTGTCACATGACAAATTAAATGCAATTAACACAGATATTTCCACCCTTTCTGTGATGAAGGAATCGCGTTCTAATGGGATTTCTCCCTCTTTCATTAATAGAATTAAATTCTAATTTAATTCTCTTAATTCTAATTCTCTAATTTATCTATGAAGTTGTTGTTTTTGTCAGTAGCATCTGGTTTGGTTGATTTCACACGTTGTGTTCTATAATCTGTCAGAGAGCAATTCATAATGCAGTGCACATGGATTTCATCCTCATTTTTCTCACAAGGCAAGTTAGATGAATGTTCAGCGTTGTAAAGTACAACCATATGGTTGAAGATATGAAAATGTGAAATCCCATTCATTTTCTCTTTCGGAGAATAGATTTTTACTATAACTTCCAAACCTTTAAAGTGAGTTTTTCGTAATTGATGATGTAGTCATTTATTGAAGCCATCAGTGGTTTAACAGTGGAATTCCTCTTGAGAAACAACATTACTCATGATTCTGTGAGGAAATCTCCACCAATCAGAGGATCACAACAAGCAAAAATAAAGCAAAAGAGCTGTTTTATGCATTCAGTATAGTAATTCTATCTTTTGAACTATTTAAGTATTTGTGTGTGCATCTTTCTCCAGTGTTAATTTGATTGTCTTTACAATGTTGCATTGAAATATAGTTATTCCCCTCATAAACGCCACTCAGTACACTGTCTTGTACTGTTGTACAGTTTGTACCACTGCATTTTTTATGCTTCAAATGAAAGTTTATAATGTTGTGATACACATTGTAGCTTGTTTGTTTGTTTGGTTCATAGGGCTGAAAATATAAAATGAGAGGACTTTGCACAAAACATTTTTGAAAAAAAAAAAATCTTCTCTTTTGGTACTGGATGCTTGAAATTTTGTCAAAAAGAACAGTTAAAAGGGCTCACTTCCCTGACACTCAAGGTCTTAAAAATCCATATTCATGCATTTGCCTTCCATGTCGAAGATGCTGGTTCACAATTTCCTCTGAACAGAGTAGGTAGAACCACAGAGGTAAGAAAAGTGTGTGTGAAGCCTTAGAGGTACACCAAGAGGTACACTACTGACTGATGCTAGAGGCTGGGTTCCTAAATGTCTCTATTATTGCACTCAACACCTATGATGTTGATTGAATCCTACTTTTTTCACTTAGAGCTAGGTGAATGCATCTGAAGGGTGAGTTAGTAAGACCTTTGTGAGTAAACCTCACTCTTCTGAAGAGATTAGTGCCGTGACCCAGAGCGGTGTGAGTATAATGGAGGACAGTTAGTAGGAAATGTACAAGTAAACCTCACTCCCTTGACTTCTGGAGGTGGACTAGTGATTGATGGTAGAGGTTGCCGAGTTCAGCTCTCTTTTTAAGAGTACTTGCCTCCCATGCTGAAGACACTGGTCCAAAAGATGCTCAGAGCCAGATGAGTAGAACCGTAGGGGGTACATTGGTGCCATAAACCAGATGTGAGTGAGATTTAGGGAAGGTGTTACATTAACAAAGGTGCCCTTGTGACTGACATGAAAGGCTGAAGAGGCACGTTAGCAATGTTAGGAAAAAGTTATATATTACAGTCTTAAGTCCTAAAAAAAGAACTAAATTAGTTACATATTTACTTTTAAAGGAAAGAAATGTGAAAGTATATGTTATGCTATTTTTGCATTTTATTTTTACCAAAGTGTATTTTTAAGGCTTGGTTGTGTTTATAAGATTCAAAGCAATGTGTGCTCATGCTTCACTTGCAGAAAATCATGTTATTTTTTCATATATCTTTGATTATATACTGCTTCTCAGCTAACATGAAAACGACTGTCATATTTCCTAGTTCCTCCGAAAGGCCCGCCCTCAAGAGGCTCTGATTGGTCAGCTAACATAATGTGCTATGATTCGCGGATCGGCTCCACATCACCAGGAAAAGCATCACACCCCTACAAGTACGCGCTTTTGCGCTGTGTAAATACTCAGTCAGCGTAGCTGTTAGCTGTATTTTTGTGCCTGAATCAGACAGTAAATGACACAGAGGACACAGCTGAACCTCACGCCTGCTCTCTAAAATAAAATCTGACAAGTGTCTTTCACATTTATTCGGAATAAGCATGTGTAAGTAATATAAAACTCTATATTTGTTATATCTTTGTTATTTAAGATGTAGAACATCTAGCTGTGTAGCTAAATTGTTAGCAGTGCCGAACAGCATTTCCCGTTGTTTACATCCTTGTTTACGTCCTCGCTACAACATACTGTTAATGCTAGGAACTGTGTATCAATTTTAACAAATAAAAATACTAACAGGTTGTGGCTCACAATCCACAGCTTCGTCGGTTGGAGGAGCATTTAGCCGAATCCAGCACTGAACTGGGAGAGAATCTGGAAGCTGTCCTTTGTCAAATGCTAGCTATATATTTTTTATAATTCTCTGGAACATAATTAAAATTCAATTGTAAGCACTTCTCTCTTTGTGTTGTGTCCTTTGGAAGCCCAAATACAAAAACAGAAGAAGCTGTGTGGAAATAGCAGCGTTTGGTCGGCATTTTAGCTTTCTCTGCTATAACATTACAGTGCCTCTGGCCACGCCTCTTCGCTGCACAGGGTGTGTGCGCGCGTGGTGAATGCGCGTAACCGGAGGTTCTTGTGATCTCACTAGCCCGGATGTATTTTTTTGTAGTCCCCATATTTTGTTCGCTGTAGGCTTTGCTAAGCTAACTCTGTAAAAGCCAATGTCTCCCTTTGCATTGAACTTTGAGCGTATTACATTGAGAGATGTTGTTTATGCTCACACATCTACATTACACATGAACTAAAGTTTAAAATATGATATCATAGTGGACCACCCCTTTAAAGAGTAAGATAGACTTGAGATTGTTGCTTTTTTTACCCAACACTGCATACTATTGACCGACACTAGTGACTGGGGTCTTTCATTACCGTCTTTGTTAGAGCACTTGCCTCTCATGCTGTTGGACACTGTCCTGAGACATTGGTTGAAATCCCATTTGGAATGGTTTAAGCAAAACTGGAGCTGAATGTCAGTGAGTTTTAGGAAGTGTGAGTGTAAAGGAGACCAGCTAACGCAAACAGTGTGAGAAAACTTCACTTCTTTGACCTCAAGGTGCATGTTAGAGTTCAACTCTAGAGGCTGTGGTTATTATCATCCTTGTTTATGCGCTTGTCCCCTATGCCAGAGATGCTGGTTAGGTGAGTAAAACTGGAGAGGTTTACTGGTGCCATGAGTAGGAAAGAATAGAGGTTTGGGGAGTTGACTATTTTAGTGAGACATCCTATTGACTGATTTTATAGACATTCTTGGGTGTCCTTAGTTTAGTATCCTTAGTCTCCCATGCTGGAAGCAGTTTTTGGAATCCCACTACTCCGATAGTTTGATTAGAAATGGAGCGGTTACATTGATGCCATGAACCTGATTTGAGTGAGTTTTAAAGGGGTTAAGTCTAATGAAGGCCAGATAGTTAGAGTAAACCTCTTACAATTATCTGTTGACTCTAGAGGTTGTGGTCTGTAGCATCCTTGTTACAATACTTGTCTCTCATGCCAGAGATGCTAGTTCAAATTCAACTCAGAGCAGAGCGAGTAGGACCGGTGGGGGTACAGTGATGGCTTGACCTGAATGGGAGTGTGATTTAAGGAGGTGAGTGTAAGAGAGGCCAACTAGTAGGAGCTGTCACTCCACTGGCCTCAAGAGACGAGCTAGCAACTTACAAAAGAAGCTGTGACAAGCTCAGTAAAAAAAACTAAGTCAAGTGCAGTCTTGGTTGTAAATGTTTCATATGAAAAAGTATTGTCAACACCCAAATTAAATGGATTGTTTTACTTTATATGTGATGATACGCTTGGTAGGATTTCACTTTATTAGCAAAGCAACATGCTAATGTCAAAGTCCTTTAATAACAAGTTATTCTGGCCTCTGTACAGTGCCATAAATCAGCCGCTTTTTAGGGTCCGTTTGGGTCAGGATGCTGTGTAGGCAGTAGAATGTTTTGCAACAGAGCTTAAGAGTTTCTGTGTAGAGATACAGCTACACGCAGCCAGCCAAATAAAGACCTTCAGATGTGAAATGTGCTTTGTAACTCAAAAAAGGCAGACAAGATGAGAAAAATTTAATACAGAATATTGCATCCACTGTCGCTAGGTTTGTTTTTACTCAGAAGGGGCCTAAGCATATTACCCGTACCATTCTAATGTAACGTGAAGCAATGTCAAACACGCTTTGATCTTCCTCGCATAGACTATATAGTAGGAAGCGTTTGATCTGTGAAGCGACGCGATTGGTTTAAGCAGCATTATTGTCTTTCTTTATGCGTGTGTGCTTTGGCGGTTAGTCCTATTCGGCTCTGTTGAAATTTATTGGCCAATTTTTTATTTGCTTTATCACTCAGTGTCATGACGTCAACTGAAGGGCTCTGACAGCAGCTTACAGAAAACAGGGCTGTTTTTTTGGCGGAAATATATTGGGGTGCTTGCTTATATCCCAGAACACTGTGGTGACTTTCGGCCCATATGATTTCAATGGAGGCACTGTGCGGTAGACTTGTTTTTTTCGTTCGCAGTAACTTTTCCTCAACCAGATGGTGTCAACAGATGTCAGATGGCTTTGAGATGTGTTTCTGTTTCTAGAGTGACACACGCATACACCCACAGCATTTCTCTTGGAGAATCGCGAAAAAATTGCGTAAACACAAACACGAATGGAAAGTTTTTAGTCTAAATTGTTATAACCTTTCTAACTGGCCTTCCTCCCCCTTTTCCCCTTGCCGTCTTTGTCCCATCTTTCAGTGTTTCAGGACGTTGTGCTGTAAAGGACCTCCTCCGCCCAGACCAGAATATGACGTGGTTTGCATCGGTCTGACGGGTTCTGGGAAGACCAGCCTGCTCTCCAGACTTTGCAGTGAGGCAACAGACAACATCATCCCTACCACAGGTCAGCCCACCATCATAGAGCAATACCAGACATGTCCTGCAAACACAAACACAGATCTTTGCACTTCCTCCTTGCCAAGCACTTTAAATACCCCCCCTTGCATTCAGATTTTGCCTTGAGATTGTTTGTAAAGAGTATTTGATTAAATCTCGGTCAGTGTGTAGCAATGGAGGTGTTTTAATGACTTCCTTTTGTGAAATATTCAAAGCTGCGGTTGCTAATTTTGTTCAACTTTCATTTACAGGTTTTAGCATTAAAGCTGTCCCGTTCCAGAATGCCATTTTAAATGTCAAGGAACTCGGAGGTAAATGCACTCTGTTGTTAATGATAATACAATTTTTTTTAAATTAATGGGTCAATGACAAATAATAATGTGCACAGTAAAGAAAATGGAAAACAAAATGAATTTGAACCTTTATAAAAACTTAATGTCATGTAGTATAACCCTTAAGAAAAAGTAATAACACATTTTCTTTATAGAATATCAGTACATAATTTAACTATATTATATACTACCATGAAACTTTATTAAAAAATTTTAATCAATAAATTATTAAAATATAATTTATAATATAAATGTACTTTTTGGTGGGATTAACATAACATATGTTTACAACCTGAACTAATTATTGATTTTTTTTTTTTTTATGTAAAATTTTTCTTATGTAAAATTATAGCTGGACAAAAGTTTAAGGTTTGTCAAAATACTTTATCATGTACGCTGCCATTTAAAATTATGGATTCGTTATGATTTTAAAAATCTCATATGTGTCTGTTAGGGCTGCACAATATGTCGTTTGAGCATCGATATTGCAATGTGTGTGTCCACAATAGTCACATCGCAAGATATGCAATGTTGAGTTTGGATTATAGATGACCAAGAACGACAGGTCAAAACACATGGGTTTTGTGTAGACTCTGCAGAATTTAAGCATAATAGAGTGAAAGTTACTTGTCTACATGTGTTTTTAAGGCCTGTGACTATGTAAGCATTTTAAGAGAGTTCAAAGCATTTTAATAGAGCGTAAAAAAAGTTTAATAAAGATTCATTTTATTGAACTATGCATTTTAATTAACATTTTATTATTCAATTTTTGTAACCGAATACTGTTAGACCCTCCCCAGAAAACCATAAATCACTGTTTATTTCACTTTAATATTTGCTCCATTGTGTTTATTTATGACTGTATTTTGTTTATTATATGTATATAATAAATTACATAAAAATATTATATATATTTAATATATTAATATATATATATATATTTATATTTCACTCCCATATAAAATCATCCCAGTCTTTTAAGTCTTTTAAGCAAAAAGAGTTATGCGAGTGAAATTACGGTATATATATCGCAATATATATCGTAGAGAAAAAAAATATCGCAATGTCAAATTTTTCCAATATCATGCAGCCCTAGTGTCAGTATCTTATGTTTACTTAGGATTCATTTATTTGCTGTAAAAACAGTAATGTTGTAAAATGTTATTCGAATTTAAATATTTTATATTTCATTGCATTTTAAAATTTAAACTGTATTTGTCATTCAAGAACCATTCTACTATTATTGGCTCAAGAATTTGTTGCTATTATTATGATAATTGTTCACAATAGTGCTGCTTAATATTTTTTGGAAACCATGACGCATTTTATTTTTTTAGATACAAATAAAACAGCATTTGTTTGAAGTACAAATCTTTAGTAATATTGCAAATGTCATTGCTGTCACTTTTGATCAATTTAATGTGTCTTTATGGAATAAAAGTCCATCTGATACCAAACTTTTGTATTGCAAGAAGTGCATTCAAGTCACTGTACGTATTAATAAATGAATAGATCCAGCCAAAAAAGTTGGCACATGTCATTGACCCATTAAAAAATATCTGCAAACACATCTGTAGCAGCATTTCAAACCATTATTTCACATGTGTTCTTTTAAAAAAGTAAACTGTGGCAATGCATCATCTGACAGCACGAAGAAGATAAATGTTATTTGACACAGATGTTACACCAGGACCCCACCAGAAAGGATACAAGCTCATTTCTTTGATGACTAATAGTTTTTTCTTCAAGGTAAATTGAAACCCCAGGAAACACCAGTGCTTGGATGCGGCACGCAAAGGAAATGTTTCAGATGTCACTCGCTCAATGAACCCAAAACCATGTTTGCCCTCGTTTCCCTTTTCGTATGAGTGATGGGCTGCAGCTTTGAATATGTCTTTAAAATGAGTGAGTGATGACGAGAACAAGAGGGTGTTGGGGATGCTGGGAATCCTGGGGGAAGGGAGGCATAGGTGGGTGAGGAGAAACTGAAAATGCTGGATTGATAACTGCTGGAGATGAGGTTCTTATAGGGGCTGTTTCCACCTTTGCCGTGTAAAGATGTGATACTGCATGTTACTACTATAGAAATACTGCCATTTAGAGCCTTTAAAAAAGAAAAGAAAAGTACAATTAGTCAGAATTGTTGATGAAAATCAGGTATATCCCACCAAATATTGATTTATTAACTCCTTTGAAGTTAGAACATTGGTATGGGTGTTGTCTAAAAAATTGTGAAAACATGGCACCTTTTTATGCAAAAAAGATATACTGACAACATTTTTATGTTATTCCAACTATTAATCGTAAAGTAAGAGTTGTTAAGTGGTCTCCTAATTGTTTTTGACATATACTAAAAAACCTGATTGTTTTTCATAGTAAAAACTAGATTCCACCAAAAAACAATGCAACCAAAATGTCCTTGCCTCATACTTTGGATTTTGAGTCAAAGTCTGCGAGACTGTGCAGTATAGTGAACACTTGCAGATCCAGTTGCAAGCGCACAACCATACTGACAGATTTGACAGATGAGAAGGAGGCTGTAAGGTAAAGACATATAGCATTTACAATTGCATGCTTTATAAAGTATTCAGAAACACTAGTGGCACCGGACAACTGCATACCTTGTGCACAGGTAACATTCAAGAGGCTGAGTGTGATGCAGAGCTTGATGTACAGTTCTTATTGAAGTCTTTTTTTTGCTGTTTGTATAGAAGTAAAAAGAAGTTAGAAAAACTTAAAGACAAGAAAACTCTCAACAAGCATCCAAGCAACGTTCACATTGAATTTAGCTGAATGTATAAAAAGCGCTTGTAAACATCACATCCTTTTAATTTTCCCAGCAAAAAAACATCCTGAGGCCTTTACCTAAAAATCTGTCTGTAAGCTTTTGCAGATAGAAAGTTTTTCATTTAATTTTCACTTCACGCATTATAAAGGATATTTGTTCACACCAAGCACGCTAGCTATGAATATAACACTAAATATATTTGTGTCCACACTGATGCACAGTAAAAAATGTTATATTTTAGTTTATGCTTTTAATTTGCCATTACGCCATTGTAACCAGCAGATGTTCTCAGTGTGCTACTAGTGCATCTGACCATTGAGTCCAACTCTTGTAATATATGTAATCAAATATTATTAATCTAATCAGACAAATGTAGCGAATGCAGTCAGTGTATTGGAATAAAAAGCAATTTTCTAAGCAGGCAATACAAATACAAGTACTTTTATTTTTATACTTCAATTTGATAGCCTGGCTTGTATAACTGCCGTGTGTTTTTTTATCATTCTTTCCCATGGTATATAATAGATTGTTTTCTAGATTCCAAAATGTTGTCTGTAGCTTTAAATTGCACAAGCTTTTAAAAAGATTTTTCAGTGGATTCTGGCTGGCTGTCAGCGTTTTAGCATTTATTAGCTAAGAAAAATTGTTTTGAAAGGGATCTCAACAGTATCGTTTCTCTACAAGTCTTTTGTTGTTTTATATTCAGAACCATTTTTAAAACCTTATCTTTATCATTGTCTTTAAAGTTATCATGCTTGATGTGAACAGGCCTTAAGACTAGGACTCTCACTATAATTTTGGTAAGAAACAGCCCACATTGGAAAGTTGTCTTGAAACTGATGAACCTCTGAAATCACCTTGAAAACTGGTTTAATTATGCCCTATTTTCCTTTTAAGCACTTTGGAAACCTTTCCTCCAGACCTCAGACGAGTTCAGCTCGGTGTCAGGGGCCTGCGGAGCGCGACCGCTTTTTCCCCCAAAACATCAGTGTAGGGTTACGGCTGGGACATTAACCTTGAACCTGACGCGGAAGGCTCATGTCACACTTTATTGATGGAGGTTGTGTGCTGGCTTGACACACCGGCTCTCCCATCGTTTCCGCCACAGCCATTGAGACAGTTTACCTTTTTTTGTTTTTTTCCCCTCTTGTATGTTATTGGTAGGTCTGCCCGTCTGGCCCGTGTTTTGGGTCTGCATGAGTGATGTCAGGAAGACGTTCAAAGTGCCGCGCTGTCTGTGCGCGTTTCCCATCAGTGTCACGATGACACCCTGTGCGATCTGCCAGGCGCACCAAGAGAAGGGAGCCCCACATGCTCACATTCACCATCTCGCTTCGGCCATCTGAAAGCACTTAGCAGACTCTCTCTCTTTGTTTCTCTGGACCCCAGCCATGATGTAATGATTTCTGCGAAAATGTGCTTTACTTGCATTATCACATGAGATTGTAATGCACCGGCCCGTTACTGATAAATGCTGTTTTGTTCCGTCACATTGTTTTGGTCTTAATCCACATGTTTACGCAGTCGAAATGAAAGTACACCGCTGCTTTTCAAAACTCCACCAGACCTCCCAGTGTTTTGGTTTAATTTTCACAGCCAGTAGATGGAGACTTTGAGCTAATGGCAGTGTTGATGCACATTAATGACTGTTGTGTTTTGGAAAAGCCAGGCCATATAGGAAAGAAATATCAGGCTAAACCATTGTGCATTAATATTTAATAGTGCTTGCTCCAATGGCAACAACAGATCAAACGCTGGTTAATTAGATGAGTCAGCCTCGGACATGGCCTGTCTGTGAGGATCCTAAATATTTATTGTGAGTCACAAATTGTCTAAACATCTGCAGAAAACATTATTATTTCTTTGGCCGGCTATCGCAAAGTGTGTTTGCTGTTGCTGTCAGGCTCGCATGTCAGCGGTTGGAAAGCTGTTGCTGAATACCGCAGTGGATATTACCTAATGAGAACTGGAAGTATTACATTGTACATCATACACAGCGATGATATCGTGGAGTCGAGCTCTGAAACTCAATCTGATAGGTGGAGTCTGTTCCAAACGCTAGAACAAGTTTTAGCGTCGATAATTTGGCGAGGCATGACTAAGAGCTCAATTTGTGGTGTGACAAAGGCTCAGAAGTTTGGAAGTGGAACCATTAAACTCCCGTCCAGTGTATTTAGCGAGGGGATCGCACAGCTGCTTAGTGTCAAGCAAACAGCTTATATGTCTTGGCTGAACTTCAAGAGGTTCGAATAAAGCTGTCGATTACTGTCTGGCATTGATTTAGAGCCACCTTTTCAAAAAGCATTGATTTTAATATTTGACGCTTTGAGATGCAATCAGAGCTACTTTTTCTGGGCTTGTCATCACAGGAGATGATGCACATGCAGCGCGCTGGTAATTAATATGCGAATTCCATTCAGAAAACTCACAGGCACATGAGGTATAGACAAACCGGGCTCTGTTTTTTCACGGTTAGGGTACAGGCCCCGCAGTGACTCACTTTAACCAAAGCCATGCTGCGCTTGTGTGTCTTGGTGGCCACATTTTTGTACCCCCAAATTGCTGTGCACAAGAGAAACCATATGTTCACTGTAAAAGTGGGCCCATTTGAACTGTGCTGTAGACTGGCCATCAGAAGAAACCATTTTAATATGCTCTCAGGGTCGACTTTAAAGAAGTGCAGTTGCGTTGAACGCTCTTCATTTGGACACGGATTTTCCCACAGGCCTCCCTGAGCGGGAGTGCAAGTTGGCATGTGTTCTTGAAGTCATAAAAATACATAATGCAATATCCGCAATGATTTTTGAAAGGAGGTCGGGGTCCTCACCAAATGCATTCCAGCAATGTTCGAACTGATACTGTGTCGAAACACGCTTCTCACGTAGTTGCCAAACGTTTTCCTGAACCTCTCGTCGTTGTGCTTTTTTTGTAGTTGTTTTCGCCATGGGAACCAACTGATTTATGTCCTGCAGGAAAACCACCTTTTTTTCGGTGAAGGGGTTAATGTGTGTATTAAATGTTATGACTTCCTCGCTGCGATCGTGACGGTGTGAATTTATGTGTTTTGTGTTGCAGGAGCAGACTCAATTAAGAAGTACTGGAGCCGGTACTACCAGGGCTCTCAGGGGGTGGTGTTTGTTTTGGACAGCGCTTCGTCGGAGGAGGATCTGGAGGTGGCACGTACAGAGCTCCACTCGGCCCTGCAGCATCCGCAGCTCTGCACGCTTCCCTTCCTCATTCTGGCTAACCACCAGGACAAACCTGCTGCCCGCTCTGTACAAGAGGTAACCTAATACTCGCTTAACACTTCCCTTCCTCACCCTGGCCAAACACCAAAACAAACCTGCCGCCAGCTCTGTACAAGCAGTAACTTTGCTCTCACTTAATACTCTCCTAATACTTCCCAGCATCATCAAACTGCTCAAACACTAGGACAAGTCTGCCGCCCAATTTGTGCAATTTGTGTATCATATTATCATTTAGCTTTCAACTACCACAATGTCATGCTATAGTTCCCCAAATATGACAGTCATAATTTAGTCATGTCTTTTCAAACCTTGATAGCCTTGAGAGTCCCAAAGATTGATAGCATTGTTGAAAATACACTGAGTTTATTTTCTTTTGTTTTCCAGTGAAAGAAAATCACACAGGTTTGGAATTACTTTTTGGTTGAATAAATGCAGAATTTAGCAGAATTTACTTTTGTTTATGAATTCTTTGCTTTCTTTCATCACTGTGGCTTTTATTATCATGCACGTACTTGTTTGCTAAAGTGAACATAACAAAATGGACAGTATTCTCTCTCACTAACAGATGCTTATTCAACGTACTCAGTCTTCCAAAAATCATCCAATAGGGTCCAATTAATGTAGTATCTACATTGCAGAATGCACTGCTGACAGTCAATGATAGTCTGACTATTGATTTGGTATGTCAGGGCCTTATTGGACACAGAACAAAATTTCCAGAAATTGTTTGACAACGTTAAGTAAAATATCAGCCTGATAACAATAGTATGCCTACTATAACTGCAGTATAGCAATGAATTAAGAACAGCTCTAATGAAAGCTGCTTTGAAATCAAACAGCTTCCTGCTGGTTAATATAACAAATTTGTGGGGCCAGTTTGTGAAATTTGTAAACCTTTTACTCTCATGCAAAATTTAAAATACTCTGAATGGAAATTACTGGATTTAGCTCATACTTGCTAAGTAACAATAAACTACTAGATGAACTTGTTAATGAATATTGATTTATCCTTTTCAATAATATTGTTATTGCTTATAAAACAAATCTTTGCAGTCCAAAATCATTCACTTAGGGATGAAGTCTATTAGAAGGCAGTTAGAATGACTAGATAAGTAATATAACACACAAGTTCTGGTTTCCTGAAAGGAACACTTGCCTTTTTTTTGAAAATAGGCTCATTTTGCAACTCTCCTAGAGTTAAACAGTTGAATTTTAGCATTTTTGAAACCATTCAGCCAAATTCTGGGTCTGGCGGGAGCACTTAGCATATATCATTGAATCGGATTAGACCATGATTTGCCTATTTAAAGCTTGACTTTTCTGTTGTTACATGGTATACTAAATCAGATGGAAAATGATTGCTATTATCTAGGCCGATGTGGCTAGGAACTATACTCATTCTGGTGTAATAATCAAGGAACTTTGTTGCTGTACCAATGCTGCAGCTGGCCAGTCACACCAGTCACATTGGACGTTACCTAGCTGGGGACTATTTTCAGGTGCTGCATAATATCATTACACATGATCTATACTAAGCTAAGCTGAAAGTGCTCCCGGCATGAGCTGGAGAGCAGCTGAATAAATTCAAAAATGCTAAAACTCTGCTGTTAACCTCTAGGGGAGTTGTAAAATGAACTTGTGTTCCTTAAACATTAGTACATGAGAGTAATTGCGAATGTGATTTCATTAAAGAGTGCAAGAAGTTAATATTTTTCACAGAATATATTTTTTTAGCCTACTAAATATAGATTTTTTAATCAGACAGAGCATTTGTGTCTCATTGATCATTTGTGTGTCTCAATACTTCAGTGTTTCTTTCCTGAATGAATCTATTTTTGAACAAAGCATTTGTTTCAATGTTGCATTGAATCATTCAATAAGACAGACGTGCTGTCAGCTACTGGCAGTTTTAGTACCATATATATATATATATATATAAATAAATAAATAAACACATTCAGCTAAATTTCATTATGCAAAAAAAAACAAAAACATATTTTTGGTCAAAATGGCACATCCGTACTGTGAAATTGTAAATATGATAAATGATAATGCCAACAGACAGTGCTTCATTTGAGGAGGTGGTGTTGCACGGCTGCAGTTTTTTATTCTTGGAGGATATGCTTGTTGTTTGCAAACACTGACAGGCCACAAGACATTCTCCCACAGATCTGCAGCACCCAGCTTACCCACTTTCTCAGGCTTTCCTGACAATAAGTCTTTGTGTTGTTGGGAGCCCAAAAATACTGGTGGTGTGGAGAAACACTACAGCTGTTGTCCCATCTCATAAGAGTGTATTCATTTTACAGATCGCTGCATTTGAGATTCATTCAAACATCATTTTGAAAGCGAGTGGCATCAAAATTAAGACGAATTGCTGACTGCTGTTAGTAATGCCAAACAGTTGGAATGTGCGGCATGTCTCTGCTGTCACATTTCTATTTTAATGGTCCCCTTGTCACTTTTATGTTTGGAGGATTGAGTTACTCAGCCTGTGCGTCTTTTCCTGAATGATTTGGTGTCTGTGTGTTATTTGGCTGATAGCATGCGCGTTGGTTTGTGTGTCCATGTGTTAGCATGCATGCGCGCACATCTGCTCCGAGTGGAGAAATCGGTCCGCGAGCTGCAGGGTATCACCCAATGCACAGAGCACTAATTAACTGGCCAAGAAGTGGTCCTGAGTGAGCAGTAAATATCTGCCTTTGGAGAATAACACATCCCAGTTCACTGATGTGTGTCAAAACGGGGCTTTTCAGTTGGCAGCGACACTCGCTCTCCTTGCTGGAGGTACAACTTGGGTTACACAAGATCGGACCTGACCAGCTTGTTTTCCATTAAATTGCTCTCAATCGATTTCAAACTGGATCAGATCTCTTGGACCTCCTATGGGCATTTTGTTGAAAGAAGAAAAGATCCACAGTGCAAGAAAACAGAACTGGTCAAATATGTTTCGGTCATTATAATGGATGAGATGAGGTTGCAGCCATTAGTGATTTTTATTTTTTATCAAATCTGGCATTAAATGAATTTCTGTTTTCATTTTTAAGAAGGGATGTTATTGCATATAGGCAGGTTATTGCATATTGTGTGGCGGCTAGTCAAGTACAAAGGAGAACAACTGAAAATTAATAGTAAATATATTGTTCTCAATGTATACTTAATATGTGTTTTTCTATGCAGTTTTGTGGAAAATGCACCCACGAGAATTCACTTTAGCCCACTATAAAATCGATCTATACACTCACTGGAGACTTTCATAGACACCCTACTTCAATATTCATTAACTCAAATACCTTATCAATCAATCATAGACTTTCAATTTGACTCAATTGGAAATTCCCTACACCCCCTTCCCATTCTATGCATTACAGACATATAAAGTTTTTTTTAGTCTAAAATAAAATCAGACACACAATGAAAGGATCTTCTGGTGATTTCTATAAAACTTGGTCCTCTTCTAGTTTATTTCAAGTGAAATCTTTCTAATATCCTGAAAATATTGGACCTCTGGAAGTAATACTTTTCTAATAAATATAGGTTAATAGTTGACTTCATCTTGAATATCATTTTTGTACACCTGTGACGTTATTGTACATATTCATTTGGATCACTGTGGTGTGTGTGTGTGTGTGTGTGTGTGTGTGTGTGTGTGTGTGTGTGTG
>CAIGQV010019090.1:4504276-4554608 GCA_903798115.1 Danio jaintianensis
TATATATATATATATATATATATATAGTGTCTTTGATATATGTTATAGCCCTAGAGCTTTAAGGGCTTGGCAGTTGAAACTCTACCCAGTCACAGTCACCGGTATAATTTACTGCCCCCGTCTCCCCATCTGCTCTTTGGAAGCAGCTCCCCCCATGTAGTAATGGAAGGGGTCAATGTCCTACCTTTAAAAGAACCGCCTGATTTTCCCCTGCATGACCCACACCCCCTCTCCTTCTCCTGCGGCTGATCTCACTGGGTTGTGATTTAGAGTAATAATAAAATTACGACAGATCTGGAAGTAGACAGGGCACCCGTAACATCTGGCTGTAATAAAGTTATGACTGATGGAGATAGATGCCCAAAGAACCAACATGAGTGGGAGATACACTCAGACCACTGGGCCAGTTTCAAATGATAGTATTTCCATTTTAAAGCACACGGGTACCATTTTACTTTACTTTTCATACAAAGAGAG
Source organism: Danio jaintianensis (assembly GCA_903798115.1). Classification (NCBI taxonomy): domain Eukaryota; kingdom Metazoa; phylum Chordata; class Actinopteri; order Cypriniformes; family Danionidae; genus Danio; species Danio jaintianensis. The sequence goes on from CAIGQV010019090.1 coordinate 4,504,754, forward strand.
CTGGTAAGCAAACACATTTGTTCTTGGACTTATCTGCTCTCCTCATGTCCTCACTGCCCTCCTTGACCCTTTTCTCCTTTTTGCTACTCACACCATGTTTGCTCAAGAATACTCTCATTCCTGGACATTGGTTTTTGTTAACTTCATTTTGCTACACAATGGAATTGAATCTAAACATGTTGATCAACATTGAGCAATAAGATGTACAACATACCTTACGCCACTTTGTGTAAGTGGTCCTGAGTGGTTTGTTGTGAATCCCTGAAAAACATGGGAGAAAAGGGGCGAAGAAAATCTTAGAGAAGTCCTCATTGCCATCAGGCGCCATCAATTGAATGTTTTTTGGGAGAGGAATTTTTTTCCTCGTCCTGAAAGATTTGTTTGAGACATGGAGACAAAGGCCATCTTGTGTGCCTGAAGGAGGCTGAACTGTGGTAGAACTGTCTGGCTGGGTGGATTCTGTATTCTGTCTGGCCTTGAAAGAAACATGCTGGCCAGACTTTATTGTGTAGCTCGGCTGGCAGCCTGAGTCAGGGCATTCTGCTGAGAGGGGTCACTGGTGCTGCCACATGGAGTACTTCTGTCTGGTGGCAGTGCCCGATGTCCGAATGACCAGCAGCCGTCTGCTTGTGGACCATATGGTCATGGATCTTGGAAAGATGGTTCATTTGAAGTATCCAAATTCTTGCAGTCCAATTGTGCGGTTTTTGGATGATGTACCGTATTGAGATTTTAGCATGCAAACCAAATGGCATGTTTTCATAAAAATCACGGCAGATCATTTATTGTGGTGTACAAAGTATATTACAGGGTAGCATCATGTGCTGGAACATCTTTTATGGTTTCATGATGGCAATTAGTATTCTTTCCTCTTCGTTCTAAGCAGACATGTCACTTGCTGTCTGGCAGTTGATGCCCACCGTCTGTATAGGACAGACTGTAGAAGCAAGACAGTTTTGCAATAGCTCAGACCCAAGCATTGCATTCAGTTGTGCCACAAATCATCTTGTAGGAAGAACCCCAAGTATCACCCCATGCTGTTTTTATTCAGAGATGGTGCTGCTTCTTGGCCGGTGGTATCTGGTAGCCTTATTGCAAGCTGCCTGCGTTTTGAATGACTAGTACACGGAGTGCTAGTGTCTGACTGAAGGATTATTGTTGACATTTGGCCTTTCTTGGTGTATCTCCTCATTAATCTCAAGTTCAATCAAGTTCAGTTTCTTTTCAGACTCTGTAGAACAATGGTTGTCAGGCATGACTCTTGGGATCCACTACAATTTTTATGTCTATCTCACTTAACAAGCCTGAATCAGATCATTAGCTTGTTATGGAGAGTTTCTGTGAACTCAAGTTGTTGTTCTTATATAGATTTTGTTTAAAACAACTCTATACTCAAATGTTAATACGGTAGCTAGCCAGCCATTGTGGTTTGTAAAACTTGGTGAGTGACCTGGTGATTAAACATATTTGATTTTGACGGCTCCTGGTTCAAGACTTACAAACTTTTAGGGACAGTTTTTATCTGTATTGGTTTGAAAATGGGCACCTGTCCAAGAGCAAGCAATAAGTGGAAAAGGGAGGCTTGCACGTAATATACTATTTTTACCTCTGCAGACCCCATTTGGCCTGCAACATCCTCTCTAATTGAGTCAGTTTTCTCATGAACAACTGTTACAATTAGGTATTTTAACCAATTTGATTTGCAGTCCCATGTGTTTGAACAGCAGGCCTTGTCTAACATATGCATTTGAGTGTGTCACACTAGCAGTGCGTGAACACGTGTTAAGAAAAAGGAAATAGCATGGCTAAGGAAATAACATATGGATGACTGTCTGCTGGGTTATTATGGAGGTTTAGATCTTTGTCTATGAATCACTGCTGATATGGCCTGGGGCTCCCGGTTGGGATTATGTTTAGGTAAAGTGTTGTTGAAGATATCCAGGGGGGGCAGGTTCAGCTCCTTTTAATATGTTCCTAATGTTCTGGAGCCAGACTCCTTGAGTTATGAGAACTCTGAACTTCTCTTCACTCATCACCCTAACTCAAACACATGCTTACATAAGAGCTTACCAACACTAGTCATGACGACGGAAAGTTATGTTGTTTGGGGGAGACATGGCATCAGAGCAGATGGTGCGTTTTCATCTCAGGTGTATGGTGAGATCCAGTGAATGCGATGCATTTTGTTCTGTACCAAATTTAACAGTGTAAACTGTCTGTCTGTTGCAGTTTTGTCTCTTTGTTCTTGTTCTAGATTCGCAAAGACGTTTCTGTCAAGAAAGATTGAGCAATACACAACGCATGTGTATACACCTCGAATACATGCACATGTATACCCGTATTGCTTGGCCAGCACTTTTTGTTTTGAAACTTGAACACGATTTTGGCCGAAGCTCTTGTTCTGAGCTACTTTGTCAGGAATGTTTCTTCACTGAGGAATCCCCAGCGACAGGGCCTTCATTGCCCTGCATGAAATACTGTTCCATTTATTAATATGAGGAAATCTCTTCAGAAAGGGAGTGCAGCCCTCTAGCATGTGAATAGAGGGGGCCCATGGAACTGCTGTGGTTTGCTGTGGAATGAGCCTGATTTAACACATGAATAACAGAAACTAGAGCTTTGCAAAACAACTGGACAGAGTCTCAGCTATTGGGGAGGAGGTGTGCTTCCCACCATTTTCCTAGTTTCATCTCCATCTTTGGACCGAAAACCTTTTCATGTTTTTCTCTTCGAAGCTGATGAATGTCATGATGCTTACGCATTCCTATCTTTAGAAATTCGTAGTGATATAATCCTCGAAATGACTCTCCCATCGGTAACATTTGCAGTATTTTCAAAAAATGAGGTCTTCCGTTGAGATGTTTCTCCCTTTTTGGGGAGAAGAGCTGCAGGTGGGTCTGTGTGTGTGTGGTTAAGTATTCAAAGTTCAGAGTTTGATGAAGATCAGATGGATTTGTTGATCATAGTTTGAGCAGGTTTGTTGATGTGAGCTTGCCAGCAGGTCACCTGTCTATGCCTGAGGGGGGTGCGTGCATGTTCTTTCTCAGTGGGTAAGTTCTTCAAGTGAAGGTCAGTCCACACAAATGCACAGGGCAAAAGGACAACTGATTGGTGGTTGTATAGTTTGACCAATAAGAGCCCTTGCAATCCCGCATATGCTGCAGTTAACTATCTCAATCCCAGCTCTGTTTTATCGTGTTGCAAGTCCAGATGTGAACCGCCAATGCTTACCCAAATCGAGTTACTGTAAATCTGCTCTATGACCAGGCAAACAGACTATGAAAGCACATGGGCCAAGAGGTTTGTTCACGGCCCCTGACCTAGAACTTGTGAGCTTCTGACTTTGTGCAGGGGCATCGGTAGTCAGGTCTCTGACAAAGTGATTTAGTCATGGCTTGTCTCCAGTAAAGCTTTATCCCACTAACACCGGAAAGGCTTCATATCCAAACATGCCAGAAAGGGAAAGATCCGCAGTAAACCAGGTGTAAAAGCCAACCGTGTTTGGAGTTTGTGCAGATTTAGTTGGCGCCATGTGAGCCTTGCACATAAGGTTCGCTTCATCCTGGGCTTGCCTAAGGTTTTTCAATAGGGATGCACAATTATATTTGTGAAAGCAAATTTGCATGCCAATACTAGTATCTGATTTCTGAGAACATCTGCTGAAGCTGTTTAGTGATTTAGCTTTTTATTTGTAATTTTGTATCATCATATTAGGTACATTTAAAAATCCTTTAAAGCACAAAAATCTGTTGATTATCCTGCTTATGTCATGGTCTTTTGCCAAGTTATAAACAAGTAAAAACTAGTTCTTTGCAGTGCAATATTTGACTGAATGAACATGTTATCAGTTATAACATGTTAGATCTAGTAGGCTCTGCTTTTTCACGTGCAGACAAACAGAGAGAGAGATTGCGTGTGTGCATGTAAATAACACAATCATATCTAATAGCTCATAGTAATATGTGTTAGCTACCTCTCTGCAAATTAGATTTTTCCCTGGTGAAGAATGTGTCCTTGGGATTACACAGAGCAATGAAGACTTTGCCTGAGTCACTGAGTTTCTATGGTTACTACTAATGTTTAAGGCTGCAGTTAAGCCTGAAATTCTGGCTTAAAGTTACAACTGGCGGGGTTGTGTTACAGCATGTAAACTGTTTGTATTGCTCTTAAAATGGGCATTATTCATTTTTAAAAAGCAATTCAAAAATACTTTTTTTACAGTTATTCTTATACATGTGGATGAATCTTAAGTACCAAAGTGAACCCTCCTGACCTTTCTCTTCTGCCAAGTGTTTTTTTGGCCACTGTGCAGGGTGCAGATGCTACAAATTTGCTGCATCAGCTTCCGTCAGACATGCCAGCGCTCTTTTTCAATCTGTATCATCTTTTTGAAGTATTTTTCATGAACGTCACTGGCAGCCCATTCTGTCTTTTGTAAATGTTACATTTTCTTTTTTAGGTCTGGATATGTTTCACTGTGAAACAATAGACAAATATCCAAGCTTGTTCTTCTCTTCGAAGCAGCAGGATTGTGTAATTTTGTAGCTATGAAATCCCGCACAGGGAAATCTTAATCAACATTCTTGGCATAATAGGAAAGCTTTGGCTCAAAGGATGTTTTGTTTGATTATTTAATTTATTTTTTTCCTCCTTTCATAATACTCTCAAAGGGAAGTGAAAAATTCCAACAGCTTTGTTGGCCCTTTCCTGCTGGCTGTCAGTTAAGCTTAGTGTTTTCCTAGATGTGACACTGATGCCATATATTTCAGTTTAAATGTGGAATCAGAGGCCAAGCCTGATGAAGTGCTCCCATTGGGGTGGTCTTTCTTCACAACAGGGAGGTTTGGGCCTGAGCCAATCAGGTGATGAGACGGGACGGCTTCCAGAAACACAGCCAAAACAAGAGCAAAATATATTGTGTTTCTTTTGTGTCAGGCGTGATGTGAGCACGGCGCTGGAAGTGATTTAGCATCTCAACCTTCACTTTTCACACCTGTGCCAGTGGCTTGCTCTCTATTTATTCTGGGCGTCTTTAAGTTTCCCAAGGTCAGAGGTCAACGATTTGGGTGGAAAGATAAATTAGAAGCTGGAGGGGAGAACTCACTTTGACAGGGACATTTTTGGATGTTTAGCTGCTGTTGTTGGTCAAGTGAAGGTCAAGGTTTTACTGGCGTCGTGCTGTTATTTTAGATTACTAAAGGAATATTTCAACATAAAGGATCATTTTATCATCATTTACTTATGCTTATGATGTTGTGACTTTTTTCCTGTGGGACATACAACAACATTTTTATATTTGTTTCTGTGTTGTCTATTAATGGGGTCCAATGTTGTGTGTGTGTATATATGTGTGTGTATTACTCAAACATAAAATTCTAACTCCATAGAAACTCAGAATTTCCAAGTGCTCTCTTAATTTTTAAATGTTTAATTCGATAATTCAAAATAAATATATATATTTTGGCAAAATATTTGATGCTGGTCAATGAATTTACCTACAACCAAGTATATTTGGTCACACTTTACAATAAGGTTCCAATGGATGTCAGTAAATACATTAACCTTATTATAAAATGTAACATGTATTTTATTATAGCAGTAACTTAAAGTGGTTGTTGGGTAATTAAATACCCAAATTAACGTTGTTTTTAATTATATGTTGGCGTTATACATTATTATACGTTATTATACATTGTTTTATTATACGTTATATAATAAAAAAGATATTGTACAAAACTGCATTCATTTCCAAGAGAAATGAGCTAAACAAAACTTTTTAATATTGGGGGTCACTTGGTAAGAAGATTACACCTGTGGTCATGCAGAAATAGCTCAATAAAGAGTTTTGCATCATGTTACCTTGTTCAGTGTAATGCAATGACATGTTTTACTGTTGTTTTATATCAAAACGTATTCAAATACCATTTTGAGCCACCGTATAAAGCACCTGGCTGTTTTAAATCATGATAAAGATGGCTCTTTCCTGAAGGCTTCAAGCATGGAAATAGCTCTTGTTGAAATATTTGTGTTTGTTGCTTTCTATTGTTGCCTTGGAAATTCTGAAAACACAGAGCTGCGCATAATCAAAAGAAATATCCTTTAATATCTCATATGACACTGGGATCAATCCTCTGACATTACTGTCTCTGAGCTTGTCCTGTTTGCTGTAAATAAATAAAGAATAGTTTTTTTTTCCGCATTTTCTACTCCTTTAACCTAAAGTTTTCCTCCTCATCATGTACCGTAGTGAACACCGATCACCGGAGTGCAAGTTAAAGTGAAATTACCCGTAGGTTTGTGAAGCACATTTTTAAACCTCATAGTGGGCGGCATATCACCACACGTCACTTCCATATAATTAAAAATGAGCACATGGATGCAGCTGGAGATTCTTGGTTGCATTTTCCTTCTATTGTTTTTTTAATATGGGTGAAAAGCTTAACAATGTATTAAACACTTTGCGTTCTTATTCTGGGCACATGTGCTTGGTTGTATACATATACAAAACATATATAGTTTTTTTTGCATTTTCTACTCCTTTAACCTAAAGTTTTCCTCCTCATCATGTACCGTAGTGAACACCGATCACCGGAGTGCAAGCATTCCTGTCTCCCCTCCCATTTCTGCCCTGTTGAAAAGGACTGGCGCTTGTACTACAAGTTTGTCCTCAAATTCCCCTGGCTGATACATTGGAATTTTTTGGCCGATGCTGCATACTTTCTAACTTCGGTAGAATAAAGATCTTGTTGTTTTTATTTGGAACTCATTTGCAGACTGGATATTTACGGATACAATTTATTGTGTGTCTTATTGGTCAAAAGGAAAAATGTATTCCAAAATTACCACCCAGCCAAGTGTTTGTTACAATATGTTGTTTTATTGGTATGTCCGCAGTGATCCAGATAAAAAAAAATTGTAAGGCTTTCAATGTTTTTAATTAGTCGGTCATTCTGAAGGTCCATTCATACAAAGGATGATAAGTCCAAACCTCAACTATATCAATAAAATCATATAAAAATAAAAATAGTTGGAATCACTTTAAGAATGATTTTTTCAGTTTATGAGCCATAAAAACGTTGACATTCAATCATTATCCATCCTGCTTTAAAGAGCTTGAGCATTTAAAGCAACAGCTTATAACAAACAGAACTGTGTTGTCAGCTGGTGTGGACAGTTATTATGTGGTCTAAGCAACATATTCATGTTGACATCGGTCTAATTTGACTGGAGTTTAGCCAGTGAACAATGAATTTGCTGCAAAAAAGGGGGTCTGATTGGATGCACTGCCTTTGATGTCAACAAGTCTATTTCCCTTTTGTCAACTTGAATTTATTAGGGATCTGACGTCTTATCTGACTTGTAACTTATTTACATTGTGAAGTTAGATACATTTTCAAACTTTTAATTTAGAAAATTTGATTCTTAAAAAATTATGTGCTACACTAAATACAAAAACTTAAAAGCTTAATATCTCAAAATCACTCAGAATCCAAATAAAAGGTATAGACTAAAAAGATATGGAGTAGTAGTGCCTGTGAAATTACCTGTAGGTTTGTGAAACACATTTTTGAACCTCATAGTGGGCGGCAAATCACCACACGTCACTTCCATATAATTAAAAATGAGCACATGGATGCAGCTGGAGATTCTTGGTTGCATTTTCCTTCTATTGTTTTTTTTTTTACTATAGGTGAAAAGCTTAACAATGTATTAAACACTTTGTGTCCTTATTCTGGGCACATGTGCTTGGTTGTATACATATATGATGTGTTTACTGAGTTTGGTCTTTTTAAGTCGTGTTAAGTTTTTATAATAATTTTACTGAGGAAAACACTTCACGAGTAATTACTTACACCCTAATCTGGGTTAGTAAACGCTAGGCTGTTCATGAAATGCAGTTTTAAATCAATTATAAATAATAAATTATTTTAAATATATTAAATAGAAATTAGAATATATCATATATTTTATATTATATTTGAAAATGCACAACATGCCATATTGTTTGCTAATCAAATCTCAAAGCTTTTTTTTGAATTTTTTTGAGTGTGATGCTAATGTCTAATCCGATTCAATGAACTATGCTAAGCTAAGCTAAAAGTGCTCCAGCCAGACTGGAAGATCGGCTGTATGGATTAAAAAAATGTACAGTTTACCTTGGTTTAAGTTCTAGGTGACTTGTAAAATGAGCCTATTTCTACTGTAATATGTTACTTTAATATAATTTAAATGAGTAGGTTATAAAATAATTCACCCACAACAGTTGTCATGAAGAGCAAAATTAGCAATATAAACCTAAACCACTTTTTTTTTTTTTACAGGTTGTAAAAATTTTTTTCTGCTGTAAAGTTGAAATTGTATTGGTTTGGCTCCCTTTTGGAGCCAGTCTCTAGTGGCCAGCCGATGAATTGCAGTCTTAGTCACTTCCATGTTGGAGGTTGCTGCTAGATTCAACTTTTACAATTATAAGGTGGTGATTTTGCATCATTTTGTACAAGTTGTTGTCTTCCAGTTTTTTTTTTCACTTCAGGTTAATAGCGCATTAAGTCTGCACCTTATCGCCCCTCATTTATTTCTTCATCTTCTTGTTTCACACACAGATAAAGAAATACTTTGAGCTGGAGCCTCTGGCACGAGGAAAGAGCTGGATCCTGGAGGGAAGTACGGTAGACAACATGACTGCGGTGAAGGAGAGCTTTGCTCAACTCATTCATCTGCTCGAGGAGAAGGACCAGGAGACAGGCAGGATATGACCTGGGAAAAATCCCATAATCCCCTTCAGACACTACCACTCACCAACTCATCACAGGCCAGCACATCCCGGTCTCACATGGCCGTCGCCGTTACTGTGGTGAAGCCAATCAAGCCATGGGGAAAAAAAAATCATGTGACTTTTGTAAAAAAAAATCCTCATGGTAGGATCCATATCTGCAGAAAAAAAGAAGGTACCTCAGCCCTGAAGTTTGATACCTTCTTTCAAACCACACTTATTAACCCAGAACAAGCGTTTGACACACAGTTACCAGTCAAATGGTTTTTAATACAGATCTAGTTGCACATCGCTACTAAATAGATGATGTAATCATGCGCTTGGTCACGTAGGGCAACTGGAAGTCATGTAGTGTGTAGTTTGTTTTCTTAGCGTGTGATTGTGCTTGTGTGAATGCGAGTTTGCGAGAAAGAGATGCCAGTTTGTACTTTTAAAGCCTTAAAGTGAGTGCTAATGTATTTTTAAAACAAACGTCTCAATGTGTTCTCACGACATTAAACAGTCTTTAGATGTATTTCCAATAGGCCGTCTTGAATATTTGTGGCTGTGAAGTGAAAAGTGGAGTCGTAAAAAATGAAATTTCGTCATGTAATATCTCTGAACTGCATGGTGCCACAATCGATTGGAAGCTTTGAGCGCTTGTTTTTTGGATTCGGGATCAATAAGGAAGGGAGATGTTTTGATAACTTGGTCTAGTATTATTTCGAAGCTCATCTAGCTTTTTTTTTATTTCGGATGATAATGGTTGACAAAGCCCTACTGAAAAATACGACATCCAGTTTGACTTTGTCTTTTCACCAAAGACACTAAAATCACATTCAACCCTTCTAGATGAATCGTGACAGAGCCTTCGATTCTTTTTGTATGCATGATGTACCTACCATGTGCTTGTTTGGATGGGTTTTTTGTATTTCTGCTGGCCCTGAATGTAAAACACTCTCTTTTTGCATATACGCACCCCTCCTCTAAGTCTCAAAATCCCATTCAGGTGAGTTTGCAGACATGTAAATGGAGGATGAAGCTAAAGCGAGAGTCCAGTTAACCAAATCATTCATGTGCCACATCACTTCCAAACGCAAATATCCTTTGAAAACCACCTCGAATGCATAATCATCGTCGAACTCGGGCAACATCTTGTGTTTTATTTATATCTACTACGATTTTATACCCTCCGAACCAATTCAGCTGCCTTTTTGTAATTTAGATATTTGTACATTTGTTACAGATTAGTCTCTGGGAAGGACATGGAAAGAAAGAAAGAAAAAAAAAGTCTAGGTGGACTTTTAGCAGTTTACCAAGGTGGCGTTGAGTCGTTCACATGTTTGTCAGTGTTTATGTGTGTTTATGCATAATTTCCACTGAGCAACATGGAAAATAAAGGCTGGAGAAGGAGAAATGTGTTGGGGTTTTGTCATTTTGTTTACTTTTTTACCCATGAATACAGAGTTATTGGGTTTTCAGTTCTATAGAATTCTATTAAAGAATTATATTATATTCAAAATTCATAGTTCTATGGAATTCTATTATATTCAAAGTCATATGTGCAGTTTTTTTGGTGCACAAAAGGGTATTTGTGTTCTGAAGGTCTCTGGTATTGGAACAACACGAGGCTGAATAATTAATAATAGCCTAAAATATTTAACTATTTAATTATTAAAACTAAATTGTTTTGAATATATATGTATATATATATGTGTGTGTGTGCGTGTGTGCGCGTGCGCGTGTGCGTGCGTGCATGTGTAACAGAGTGTGAACAGAAAAAAATATCTAAATATAGTTTTGGATATATTTGTTTCAAGCTACACACTAAAAATGGCGTGTTATCGTAACCCAACGTTGGGTCAAATATGGACAAAGCAACATTGGATTAATGTTGTTCAATTCAATTTAACCCAACAGTTGGGTTTGTCCATATTTTACCCAATGTTGGATTACAAAAACCCAGCATGTTTAGTGTACATTTTCAGATTATTAGTCCAATTCCCATTTCTTATATAGCATTTTTTTAATTTATTTTATAGCATATCCAATTGTAATTCAATATTTAGAAAAAGTGAATGGCCAAAAAACAGCTAAAAAAGCAAATCAGATTTTTTTTTAAATCCATTTTAACCTACCTTTGTATAGCCTTGTTCAGCCTATCAGCCCGTATCTAATGTTTGTCATATAGACTGTGAGTGTAAATAATTTTTTTAACATTTTAGATTATGCATAAATGTTACATACAATTAGAATTTGATTATATTTAGCAAGTGTGAACAGCTATATATATAGTATAGTCAACATTTTAAGTGGATCAAATATATATATATATATATATACACACACACACACAAATGTAACCTTAGTAACGTAAACGTAACCTTAGATCCAGACAAATGATCAGGATGTCATTGACCCATTTAACAATAAGTGTTTCTGCCTTTTTGTGTGTGCTAATTGTCTTGCTTTGGTCATGTGGATGACTTTGACCTTCTGACTAAAGCATGAGGAACGTCAGTGTCTCTGTGTGTCATCAGACCAATCACAGTTCGTCATCGTGTTTCCCTGTCTACGAGTTAGTCATGGTTTCCAGCTGTCCTTATAACCTTCTAAACTAATAGATGGCGCTTCTTTTCATTGGCTGGTGGTTGATTCCCGTAAACCAGACTCTGAAGTTAATGTATCCATGAATCCAATAAAGCCGTGTCTCTGTATATGAGCATAACAAAACCAGATCTAGAGCTCAATAGCCAGATGACACGTTTATAGTTTCTGAGGATGTCAAAACAAAACCAAACTAAGTGAGAACTGTAAATCCCGATGTTACGAAAGTACCACAATGTTCCACAATAGAACCTGTCAGTGAACAATTCTTAAAAGCACCATTTATTTTCTTAGTGAGAAGTACATATTTTACATTCTTCATAAAGCCTTCAGTATAGGGTGACCATATGCCTTCTATTTCCCATAGTTTTTTGGGACTGAAAATAATGTGTCTGGAAAAGATTATATGCATCCAGAAATATGGTCACCCTTTTTCAGTACCAATTGATAACTTTTACTTTTCAAGAATAGATTGATGGAGTCGACACGGTGGCTCAATGGTTAGCACTGTCATTTCACAGCAAGAAGGTTCAAGTCGCTGGTTCAAGTCCCGGCTGGGTCAGTTGGCATTTCTGTGTGGAGTTTTCATGTTCTCCCCGTGTTCACATATATTTCCTCCAGGTGCTCCGGTTTCCCCCACAGTCCAAAGACATGCGCTTTAGGTGAATTTAATAAACTAAATTGGCCGTAGTGTATGTGTGTGAATGAGTATGTATGGATGTTTCCCAGTACTGGGTTGCAGCTGGAAGGGCATCCGCTGTGTAAAACATATAGATAAGTTGGCGGTTCATTCCACTGTGATGAATAAAGGGACTAAGCCGAAGAAAAATGAATGAATGAATAGATAGATAGATCTTGCACACCAGACTGTGAAAGACGTAAATGAGGATTTTGTTTTCTTGTTCTAAAATGAATGTCAAACTGTAGCAAGTATAAGAGCAGCAAACTAAAATGCCTTTTATGATGTAGAAATTTTTTCTAGGTCCAAAAACCAATATCAAAGTTAGTGACAAGTTCATTATAGTTAACTAAATCTATAAAACTGAAACCATTTTGGTTACTTGGAAAAAAACATTTATTTAAAAATTAAGCGCATAAAATATATAAATAATTGCACTTACAGTTGAAATCAGAATTATTAAACTATTATTTTGTTTCTTTTTTAAATATTTCCCAAATGATGTTTAACAGAGCAAGGAAAGTTTTTTGATAATATTTTTTCTTCTGGAGAAAGTCTTATTTGTTTTATTTCGGCTAGAATAAAAGCAGTTTTTAATTTTTTAAAAACCATTTTAAGGTCAAAATTATTAGCCCCTTTAAGCTATATTTGTTTTCGATAGTCTACAGAACAAACCATCGTTATACAATAACTTGCCTAATTACCCTATCCTGCCTAGTTAATCTAATTAACCTAGTTAAGCCTTTAAATGTCACTTTAAGCTGTATAGAAGTGTCTTGGAAAAAAAACTAGTAAAATATTATGTACTGTCATCATGGCAAAGATAAAATAAATTAGATATTAGAAATAAGTTATTAAAACTATTATATTTAGAAATGTGTTGAAAAAATCTTCTCTACGTTAAACAGAAATTGGGGAAAGAAATAAACAGGGGGGCTAATAATTCAGGGGGTTTAATAATTCTGACTTCAACTGTATTTCAGCTAGTTCAAAAGTTTAAATGTTTATTATTTTCATTTGCAGCAGTTTAAAGGGATTGTTTACCCTAAAATGAAAATTCTATCATCATTTACTCTGACATAATTACGCACACATTTACCTAAAAAAGCAGAAATATAAAAAATCTTGTTGATAGTCTTTTTTTGGTCTATAAATGAAAAGATTATGGAAGCATATTTCCACCACCACAAAAAAATAAAAAATTCTTGCCGTTTTTATATACAGTAAATGTAGAAATCATAACTGCTTTTTTGTTGTCAGATGTTGCTTGTTAGAATTTTTGTTAGGCTTTTAATTTTCACAATTCTGACATTTTTTTCCTCACAATTTTGGAGGAAAAAAAGCCAGAATTGTGAAATAAACAGCTTAGATTTGCTAGATATAATGTAAATTTAGAACTGTGAAAAATATACGTTTCTATCCCACATATAGTCTAGTTTATAGTCTTTTCGCAATTCTAATTTAGTTCTTTGGAGGTAAAAAGTGATAATTGTAAAATACTGTAAATTCAAACTTGTAAAAATTCTGAATTTATATCTCAGTAATATCTATAATTCTCACTTTTTCACTTATTTCAGCTAGTTCAAAAGGAAACGTTTATTTTTTTCATTTACAGTAGTTTAAATGGATAGTTCACCCTAAAATGAAAATTCTGTCATCATTTACTCACCCTTCAAAATAAATGAAACCCTTCAGTAAATAGTGATTCGATTTTCATTTTTGGGTGAACTATCCATTTAACCAGATGTAGGTAAATACAAACAGATACAACAGTTTCACTGTACATAATTATTATCTTGTCCATGAAAATATGAATAGCGTTTGGTGTTTTTGTCATATTTCTATTTCCTTTATTCTTCTCTAATCCTTTTTATTGAGGCAAGCTGGAGCACAATCACTTTTTTATTCTTCGACTGAATATTAAAGAAACGTTCTTTTCGTTTCGCTTGACCGCAAAAACATATTAATCATCCTTGTCTAGCTTGTCTTCAGCCGCAGGACAGCTTAAGTAAAAAGCAGCTCTTCTCGAACCGTTAATCAGCTAATAATCTCTACGCACAACAATAAAGTGGTCTGCAACTTCACTTTTCTGGGGCCAGACAGAAAATTATTCCTCCGATTTTCAGATCTGACTGACAAAACCTGTTTTGACAGAGCGAAATGTAAATGAGGTTTGCTGAAAGAGGGAACTTCTGAAAAAAAAAATCCATCTTTTGGTAATAGCGATTGTGTCTGGCGAAGAGACATTATCTAAAATAACCTGAGACCATTTGAAATTGCTCACTCGCGCCGTCCCAGACGAATATTAGTATGCAGACAGAGGAACACTTGGGATTAATCTTTAAACTTGAACCGTGTCTGAAGAACTTCACAAAGCTGTCTGCGAGACAAACTTTCAGTGTTTTCTTCTTCTTTTTTCTCCCCCCCAGTGTCAGTCTGTCTGACAGCCTTACGTTAATCTTCTTAAAGCGTCTCTGCTCTCTATCACACCTGCGCAATGGCAGAGATTCAGAAAGTTTCTTAAATGCAGGTATTAGGAGTTTCTTTTGGAGCTCTTGAAAGGATGGTTCATCCACAAATGTTGTTCCAGACCTGTTTGAGGAACTTTCTTCAGCAGAACACCAAAGTACGTGTTCTGATTAAAGTTTGTCCATTCAATGAAAGTCAATAACATGAACTTTGAGTAAACAGTGACAAAAATTTTAGTTCAAACTGTCGCTTTAAATATGCAAATAAAGAATTATCTAAATAATTAAGCACACATTTACCTAAAAAAGCAGACTTTTTAAAATTCTTGTTGATAGTCAAATGTTTTTCTATAAATAAGAAGATTATGGAAGCTTTTTTTCCACAAAATTGTAAAAAAAAATCTCAAACAACAACTTTATTTCTTCCATTTTTATAGGCTATAGAATTGTGAAATAAAAACCGTAGATTTGCTAGATATTATGTAAACTTAGAATTGTGTTTCTATCTCACATTTCAGACTTTTATCTCAAAATTGTCATTTTATAGTCTTTTTTTCTTTATTCTGATTTAGTTCTCTCAATTTGGAGGAAAATGTCAAAAGTGTAACCTACTAAAACAAGTAAAAATTCTGAGTTTATATTTCTCAATTCTGACAGTTCTGCCTGTTTCTTAGAGTTCTGAGTTTAAATCTCAGTTCTGACCTCTTTCTTGCTGCTTAAAGAAGAAAACTATGTAGAATAATGAATTGTGTGTAAAGAAAATCTGAATTATTCTTAATACATCAAGTGCACATTTCTGGTTGAAAATTAAGTCAGAATTGTGAAATATTTCCTTGATATTATTGTATGTTGGTGCCTCAAATTTTTGAGATAGAAAGTGACCTTTTATTTAATTCCTGTTGCAGAAACAAGCGTCCAAAAACATGTATTTTCAACATCCAGAAAAAAACACCATGTTTTTAGAAATAAAAAGTGAATGATATTATGAACAAACCTCTCAGAATATTAACGGGACTAAAATGTAAGTGTTAATGAAGTCAAACTGCATACAAAAAAAAACAAAAAACACTTTTAAATATATCCATATCTACAGACACAAATGCAAAGTAAACCAAAATAAACTTGAAATGCATTTTGAGTGTTTTCTATCCACTAATCTAAACGACATGGTATGAAAAGCCAAATAGCTCAAAATAAAAGCATTTTGCCTGTAATATTTGCCTTTACTACATTCATGATGTGGCGAATAAAATCAGCCACAATGAAACTGAAGAATCCCAAAACTGCCAATAAAGGTTTACTTAACTAGGCCTTAATTTTTACTCCCAATAACTCCAATCTTTTATGCACACGAGAAATATGCAATTCCTATCGCCATCGTACCTCCACAAGCACATTCCCATGAATGATTATAATGAGTACATTGCCTCCATTAGTGAATGCCATTTCTCATTGTATTGCAACACAAAGGTCAAATGTAAGGACAAAATGTACATTCCCCTCTGTACAAAACCGGCACATCAAAACAAGCCCCTGTCTGGGGTAACGAGGCGTGCATGCTCATTTGGGACACTTTCACCATCAGCCTGTGAGGGAAAAAAACAAAAATCTTAGCATTAACAATGAAGATCTCTTATAGCGGCTCTCTATGATCTGCTTTCAAAGCTACAGTTTAATTGCTGATTGTTTTCAACAGCAGATTCGACTCAAATACGGTTGGCAGTCGGCGCATTGAAGTGGAGCTCAGAGGAAACGTACGCCTCTTTTGATGGCTCCATGCATTCCATTTCCTTGTTAAAATTCAAACCAAATTTATATGGCCGCTAATAGAGAACATTTCTGAAAAGGCAAAAGCACATTAATAAGCGTGCGTTTTCCATACAGGGCCATCTCAGTCAAACCTCTCTGGTTTTAATAATGATTTATAAACACTTAAAACAACAGACTGAGTGTGTAAACCAAGATTTTCTTTTACAGCATGCGTGAGCTGACATGCCATTTGCCTTCATCACTATGAAAATAAATAAATCAGTAGTTGTCCTAAACGATTGAATCAATTGAACATCTTCATTTTTTAACTTATACATTGCATTAAACTGTTTCCCAGTGCTGGGTTGCGGCTAGAAGGGCATCTGCTGTGTAAAACATATGCTGGAATAGTTGGCGGTTCATTCCGCTGTGGCGACCTCTGATAAATCAGAGACTTAGCCGAAGGAAAATTAATGAATGAATGAATTGCATTATACTGACTTAAAACAGTTAGTATGGCTTAAAGAAGTGAAGTTGAATATTTTAACAACTAATTTTTAAGTTAAATGAACATTAAATCATTTGTTGTCATGACTTCATTCATTCATTTTCTTTTCGGCTTAGTCCCTTTATTAATCAGGGTCGCCACAGCGGAACGAACTGCCAACTTATCCTGCATATGTTTTACGCAGCAGATGCCCTTCCAGCCACAACCCATACACTCTTGCATTCACACACATACACTACGGACAATTTAGCTTAATCAATTCACCTTGTACCACATGTCTTTGGACTGTGGGTGAAACCAGAGCACCCGGAGGAAACCCACGCGAACACGGGGAGAACATGCAAACTCCACACAGGAATGCCAACTGACCCAGCCGAGGCTCGAACCAACGGCCTTCTTGCTGTGAGGCCATCATGCTACCCACTGTGCCACCGTGACGCCCTGTTGTCATTACTTTTTATTTTTAATAAATGATCATTTTAAATCAATTTAACAAAATAATTTCTACTTGTTAAACTAAGTAAGGGATAACCAAAGGCTTGATTTTTAAAGCAGAGGGTGGTTGCCTTTGTGAAGTGCATTCAAGTGAGGGATAAAGTACATCCAGAAGGTTTAGGCTTATCGGCAGAACAATGTTGTGTCTAATTTTTATGTTTTGTGGCATGTAGCCAAGTAAAAAGTGGGATAAAGCCATTGCTTTTGTATAATCAATCCTTTGTTCTGAGCTGTAATAGTTTATTAATTGTTTAAAAAAAGGTAAAGCTGACATAAATGGAAACGGCTGAATGGTGCATGGACTAACCTGCTTAAAAGCTCTATATAACTAAAGATGAATTGAATCGAACTAACTTACGTATTATTCAGTCACATGATGGCCTCAAACCGTCAAAAACAGCCGTGGAGACGGTCAAGCATAATATGGATGTGAACGTATTCACTGACGGTCAAGATGATTCAAAGTACCCTGATGAGTCTGTGTTATTAGTTTCAGCAGTTGTTATTTTGGAATAACATACCTCAGAATGTCATGACTGACCAACCAGAATCAAGTATTCCAGACCACTGTGTAATAAAATCCTTTAATAGCAATGGCAAGCTGTTGATTATCCTGCTTATTCCATGGTCATTTGCATAGGTTTAGACTATTAATCCTCTTGGCAGCACTATATATTGACCAAATTTTCTTGAATTAAGCAATATTAGATCTTCTTGCTTGGAATCACAGGCAGGGTCAAGGCCAATTTAAACTTCTGTGTTAAGTCTATCCATTACTCTAGGTCGCATACCGTGTGCTGTACATTGACACAGACCTCTCAAAAAATTTAACTATATGTTGCAATGATGTAAAGTGCAAGATCTGTGATTGGCCTGTTTAGTAGCAGTGACGAGTGTGGGTGGGGCCAAGGAAATGGCGCGAGTCTAGTGACGAGAGTGTTTAAAAAGTCTCAAGTCCCATGGAGCATCTCCAAATGGATACTTTAATTTTGAATAATAGTATCACACACATTTCTGATGTAATCCCAAACAAACACTAGCAAAGAAACTCGACACAGTGGAACATATAAACTCTACTGCCTACTAGCATATCAGAAGTGTTATTGCAGAGCAACACAGACAGAGCACAGAAGTATAAATGCTCACTACAGCATCGGCTACGTGCATAGTATGTGACATGGTAGGGCAATCACTCAACGCAAAAGTATCAATCAGGCTTCAGAGCATGTACTCACACCTGTGTATGAAAATGCCATGGGAATGTCTAATAGCTCATAGTAACATGCGTTAGCTACCTCTTCATCAATATTTTTGAGCATAATTAATTACACTGTAAAAATGATCAAAATGGCTTGACAACATATGTTTTTATCTTATTTTACCTTATTTTAGTAAGGGTTTAATTCAATCAGGTTTCAAGTTATTTAAGCAAATTTTAACTTGATGTTTAATGTCAGTTAAATTGATGTAAGTTGAAATGACTTGCGAATTCATTTCATTTTTTTTTATTTTATGCTTTGTGGATATAGAGAGGGGACTGTAAAAATGATCAAAAAGTCTTGACAACATATGTTTTTATCTTATTTTACCTTATTTTAGTAAGGTTTCAATCAGGTTTTAACTTTGTTTTAAGTTATGCACATTTTCAGTAGAGAGGTGACAGGAAAGCTGTGGTATAGAGGGGAGTAGGATCGGCAGAGGACCACGAAATTGGAATCGAACTTGGGTCTGTGCGTTTGTCACGGAATAGATGCTCTGACAATTTGATTCGTCTAAAAAAAATTGAAGCAGTGATTTTTTTATCTTAATTTTTTAATGCGAGATTGAAGGTTTTAAGTCATTTTAATCTAATATAAGTTGAAATGACTTGTACTGTTAATTTGATTCAATTAAATAAATTGAAGGCAGCAACAACTTTTTACAGTGAGTCAGGCAGAAGAGACTGTTTTGACTATTGTGCAGAGCAGCAGAGTTGTTCGATTACACCCCCAAGTCTATTTCACATTGTATTTCCAGGCATCAGTCGTACACAGAGTGCGCTAAACCTCAGCTGACCAGTGTCTGTCTCGCAGACATCGACTGACTCGCACATTCATATTGAACTTCTATGAGAGAGCCAGCGGGGATCCGGTGCACTGACTGCTACAGAGACCCAATGAACTGTGAGGAAATGACCCACAGAGCCCAGTTCCCTCCACAAGGCTTCTCTACTAACATTTTGTTTGTGCCACAGAATGCTTTTTTTGAGCACTGTCCTTCTTTGTGCTGGTTTATACCTACTGAGACGGTGTCCTTGCGTGAACTTGGCAGAAAAGCGTAGACCTTCCAAGTGAATGGGCTGCTGTGCCAAAAACATTTTCTTCATTAGTTTTTTACTTTTTTGCAGTGTTGTTATTATTTTTAAAGTTCTGTTGTTACCAGTTATATCAAATGTAAAGAATGTCCACTTTGTTATATAAAGATACACATTTTTTTCCATTTTATTTTCACATGCACAGTAACACATATGGAACACATGGAAATCAGGAATATCAGTTCACCCAAAAAATGAAAATGTGTCCATCATTCACTCTTCCTTCATTTTTTCCAAACCTGCATTTCTTTCATCTGTTGAACATGAAAGAAGATACACTGAATGATGTTGGAAACCAGCAGCCTTTGACTTCCATATTATTTTTTGTTCCTATTGATGTCAATGGCTGCCATTCTTCAGAATGTCTTGTTTTGTGTTCAACAGAAGAAAGAAATGAACAAGTTTAGAACCACTTGAGTGTGAGTAAATCTTGAGGAAAGTTGTAACTGTTTAACTAATTTAATCGTTCCCTAAACTATCCCTTTAGCTACGGTATTGCTTTATATTGAGTTTAACACCAATGAAAATGTATCTGTATCTACTTTATTTTCTCTTATGAAAACATTAAATCATGGTAACCATAAATTAACCTCAGCTTACATAACACTAAACACAGTTTAACCCTGATAGTAAACCTTCTTATAGAAATGGTAATTGCATGGGTACTTTATATTACTATAACGAAACCAAGCTGTTTCTGATTCATAAATTGTACGTTAAAAATTACACAAATAAAGTAAATTATATCAGTGTTTCAGCTGAGTGTGTTTATTGTTTAATATGATAACAAATAGCAGTTTGCAAAATAAAGCTGCACTGTTTTTGGACAGGCAGAAAAACTTCAAAAGAAAAACTTCATATTCACCTTTACAGTGATAAAACAGGGAAAAAATTGGTCAGTTATTAAACATTCAGTTCCATTTGTGTATAGTGCCATTATACCATAGTGTCATTATTAATGTCAGTCAGTTCCATTCAGTTAAATAACAGCAAACAAAAAGTTAAGTGCAGGAAGTAGGGCGTACGAGTCAGCTATTGACTCATTAATCGCTCTGAACGTTTCTGTGAGTTCATTCATTGTTCATTCAACAGACTTGTTCAAAGTAATTCGCGATTCGTTAAAAGAATCGCTCGTAATGAGACAGTTTACGTCTTCGATTCTGTTTTTGCGATCAGCTTGCTAAGGCGTTTTCTTGCAGCTATTTTTACGGTAAACAATATGTTTGTCTTCACATTTAGTTTAGGAAAACACACTTACATATCAGACACAGTATAATTTCTTTAGCTGAAAATTCTGCAGCGTACGCTTAATTTGGTGTGGTACTTCAAACAAAGGCTTTATTATTTTTGTGGAATCACAAAGATTAGCTTTAGCTTAAAGATTAAGTTATGAGCAAATTGTCTTCCAATAACGTTCGTCCGTAGTTAGTTTGCAACACAAATTAAACACCATTTATGATATTTTAAATGAATAGCTGTCCACAAATGTAAAAATGTAATGACATAGTTATCTGGTGTTCAACTCAAACATTTCACATTATTTAAAAGACGTTTAATATTATCCATGGGATTTTTTAATGATTCAATGTTCTTCCAATAACGTTAATAGAATGTTTGTTCATTGTCTGTTTGTAAATGTTAGCTTGGCTTCTTGTTTCAAAATGTTGAAACATTCAAATGTAACATTACTTGGAATCGTAATGTTTGTATAATTCAGAAAAAATCCTTTAAAAAAGTTTTTTTTAAAGATCTAAGACCTCACCAAATAGGAAGGTCAGTGGATATTTACTCCATCAACATGACTATGGAAAAATAGTCTGTCCTGTCTTATGTAACGTCAGCTTTTCTTAACATTGTTATAGTGGCTGCCTTCGATTTTTTTTCCAAAACAATGAGACAGTGTTCACTCTCGATTACAATCATCCTCGTCTCTCTCATTTCAGATATGATTACTCGTCCCTGTCTCTGAGGCTTCACAGTACTGCCCAGCAGGTATGAGTGTAGCCGGGCGCCCATATTCCCCCATCAGCCCATCGCTGATTCAGCCAGATTTTACTGAATACTTGGAAATACACGAGAATTTACTCACCCCCAAGTGTTTCTTTCGATGTCTTTCTTTCTTCTGTTGAACTAAAAAAGAAGATATTTGGAAGAATCTGGTAGACATTGAGATATAGGGGGAAAAAATACTATGGCTGCAGTTTCCAACATTCTTTGAAATAGCTTCTATTTCGGTTCATCAATACAAAGAAACTCAAACATATTTGCAAGTGAGTAAATGATGACAGAATGTACATTTTTGGGTGAACTTTCCCTTTAGCTTTGGAAACCTGTTAATCTGATATGCAACCGCAAACAGTTGTGTTCCCACACCATCTGAGAAACATCTCTGTGGGTTTGAATTAACGATAAACATCTAATGAATCCTTGCAAAGTGAAGAGGTGGTGTTGCTCTCCTTTCCAATTAGTCGTCTGTGCAACTTCCTGGCAAATTAGTTTGTTCGATGCAGCTCAGACAGTTCTGGTGGCTTCTGCCATCATTGTGTGTGTGTGTGTGTGTGTGTGTGTGTGTGTGTGTGTGTGAGAGAGAGAATAACAAATTCCCACTTTAGGGATAGAAGGTCAGGGCCAATTACATTCTTAAATGTTTCTACAAAATCCCAACATTAAAAAAGGCAAGATTTACATTTCTGTGAAGGTTTTGGAATCATACTTTTTCCAGAGATTTGCTTTTGGTGCTGTGTGTTTGAAAATCCAACCTCTGTAAATAAAGTAGGAGACGTTTTTTTTTTTTTCCTTTCAGGTTTTACTTTTCAGTACTGCATCTTTACAAATGGCAACTTTATATACATTTACATACAAATACAAAACTATACATTTATAGCTGGATCTCTAAAGTAAAAAAGACACAATATATATGGCAAGAAAATGCTAAAATTGATATTGTTAATACAATATATGATAAACTAGATTCCTCTTTCTGAGCACCCACATACAATATTGTCAAAAGAATGGCATATCTAGAGTTCAGAAAACAGCAATTGCAACAATTTCTGTCATATTATTTTTTTGGTGTTTATGTCAAAGTGAATATGAAATCATACATATATTTCACTGACATTTCTCAGCTTTGATTGTAAACCAAACCAGATTTATGCTAAGTAAACTGCAAATAAATAAAACACATGCACGTTTTACTTTCATTTGGGAAGATGACGGAAACTGTTTAGGCTCACAGAACTTTTCAAAACACCTTAACATTGCACGTTATAATAAATAATATTCTTCCAAAGACGACAAAGAAAAGATAAGAGACAGTTCATTTATTCGGACTATAAATGTATAAATAAGAAGGCAAACAAATGTATAAATAAACATCTAGAACAATAAGCATCTTCCACCTGTTCGTGGAAAATAAATAAGAGTACACGTATGTACAATATGAACACGACTCTGTGCTGTCGACGGCAGTTTATCCAGTCAGTAACAGAGAAACATGGCTATAATCCGTGTAATCTTCATCGTCCTCCTCTTCGTCCGTCTCTTCCAAGAGAGCTATGGAGGAATATAGTAGCTGTTGCATTAGTATAAAACACAACAGCATTCAGGCACTGCATTTTTTTTTGTCTTCCAAAGCATCTCTAACGATGCTTTGCAATTCACAAAAGGTGGTGGGATCACAGCTCAGAGTGAAAGGAGAGGGTGGGATGAGTTTTGCTATGGAACTGTGCCTTACCCCTGTTTTTTTTTAGCGTTTTCTTGTATTCGTACAAAATCAAATAACATCAAGCAAAGAGACATGACGCAATCCCTTCTTATAAACAAAAATATCGCTTTTTAGAAGATGATTTGTCAATACCACACACAGACCGGGACTGCTGAAAGATGGTTCTGCTTTAAGGCATTAACAAATGATCAGTGAACCATCTAAACATGTTCATACTGAAACACAGAAATCACATTTTTTCCACATGACATTTGTTATGTCCCACATTTGAACCATTATAAGGTCAGAACCAAAGAAGTGATGTTGTGGAAAAACATTTTAAGTGAAGAAACATCTAAATAGTCAAAATGGACATAACAAATCGACAGTGGAAAAAATGCTTACGTTTCCCTTTATTATGCAAAGACGATAGACAAAGGTCCAAATGTTAACTTTTTGCCCATGGCAAACACGTAAAAACACAGCATAGCGAGCGTTTAAAAAAATGCAATTAAAATATGTTTCAGAAATATATCTATATATTTTCAAATACATGTTTTTGTCCCATATTTTAAACTCTAAGGATGTTTTGCCTCTTTTTTTATGGCATTTCTGCCCCTAAAACTGGCAAATTCTGCCCGTAATGACACCAGGTTTGTTTTTCTTTGTCCATAACGCGTTTATCTGTGATCATCACAAAAAAAGGTCAACCATAGGCTGAGACAACAAGAAACAAACACGCCAAGTGAGTTTACGTCCCTATGCACTTTCCACACGACTCGTCACGTTTCTGTCTCTGACGCACAAAGCGGAGGAGCAGCATGTTCAAAACTCTCGCATCCCAAATGGAAATCCTTTCAATCTTGACCTCAAAGACTTAAGACATCGATAGATGAGAGCGTCCCGGACACTTCTAATGCATCATTGCCACTGAGTAAAAAACACAGAATGTCTCTTTTCGACAGTCCTGGAAGGGGGCAAGAAAAATGGGTGTTTTTCGGCAGGGGGAGGGAATGCGGGACATGAGTGCGGCCAGGTTTAGCATCCTCTACTTACAGTTGCAGGAGCCAGAGTGTTTGACTTCCAGGACGAGCCCCAAAGAGCAGGCGGTCTGCCTCATGGCGCAATCGCTTGGGTAGGTGGTGTTATCGCTGGCGCAGACACTATCGCCTGGACGACTTTCGGGACAGGTGTCCTCGCACACCGCACAGCGTCCCCGTCCTGTCCTCTTGTCCCACAAACATTTCCGTCCCTCTCGGCAGTTGATGTCTTTACAGGACCTGGCATCTGAGAAGGACATGAAAACAGGGTTTCTGCAAAAAGTCTTACATTGCTTTTCTGTGAATGATAGCAACAAGTCTTAAATTCATAAGACTGATTTGCATGAGGAATTGTTTCATTTTAAAATGAAGCTCAAGAGTAATGATGAATAATCATCATCATTGTTCACCATGCTTGACAATGAGCTGTTACTGCTACATTCAGGACATCATTCGGGGATGAGGGATGTGATTGTACCCTAAAATTACAGATTTCCCTGTAGTCTTACATCTGTGGGATGCACTGTGTATATATAAAAGTGTTTGTAATGGACCCTTTTCACATTTCTAAGTTTCTCAGTAGCGGAAGTCGTCATAGTTGGGTAAACTTAGAGCGCAACGAATGGCAGGGTACAACTATTTTTTTTTTTACAATCCTATTTGCTGAAATAATAAAATAAAAACTTCACAATGGTGTTATCAAGACTTTCAGAAAAAGGAAAAATGACTGATAACAACAGCCAGGATAGAGAACAACGTACAATTTCCTGTCCCATAGATGCTGGATTAGAAACATCTCGCACTAAGCTGTAATTTGTTTTTTGTAATTTGATACAAAGATATAATACATATGTAAATAAATATAATTTTTACGTTTAAAAAAATATATATTAAAAACTTTCAAGGATTTAAAATTAGGATGACTGTTAAATGCGTCATAACAGTCCTGTGAAAAGGGTCCATATATAACATGATGACTTTAACTTATGAATTCAGCGATACACGCACTGCATGAGCTAGTGGCGCCATCTAGCGACAGCGTTTGGAGCTCTCTTGAGACTTATGTAAATTAGAGACGTGCTGCATTTTTTATTGTATATTTTTTACATCACTATAAGGCAGTTTTGTATACTACTGTATACGGCTCTTCATGTCATTATATGTAGATTATACTTAATTAATATACCTAGATATTATAAGTAGTTCTCAACACATTATTACTGTTTTCCCTTCTATTTTTTCCTAAAAATGTTTTTAAAAAGTTTCAAATGTACCCTCATAAAACCTGCAGAAACCCTGAAAAAGCAAATGTGATTTTACTTAATGGAGTTGTTTAACTTTCATAATGATTGGCCACCATTAACTTCCACTTCCATATGATGATTCCATTGATCCATAGTAACTTTTACCTACTATGGAAGTCAGTTGTGGCCATCAACTGTTCAGATACCAAAATTTTTCCAAATATCTTCATTTGCACTAAACAGTGGAAAGAGTCTTATGTTTCTAGGGTGAGTAAATGAGGCTAGAGTTTTCAATCTGGAAGTGAACTACTCCTTTAATGTAAACCCACTTCCTCCAGCCTCATATTGAATGTTAATTTTAGTCCCCATTTCACCCAGTGTGGTTTGAGGAGATATTAAATAACGCAGAAAAGCAGCAAGAGTCAAAACTGCCCATGTGAAACATGAATGTGTTATTGCAACAGAAAACAGGGTAATGAGAACCACATGTTTTAAGAGAGGATTGTGCAAGCTCGAGATTTTTGTCTTATTCTCACCTATGCATTTCCCCTCGTAGGCCACTCCAATGGACCGTCCCATGATGCACGTGGCCCGTCGGAGGTGGCAGGCGCTGGCGTACACTTTCCCATCATTGCCACACAGGTACTGCTCCGGTGAGGTCACCTCAGGGCAGAAGCGGTTGCAGGTCACACAGTAGGCGTTGTTGGTCTGGTCCAATACACATGTTGAGCTTCCAGGACAGCGCACATCATAGCACGACTCTGAAGGAAAATAACAAGCCGTCAAAGTTGGCAGCAACTCCAGCTAACAACTTTTTACTTCTCGTTACATGCCATTGATTTAAAACCAGCTTCAGTGCATAGAAGTGTAAACATATTTATTGTGTCGTATATATATTTTGGTGGGCATAGTGTTTTTATTATAAAAACAACAAGATATGCACGTTTAGTGGAATACTAGTCAATTGTCATTCCGTTGTTTTTAGGTTGTGTATATTTGATCAATTATGTCAGAAAATAATATATCATTCAGGTTCAGATGTAAAAAATGACAGTGTGAATGATAAGTGAACCGTGCAGGACCACATTTATTTATAATTTTGTCCGGACCAAACAAACCAATAGAAATCTCTTAATTCAAAATTTTATTAGACATTGCAAATGTAGCCTTGCATAGTTTTGGTCAACATGAAGCAACCATTTTGCAACAGGATATTCAATGCGACAATTTTTTTTAACGATTTTGAATTGATTTGATCACAAAAGGACAAAAATGTAATTTTACTGAAACAGTTCCAATATTATCCAATAGGGCTGCATGGCCTTGGGGATGTCATCAGAAAAAAGTTTCACATGCAAAGCATTTTATGTCATTAAAAAAAACAACTCATTTTTACCTTTGTAATGATGATTTGTACAGAGCAAGCCTGTTGAAACAAGTTTAAATAATGTAGTTTTTAAAGTTGAACATACTTTTGCATTTTCCCTGGTACTGCGCAGACAGGTCAGGGTGCCTTTTGCACTTGGCCCTAAGGAGGGCACACTCGTTTCGGTATGTTTTCCCATCCGAGCCACACACAGGCCCTTTAAAGGTGACATTGGAGCAGTCTGGTGCACAAACGCAGCGGGGTTTGTTTCGCTTGTTCATTTTGCACCTCTTTCCAGGACCACAGTCCACATTATCACAAGTCTCTGCAGAATCAATAAAAAAAGATGATTAGATGATAAAATGAACTGACATATCAGTTTCATTCATTCTCATATGTCCCCAACATCTCCTTTCTGGAAGTCCTTCAAAAGTGGTACCTTTACAAGGTATGCAGTTTGGTGCTCCACCATTGAAGATCAGCCACCGGAAGAGCGTGTTATTGGGTACATCCTCCTCAGTCCACGCCGTACCCAAACGACCACTTCTACAACAGTCTTCCCGGCTCATTCCAGACATGTAGAGAACCTGGCATCTCCCGTTCTTGCCCTGCTGAAGCCAGCAGTTGCCGGCTAGAAAGACTCACTTTATTAAATGCCAGGCTATATACTATATCCATACAATTGATTGTTGCTAATTAAAAGCAATTGCTGCCCAGCAGAGCCTACATTGAAGGAGCACATTCAAAACTGTATGTGTATGAGTGTTGCATTGACTTACAGTTTTATCTTAGGTCACATCAATATCAAATATTTGGTTACATACTTCGCTTCAGGTTACTTAATAACTCTAAAATAACCACAGAGTTTTACCGGTGAAAGATCAAACAAACATGCGAAAATGATTTTAAGGTTATTTCCAAAGGAACTTGGGTTTGAAATTCCAAAATGTTCAAAGAGTCTGCCATCTGAATCCACTCAAACTCTGAAGAAACTCTGTATTGCGGTTGTGCAAGCGCTTTATGCACTGCACGAAAACATCCTCAACCGTTTAAACCAAAGTCCATCATAAGCGCAACAAAATGAATTAAAAACACCCTTAATGCGCAGTTTAGCACCTCATCCGGACATCTTAATCATTTCAAGATCACGAACGTGCTTTCTTTCCAACGCATAGCTAGTTTAAATTCTCACTAAAGCAAGTCTATACTTTCATATTTTCTCAGTTTTTACGCACGAGCGGGCAAGCTGCTCAAATCCAAAGCAATGCTCGATTTCCTCATTCAAACTTTAAATGGCACTTTACCTTGTACTTTCTGCTCCTCCATCAAGTGCGCGAACCAGATGAGGAGCGCGATGACGCCCTGGCGGAGCTGCGGGAACTGCCGCATCCTCAGAGACAGTGGAGAGACGCGCGCGCTGGAGACGGACGGGTAGACTGACTGTAGACGGACAGATGTTGTCCCGATGCTTCGCGCTCACTGACTGTCATACACACGGAATCGGGCTCGCTTTTTAAATCTATATGGGGTCTCGAGCTGGATGCCTGTGGTGGGCGGTCTTCATACTTCATAGGGGGGTGGGGAGAGCATTGCAATAGTTTGCCCACCGAAATTTATCAGGTGACATTTGGAAGTCTAGAAACTTTCTCGTTATGATTTGGGGCTGTTTGTGGGGGGTTCAAAGAGTTGGATAAGGAGCAGCGAAGTGATTTGGGGTCTGTTTGCATTTAAAGTGGAAAGAGGGATGATTATTACTGCATAGCAGTTATTTGATCTAAATTTGCTTGCTTTAAACTTATGCCAGACTTTGAGTTTATGAAGCAAATACTGTTCTGCAGAATTGCGTAATAACTAGACTAGTTTATTTTGAAGTGATGAAAAAAACGTATTTTGATTGTTTGACGATTGCAAACATTCTTAGAAAAATGTAATGTCTTTAAATGTTAGTAAATTGCTATCAGAGTCTAAATAAAACGTCAACTGAATAGAGCAAACAGGGTTTAACAGTTGTATATTTTATAATGACATCACTAGTTGTATTATAATATAATATGAAGTTAATGCTATATATAGTACACATTCAGTTTACTATAATTAAATAATACAAATATCAACAAAATAAATATTAATAATAAAAATATTTTTTCTTGAAATATCTGGTTTACTATTAGGGAAAATCAAATATGAATAAAAAAAAGATAAATGTTGATATTTCTACAAAAATGTAGCTTAGTGTAAAGAAAATAGTTGTAAAAAACACAGATTATGATTTACGATCATAAACTGACTTGAAGAGTTTCATGTAAAAAAAATAATAATAATCTTTGAATATGAACGATTGTTCCAACGGAAAAAAAGAACAAAAAAAAAAGTTCACAAGCATGCATATATACATATAACCTACATGTTTATTTTGTGAAATTGTATGTTATTATACAAATAATGTGAATTATGTCAACATTTCTGATGCCAAAACTGAAATTTCAAGTCTTTTGTTTTAATAAGTCTGTCTATTAGCTGTTTTTGAAATTTACAATCAAAAAAGGATAATTACACTGAATAACACTGATTAAGCGAATAACCCTGTGTGCAATCTACTGTACAGCAAATCAAACAACATGAGTATAGACAACAGCATCACTGTGCATTATGGACTATCAGACAGCTTCCCAGTTTGAATGCTTTCCAGTTTGAATGCTGCATAGTAATCTTTTAAAATGCCTTTTACTGTGAATTCTGATGGGTAATAATAGACTCAATGGTCTGGTCATTCTAATAATAGTTGAGACAGTTGTTTGGTCATCCCCAGGGTCAAACCTACAAATATAGCACAACAAATCCTTCTAAATGAAGCAATCGGGGCGTTGCGTTACACCCGTTACACTATAGTGACGCAACGAGACACGACAAACTCCTGTGGAGATGCTGACACTGTGCATTTGCACTGTTGATCAGGGAAGAATACTTTTGCATTTCTTGTTGCATGTTTGCCATTAACTAGTCACATTATTGACAAGTAACATTTGTATTATTTATAGCATCAATTTTGACTTTATTCTCGCCTCGTCTCAGAATTTTTTTTTCTCAGAATTGATAAAAATGAGATATAAACTTTCTGTTTAACAATATAAACTTGCATTTACATTTGCAAGATATCAACTATAAATTGTGATATATGAACTTTTTTCATGAAATTCTGAATTTATATAGATTTTACATTGACCAGTTCTTATTTTTTTTATATTTCTTGTAATTGTGAATTCATCGTGTGACATAATTGCGACTGTTTCGCACAATTCTGACTTTATATCTCAAAGTTTTAAGTTTAAACTACACAATTCTCTTTTTTAAAAATTGCAGTAGAACTCAAACGTGAAATTCATTCATTTTCCTTCGGCTTAGATCCCTTTATTCATCAGGGGTCGTCACAGCAGAATGAACCGCCAACTTATCCAGCATATGTTTTACACAGCGGATGCCCTTCCAGCTGCAACCCAGTACTGGGAAACACTCATGCACTCACACTGTACACTACGGCCAACTTAGTTTATTCAATTCACCTGTAGCGGATGTCTTTGGACTGTGGGGGAAACCAGAGCACCCGGAGGAAACTCACACGAACACGGGGAGAACATGCAAACTCCACACAGAAATGCCAACTGACCCAGCCGGGACTCGAACCAGCGACCTTCTTGCTGTGATATGACAGTGCTAACCACTGAGTCTTTAATAAACATTATTTAGTTTATATCTGTTATCTATTTGCCTAACTTTTGTTTCGCAAAGGGGTCTTTTATCAGGAAAACATTTTCACACTAAATTTACATTGCACTGACTGCAGTGTATTGATGTGAGATGAATATGTTTTAAAATCACCCGTCTGTTATCTTATTATCCATAACCGTGTCCTAGGAAGGTAAACATATACTGTACTATTAGATCTGAAGTGCTCTGATTCTGATGGTTAATTAGTCTATAACAGAGGCACAACTTGGCAGCAGTGTTTGTATGCTCCGGTTTCCCCCACAGTCCAAAATATTTGAGATATAAGTGAATTGGATAAACTAAATTGGCTGTAGTGGTGTGTGTGTGAATGTAAGAGTGTATGGGTGTTTCCCAGTACTGGGTTGCAGATGGAAGGGCATCCACTGCGTAAAACATATGCTGGAATAGTTGGCGGTTCATTCCGTTGTGGCGACCCCTGATAAATAAGGGACTAAGCTGAAGGAAAATGAATGAATGAATGACTGTAGAACTAAATCATAATTTGACTTTCTCTTGCTAATAATTATCAAATAGTCTTATAACAGCTGGTTATGGTATGCCATGATGAACTATCTAAATAATACAACATGTAAACACGTATTGCTAATTATTACCTTTTATTTAAGTTAAAGTCTGCATGAAATCAAAGTTTAACATGTTTATTGTGTTAACACACATTGTTAGTCTTAAGGTGAACAATTAATCAGTGCAGGTTAATCCACTGAAAAAAAATGTTTTGGTGATCTTTAATTAAAATCAAACCATTTGCTTCTACTTTTTCATTTGGAAATATGTCATCATACTGAAATAAAAGTCTGCAACAAATTCTGGTTCATGCAGACTTTAATGGGAGTTTAAGTTAACATAAGTTTTTTTAACGAATGCACACAAAGACATGATACACACATGAAGTTAGTTCTACATGCTGTATGTATAATGGCAATTATAGTCCACAACAGAAGTTTTGAGCTTCTCTCTGAATTCATATAAAGATAACAGATGTGTGACATGAAGGGATTTATTTTGTTTTTGTTTTTAAGAAAAGTCTACTTTATTTTTCTTTTTTCCTAGACAAAATAGTGCTGAAAGCCTGCTATTGTTATATCACGCATTGTGCACATGGATTTTAGCGTGATAAATTGCTTGACTGAACTTTCTTTTAACTTACTTACCACAGGCCAGGTTTGATATAAAGAATTGTGGAAATAATCTCAACAACGGTGAGGAATTGATTCTCAGAATTGATTAAAGGATTAGAAATCAGAATCATTTCCAAAGATGTTGGCCCCAATTTCTTAGCCCCAATCCCAATTACCCCTTAGCCCTTCCACTTTCCCTTAGGGGTGTCTCGATTCTCTTTTGGTGGGAGGCGTAAGGATAGTGGGAAATGGGGTATGAGCAATACCACACTACAAATGAAGGGGCATGAGTGAGCAAACATAAGTGAGCAAGGAGACCCTAACATGTAAAAAAAAGGCATCAATAAGGATTTTTGGTATAAACAATCATAATGGCATTCATGTTTTACGATCATGCTCTTCAAAGAAACGTTTTTTGAAAATCGTTAAATTTCACTAACAACAGTCCCCCGTAATAACTGCTGCATATAGTCCCATGGCATATTTTAAATCCTGATACCCGATGACTTGAAAGAATAACTTCAGAAAAGTCTAGTAGTGAATTCTCTTTTTTTTTACAGCATGTCTGGTATAACGTTAATATAGTTTTATTTTTGTCATTACATCCATGAGCACAGAGTAAATAAACAGTTCTGTACTTATTGAAACGTGATCCACCAGTTGTATGTTCTGTATGAAACAGGGACGCATGATGAAACCCTGAAAATAAATAGCATTTTTTAAAGTCTAAATATAGTGCAAAATAACTATTAAACATTAGGGGAAATAATGCTACTTCGAGTGCATGCGGTTAGTCCAGTGAAGACTTTGAACAGTCGCATATACCCTTCGCCAAACCCTGACATGTACCTCTCAAAAATTGTAACTACACATCGCAAGGACGTGGAGAACAAAATCTGTAATTGGTCAGTTTGGTAGCAGTGACGAGTGTGGGCGAGTCCCGTGGAGGAGCTCTGGATGGATAGGCCTACTTTTGTTTTAAAGTTAAAGTTTTTGAATGTCTGCTGGTTTCTGTCACTTTCTTTCTTGAATAAGTGTAAGTTTGAAATATTTACTCATTTTTGGTGTAAATAACAACACCAAACACAAAGCTTGACTCAGTGGAAATTATAAACTCCACTGCTAGCACTTCGTAAGTGTTACTGTTAGAGAAACATATACAGAACACAGAATTAAGGCTCAAAACGGCGTTGGCTAAATGTGAGGTACAGTATGCGTTGTGGGGAAGTAGTGGTGTCTAATTTCGAAGGGAAGATTTCCATCCCTTAATATTTTTATCATAGCCTTAACAAGGCTGCACGGTGGCGCAGTGGGTAGCACGTTCGCCTCACAGCAAGAAGGTCACTGGTTCGAGCCTCGGCTGGGTCAGTTGGCGTTTCTGTGTGGAGTTTGCATGTTCTCCCCGTGTTGGCGTGGGTTTCCTCCGGGTGCTCCGGTTTCCCCCACAAGTCCAAAGACATGCTGTACAGGTGAATTGGGTAAGCTAAATTGTCCGTAGTGTATGTGTGTGAATGGGTGTGTATGGATGTTTCCCAGTGATGGGTTGCAGCTGGAAGGGCATCCGCTGCGTAAAACATATGCTGGATAAGTTGGCGGTTCATTCTGCTGTGGCGACCCCAGATTAATAAAGGAACTAAGCCGAAAAGAAAATGAATGAATGAATGAATAGCTTTAACAAAACAATGATTTGGCACAATTTACCAATTAGCGTCAAGTTTTCCAGACAGCTGTGGAATCGTGTACATATTAGTAGTAGTTTAAAAACTATAAGACCTGGTAACCAAAATAGGCTACCTGTGGATGCGCATTCTAAGAAATGAATGTTAACACGGCCTGCCAGATCTGCGTGAGGTGGAAGCGGTGTCTGTTGTCCCTCTATCGGGGAACTGGTAGAAATGCAGACCTCTGCAAGTGTCTGGTTAACAAGACTGAATAATTTTAAACGGGACATGCGCTGCACAGCTGTGTGTGTGTGTGTGTGTGTGTGTGTGTGTGTGTGTGTGTGTGTGTGTGTGTTTGTGTATGTGTGGGTTGGTGGATGTGTGTGTGTTTGTGTGTGTGTGTGTGTGTGTGTGTGTGTGTGTGTGGTTGCAGATGTCACTGCATTGATCGAAAGCCACACAGAACTGTCTTACTGAACAGAAACGGCCATCGGCTATTGAATAATGGCGAACATGCGCTTGATCAGTTGCTTTTAATTCTTTGTTTGAACACTAAACGCTTTAAAGGTTACACATGAGTGTGTTGCTTTGCACGAGTCTGTAAATATGGTAGCCATAAAGAAAGTGTTTTTACCTTGTAACGTTATTTAGAGACGTGATGAATCGCTCGGCTTGACGTTGGATTTAGAGACATCTGCTGGTGAAAGGTGGAAATGCAGAACCATTTGTTTCTTCTCAGGAACATGTTGTCTTTTGAGGGTAAAATCTTTAAGAAGACGTAAATGAGGAGGAAAAGTAAGAATTTATCAAATGTGACTTCAAGAGTTTTTAATGCCGCTGACTGAGTCTTGGAATAAACAAAGCGTGCTGAGTTTGTTTCCTGGCTGCGGGTCAGCTGACCTCAAGCGGAACCAATCAGATTCCGGCTGTCAGGAAGACCAACCGAGAGCTGCGCGAGTCTGAAGTTTACATGTGTTCACGCAACATTCATACATGAATACCGAGGTAAGACTGCTTTTCAAATTATTCATACACTTACATTTTCTGACCAACAATGTGCTGAGCGAAAATACAAAACATTACATTTACGGTGTCATTAGTGAATTTGAATGACACGAACTGTTACAAACGGACGATTTGTGTTGTGATGTTTATTTAACGTTACTCGTTAAACAGGTGTCGGTGCTGTACTTTGCCAAAAGTGCCGAATTAACGGGACTTAAAGCGGAGATTATTACCGTTCCTTCAAACATATCGTCTGTGCAGCTCTGGCAGGATTTGGAGAACAGACACCCGAGGTGAATTATTAATAAAACTGCATTTATATTTGTGTTCAGATGACATTTAATGTTACATTGCGAGCAACCAACGCTATTAAACTAGAAAGCTCTCTTTAAATGAAAAAAAAAAAAAAAAAAATCATGTGATCTGATACTTAATTTACGCGTCACGCAAGAATAATATTCAAATGTTATTTTTGCAATTTAATGCATATTTATTATTGCATATATTGCAAATTTATTTATTCCGTATATATTTACCTATAAATAATCCTAATTCCGTATATATTTACCTATAAAATAATCTATCTCTCTATCTATTATATTTAAATATAGTGTTTTATTTATAAATTTAGTTTTATTATGTTTATTAATAAATGTATATATTATTTATTTATATAGTATTAATAATTTTTTTTAGTAAATTTGAATAATAGTGTGCAGCACAAATATAATTGGCTGAAAAAATAATACCAATTCCTTTATGAATAATAATTATATTAATTGTTGTTTTTGTATGTCATAATTCTGGATATTATTTCGAATTCGTACACAAGATCAAGTATTTGTATTTGATCTGTATCATGGGAAAAAAAACTGTCAACGAATTGAGACCTTGTTTTCTTGCCTGATGTTTATTATTATTGTTTTTTCTGTATGTATGTATAATTTTATATTTATACATCTCTCTGTTACACATACCATGCTCACCCTTTATTACTGAAGTGTGTGTGTGTTGTTTTCAGGCTCTCTGTACTGCGGGGTCAGGTGGTTCTGGCCGTGCGTCAGGAGTTTGTGTCTCTGTGTGAGCAGCCGCTGAGCCTCAGAGACGGAGACGAGCTGGCCATCATCCCGCCACTCAGTGGAGGATAAACTAACTCCAGAGGTGCCCAGCAAATCCCATATCTGTCGGATTTTTGCTTTACTCTGTAGTAGTGTACAGGGCTGCAGATGATGACACCAGCACCTGATTATATTTTATTTTATATATACTTCTCCCTTATGTAGCACTTGTCCCTAGGAGGGGTTTTTATAAATAAGAAAAACAGAAACAACAAGTGGTACACAATTTTCTAAAACAAGAACACTAAATATCAAATAATTATCAACCAAGATTTGGTGGCTTTTTAAAAATGATTAGAATTTGCTATGGATTTTAAGTAATCAGCAAATAAATTCCAAAATTTTACACCTTTAACTGAAATAACAGTCTGAGCAAATGATGTTTTGATTAATATATATATGTCCATTATTAATATCACATGCATAGAGCTACTGTATATATATTAATAATTAAACGTTTTATTGGCTCTGTGTTGTACTTTGCACAATGGCAATACAGTGAATCTATTCAATTGAATCTAATCTAATAATAAAAGTTATGATGTCTATTAGAAATGCATGTTTGACAGTAGCTTGAGTTCAGAGTAACAGGAGTTAAGATTATTAACATTTTTATAAAATTAAACTTTTACAGTTAAAATTTATTTTCATTAACAAAAAGTAGCATCTGTAAAAACAGCCTCATCTTTTGTACATTTATACAGTGGATCATCATCATCCAAAAACCTCACTACCATAGTTTAAAAAGTAGCCTAAGTTTGTTTCTAGATGTTTGTTATATATAGCACATATTATATATAATATTCTATAATATTACTAAATCCAAAAAAATGTATTATAAAATTCCCTTCTAACAAAAAAATCCCTAAATATCCCTAAATACCACGAATATGAGTTAAAATATTGTAATTATATTACTTTGGACATTTAATACATGAATAACATTATAATTCAATGTCAATATAAATATGCCAATGGTCCCTGCTAGTGTTACTACAGCAAATCTATGGTAAAAGCTGATGATTTGTGGAAAGAAAAACCTATATATATAATATATATAATCTTCTTCACATCAGTGTTGTGGAGATTGACTCCACTGTTTAATTTGGCTTTAAACTAGTTTAATTTGTGGTTTGCATTCACTCTAGCTCTCGCAGTGCTGTCTTTTCTGTTAAATCATGCTGATAAACAGTTTGTGTGATGCACAGTTCAAATAAATAACACTATTTTGCTTCAATTTGGTGCATTCGGCGCTATATCTTGTACACAACAAAATATCATTGCTTATAAGTTTGCAACCTATAGCAACATTTACTCACACTGGCAGGAGAAAGTGGTAAAATCCATCCATTTACTATTATATTACATTATATTTGCTTTTTTTGTACAGGTATGGCTGCAGATGGGGGTCAGGATCTAATCACACTCACCACTGACAAACTTTCTGCTGACCGAGTGTCTGAATCAGTTACATGTCCTTCCTGTGGTGCTATTTCTCTATTCATTGGTCAGTCTTTCTTACTTTTAAGTTCAGTTAAATTACCTTTACAAGTCATTTTTAACTTATATTACATTAAACTGACTTCAAACATCCAGTTAAATCTCATATTAGCCATGACAACATATGTTTTTGTTATTTTAACTTAAATTATTCTCACTTTAATTAGTTAATTATGTATCAGCTTACTTTAACTTACTTAAATGTCTTAAGTCAGTTAATGTAATGTAAGTTGATTTCACTCAGCTTACAAATGTAAGACAGCAACTAAATTTTTACAGTGTAACTGGATAATTTCTTTCATTTAATTCAATTCATCTTTTTTTTCTAGCACCTTTTTGCGTTGTAAATTGTAGTAAAGCAACTTAACTAGATGGAAAAAAGAGACTAAAGGCCATAATATTTCAAATTGTGGAACATTCCAACAATTCAGCAACTCTTTTGTGTAGAGTTAATTTTTTTCCAAGTGCATATTAATTTATATACTGTACATACTGTCCTCATTTAGGCACTACCAGAGATAATTTTGAGGGTAAGAAAGTGATCCGGCTTGAATACGAGGCCTACGCTCCAATGGCAGAGTCTGAACTGAAGAAGATCTGCAGTCACGTCAGGACAAAATGGCCCAGTGTCAGACACATTAACATACAACACAGACTCGGGTGAGGAGCGATGCATGATGTCTGAAGTAGAGATGTCAACGATTAATCAACAAACAATTAAATAAGGCATAATGTGCATCTCGTCTATTGTTTTCACAGAATTAAGCCTGACAGACAGACAGGGAAATTTACTTTTAAATCTAACATATTAAGATCTTGTTTTAGTTCTTAAAAAAAAAAAATCAATGGGCCCATGTTTTCCAGGTACACCTAATTAAAAACATCAAAACTTTTCAGAATGCTGCAAGCGCACCACAAGTCATGTGACTAGAACCAACCAATCAGCTTCATACTATGTATGGAATATACACATTTCACTAATAACGGTAGAATAATTAGATCAGACAAACACTGCAGTGCTTTTAATTTTCTCCATAAATAAAACTTGTATCAGAGCTGCAGCAATGATTTGGCACCCTTTGTGAAAATGGTTGATGGTCGCCTAGCAACAAAGGATGCCACAGGAGCGTAAGCACAAAGCGTGTTGAAAATGGTGAAGGAAGTGATGCACCTCGTGCTTTCCATGCATTTTTAGACCTGATATGTGAATTACCCCTAATGCGTTATGTATGCGTTACATTTGTCTTACTTTCAGTTGGGCTGGGGTTGCTTGTTTGTAATTATATAAAAAACATATTTTTGAACTTTGATCTGAGCTGTAATAATCTACTACTGTTGCTCTTTTGTTTTTTACATGTAAAGCTTACAAAAAGAAAAACGGCTGAATACAGCGTACATTTACTATTAGTAGTTGCAAAATGGCATCAACTATTTATGTATGTTTGTACATACATACATACATATATATATATATATATATATATATATATATATTGCTAATATTAAAGATAATTCAAAGTACTTTGATAAGCTTGTATTATTAGTTTAATTGGTTGTCATCGGGAAGTAACATGCCTTGGAATGTCGTGATTGATCAATCAGAATCAAGTATAGTTTGTCGTGTTGTGTTTTGGTGTGGTGAAATGTGCTGTGTCCACTGTGGACATCATTATCGGATCTTCAATTGTCTTAAATGGATTAGTATATAATCTACTGTAAGTCAATTAGTACATTTATGCTCATGAACATAATATGCACATATTGAAATTTTGATTGATGTGGGGTATGTAAAGACCGATGAAGTGGGCTCATCATGACTAAATGACAAAACACGTTAACATGACATTAATGACTAAACATCATCTTTTACACATACTATGCACATTTGAGAAGAAAACAACTTACAGTAACAAACAATGGACAAACAGGAGTTGCCAGTGTGTACATCTGAGCATTAGAACTTAATTAAAACGTTTATTGCTGTCATTGTAATGTCGTACAACGAAGTCAGATAGCTCTTAGATACCAACAGTAATAAGAGATATAGAACAAATAAAAAAATAAACAAAAGTATCAACAATAAACAAAAGACTGAACACAAGTTTTAACTGTTTTAATTAAATAGTAGCACCGTCCTTGTGCAGTAATTACATTTAATAATTAAATGGTTCGATAATCGTTGATTGATTCGTTTTACGTTTTCCTTTTGTGTTTGACTGTCATTTGCACATCCTGTAATGCCAGTGACAATGAAGTCTTGCATTATTATGGTTAAAAATGGAATGATTGGTTATTTATGGGTAAATGATTATTTGTGGTAATTGGCATCCCTATTGAAAAGTACACGTTGTGCTCTTTCACAGTCTGGTTCCTGTAACAGAAGCGAGTGTTATTATTGGCATCTCATCGCCGCACAGAAGTGATTCTCTGGAAGCGCTCAAATACTGCATCGACACACTCAAAGCTACTGTGCCAATCTGGAAAAAGGTTTGAACATACTCTTACGGTGTGCATTTACACAAAAACTGTAGTAAAAATGGAAAAATTGTTCTTGAGAATATTGTCGAACAATCCCTCTTGACACAGATTCACGAAAATGACTAAAATAGCTGTATTTTGCATGCCAGACCAGTAGGTGGTGATGTCTCTTTGTAAAGAGGCTTGTTGTGACTATAGAATTAACACATAATTATACCCATAATAAAAAAATCTATTTTTTTTATCATTTACATTGAGATGATAGTGGTATTTAAAAAAAAAAAAAAAAAAAACGTTTACTTTGAAACATTTTCAGAAGTTTGCGCAAGCAGCGTCATGTAAATGAACAGACAAATTACTAACAAAACAATAATATATGCAGTTTCTGATCATTGGTGTATCCAAGATTGTTGTAATAAAAAATAAAGTAAATCTGCTTATATGGAAAATGATACGTTTTATAGTCGTTTAAAAAGCGGCATTAGATAAATTATTTATCATGTTAAAATATTTCAAATGTTTGGTAGTATCATTAAGGATGATGCTGGTTAAGAAATCTGTCATTAAAAGTGTAAAGAATCTTTTCTAAAGTGCTACTTTCCTGACCCAGACATTTTTTCCTTCTATATTTAACTTTTTAAAGCTGATGCACAAATAAAAATGAATCAAATTTATCACGGTTTTCTTATCAATCATGTTGTGAAATGCAGGGTAAGAAAATTGATGTAAATAATGACAAAAGTATTTTAGTATTTTATGATCAAGTTCTAGGTGTTAAGCAGCATTACACATGATATTTTAATTATTAGAATTAGTTCATCGCAATGTGAATATAATGTCCGCATTTGGTCAGAATCATGACATTGACATCATAATTGGATACAGTTGAAAAGACTAACAGGCATTTGTTATTTAAAAGCAGCTGTTTTTCATGCTAGGTTAATTGCATGCAATCAAATAGTGCTCACGGCAGAATAATGTATATTTGTGCCTCCAATACCTCATTCATTTTATTTAACAAATGTTCCAAAGTTGTTTGACTCTACCCTGTTAGTGGAAGCCCTCAACAAACGTTTTGTTTCTGTACAAGAACATACAGTTATATAATAACTATTATTTGATTTTTACCACCAAAGTTTGGTTATTTCTTTTCGTATATGACATTGTGCAATTGTTTGCAGCATGTTTGTAATTATTTTGTTCTTGTCAGGAAATATACGAGTCCGGGGAGCCTTGCTGGAAGGAGAACAAGGAGTGTTTGTGGGCGGATGGTGGAAAACATCCCAAAGAAAGCTGAAAAAGTCAACTAGTAAATGAGCTACAGTAAATCTCACGAAGCATCAAAGAGGTTTTATTGCAAACATACAAAGCCTACAGTTCACCTGGAGAAACACAAATAAAGATTGTAATCAGAACAGTCCATTTTATAGTTTGAAATGTATTTTAAAGAATAGAACATCTTAAAAGTGCAAAAACATTATGTAAACATTAAGGAAACGCTTTGGAGCTCATTAGTAGTTAGACCTGTTTTCCAAAGGTTTTCTAAAGACATCACATCATCAGCAGAAGGCAAAACCCTGAATTCACACATCATAACAATGTACTGGCAACGCTTTATATAACTTTTGTCATTTACAGATGTTAAATAAAGCCTAGCATTATTATTAATATGCTCAAATTGTCTCACTGTACATTTGTGTTGCCGTTTCAGTAGTCACAATCTTATTTTTCTTGTGCAGTGTTAATACATTTCCCTGATATTCTATGTACTCATGCACTGATTATTAATATTATTATTATTATTATTGCAGTGATTTGCTAATGGTGTTTACAAAGTACAGACAAAAGTGTCAGCTGTAGAGTATTTACAGAAACATACTTGAGATTGACAGCCTAGTTTAAGAGAGTATCTTTGTTTAAGACCTAAAACATTTACGTTTGTTGTATTAATTTTGTTTTTGCTAAGATATTATAATGACAGTGGCTGTTATGCTCTCCCAAATAGGATCCTGCATTGCTGCCACACACATCAATTATATACTGAGACCACTCCATTATGTCGTAA
Organism: Danio jaintianensis; assembly: GCA_903798115.1. Taxonomy (NCBI): domain Eukaryota; kingdom Metazoa; phylum Chordata; class Actinopteri; order Cypriniformes; family Danionidae; genus Danio; species Danio jaintianensis. The sequence continues at coordinate 4,546,449 of CAIGQV010019090.1, forward strand.
TATAAGATGCTTTCTCATTAAAATTACATCTTTTCTTGTATTAATAAGATGTTATTCCTTTAAATCAACATGTTTTGTATTAATAATGAGATATTATGATGTTTAAACAACAATTATCTTGTTAAAGGAACGTCTTTTCTCGTAATTATGACATGAAAGTGTAAAAAAATAATGTGTGGCAGAAATGCATCACTGAGACAGTATAGTCACACCACAGTTTTTCTTTTAAGAGTTAAAAAAAGTTCCAAATGTTATATTCAAATAAGTTTATACATTTTGTTATTGCTACGATTTTATGATAACAGTGACTGGGATGCTTTAAATCTGCAATATACTCACAGCAAAGTGTTTTGTATTTAGTTTATGGGTTACAAAAAAGTTCCAAATACTCTATTTTAATACAATCATTATACAACTGTATTACAATTGTATATAAATAAATTAGTTATTGCTGCGATTTTACGATAAAGAGTGCCTGCATGGTATACTTTAAATGTTCAGCCAGGTTTTTTTTGGTTGTGGGCTAAAATATTGTATCATTATACAATTTTAAATAAGTAAAGGAATTAATTTTGTATATAAATGTATTTGTTATTGCTACGATTTTAAAATAACTATGCCTGGTATGTTATAAATCTCCAATATACTCAAAGTTTTTTGGTTAATGGTTTTAAAAAAGTTCAAAATTCCTGAGCGGTGTTTGTGAATGCAGCTCACGTTATAAAATATGTGCTGCACGCGACAAAATAAACACAACAAAAATGACAATGGTGAAAATAACAGCAATTACCGTTCCACAGCATCTGAACAGAGTTTATAGCAGGCAGGTTTACAGTATTAAATATTTTTAAAAAAGACTGTCAGTAATACTAGCAGATGTAATCTCTACTCGCTTGTTTACTATAAAGGAGCTCCAGTGTGCTCATGTTTTAACTGAACTGAAGAAATGGCAGCTATTTATTACCAGCCAAAGTAAACTGAAACCCTTTACCATGTTAATATGTAATCTGTGTGTTTATGTATGAATACATTTACTCTTAATGGAGGGACAGTAAATGATGACAGAATTTCCCTTTTTTTTTTTTTTGGATGAAACACCCAAGTATAAATGGGGGCAAACTCTAAAACCCTAATTTTTGCCTACCTAATTTGACTTTTAAGTATATTGTGGCTTTAAAGGGGTCACAACGTGATTTTATGTGAAGTTTCACAAACTAATTTTGAGAGGAGCACGTGATTTGATTGATCACAGCTGGACTCTCATCTGTAATTATCAGTAAGCCAATCAGACGAGTCCAAACTCACTATAAGTAGCCCATCTAAAATTATTCCCTTACTTTGTTTTCAAAGAAACCCCCCATCCACCCCATCTTCCTCCTTTTTCTCCTCCTTTGCCAGGGGGAGCTCTCGAGAACAACCTGATCTCGTACCCCCTTATTGCTTATCGACCAGGCGGGAGCCCTGGGCTCAATTATCTCCGAGCTCAGGGTTCTCTCCCGGGACAGCATGCCAAACCTGCTATTATTATCAAACAATATCTAAGTGCGAACTCTTGAAATAATATTATATATGTAAAATCTTTAGTCGATTTGCGAGGTAAATATGTACAAAATATACAGTGTCTGGAAAAATAGACTATGCTAGTCGAGTTTCTATGAAATAACAAATATATACTATACCAGCAGAGTCAGCTGGTGATCTGTGATCTATGACTTTCAACCTGGACAGACAATTAATTGTTTTTAAATGTCAATTGTTTTTAAAGATGACTGAATAAAAAGCATATGTATACAACAATATTTGGCTTTTTTCCTGTCAAAATATCAAGGCAAATTTAATTTGTCATGGTGTGACCCCTTTAAGTATTTAGGAATTTTAGTACTCAAATGTAAAATAAATGATCAAATGTGTTCAAATATGACAGTATGCCAACAATGAGTTCTTTACCTGTGGACAATAGTCCTAAAATATCTAGTTCAAGGGATAGTTCACCCAAAAATTTTAATTTCCTCACCATTTCCTCACACTTGAACTCTGTTGAACACAAAACAAGACATTCTGAAGAATGTTGGGGAAAAAAACAGCCACAATTGAAAAATTATAATTGAAGTTACACGAACAAATGGAGGATGATTAAATGATGACAGAATGTTCATTTTTGGGCGAACTATCCCTTTAAACACTGACCACGCAGAAAACGAGTACAAATGTTATGTTTGCCCCAAAACCTTTGCTGGCGTTCAAGTCTTGCAAAGAAAAAGCTACAAGAGATGAACAGGTTTGAAATACCATTATAATATTTCAAATGCCGCACTGTAATCCCACCGGCACTTTTAGAAAACCCAGTTCACCCTTCAAGCCCTTTTCTTCCCATTTTATCAGAGAAGAAAGTAGTCTCAGCTCATCTCTTAGGGCGCCTCATTGTTTTCCTGCAATTCTTGGACTTCTGCTCCATTTTCCTCACTTTTCATCAAGGGTTGATATTTCCTCTTGAAGAATCCAAGCTGAATATAAACAATTGATTGTTAAATATACAAAATTACACAAGTGTGCTACACTGTAAAGAAACATACGTAAATTAGCAGTTTTCCGTATTTTGTGATACATGTTTTTACTTTTTATTTTTCCCAGTTTTTTAAAAATGTTTTTATATTGCATTATGGGACCTTGATTTTTCTTCAAACATCTTTTAACCTTGAAAAGGTTATTTTTAATAGTTTAAAGCGATAAATTGTCTGGCTTGGTGTTGTATATTACGGCACAAAAACCTTGTAATAAACTGCCAGTACATTTTCTGCTATTTTACAGACTTATTTTCTCTATATATTATTTCTTATACATTATATTATTTCAAACTACTAAAATGTCAATAAAAGAGTTAAATTTTCAACATCAATAGTCGACAAAGCAGAGATCAGGGTTCCGAAATGCAATTCACAACCATAAATAAACAGAAAACACTTGTGAATCACAAAATACGGAAATTAACAGATATTGTTTTTACAGTTCTAAAAATATAATGCTAAAGCTAAAACGGTAAATAAAGTACCTTCCAAAGCACTGCGACAGCTAGAGCCAGTAATAACAGACCACCGATGATACTTCCTACAATGACGCCCACTGGAACGTCTGCTTTAGCTCCAGGTTTGCTCACTTTGACTTCGACCTGCAATATATGTTGGCAATGATTGCTGTTGCGCCAAATATATATTTGATTAAAAGCTTTTAATATTTCCTTCAGAGCTTTGTCTTTACCTTCAGTTGTTTCTGTTCTATGAAGAGCAGGACTGGTTGAGACGTCTCTATATCAACTCTCACGGAGAGCACAACATACAGGAAATCAGCCTTGATTGGAGAAATGAACACACACACACAGTTTAAAGGTGAGTTCATTTAGAAATGAAAACTGTTGTTCTTTTCTCACCTTCATGTAATGTAAGATTTTTGTTTGTTTGTCATTCTGGAACTCAGATTAGGATATGTTGAAATGTTAAGAATTCTCAAATGAGGTTTGAGCTTTAAATTATTCAGAAAAAGAACATGGAAGTTATTTACATGACTCCAGTGGTTATATTGACTAAATGTCTAAAAGTCTATATCTTAAGGTATTTAAATAAGTGTACATACAGTAATAAATTTACATTTGCATCAGCAAAACGCAGAAGCACTGCACTGTTTACCAAAGATTGATCATGATTTGGGTCTTGCTTTATTTTTGAATGGTGCACAAGTGTGTATTTACATATTGGATGCAAGAACCTAAAGGAAAATGTGTGATTATATAAGTGCTTTAGAGATTTGCATCAACAACATGTTCGCAGATACTTATGCATAAGTGAAGATTTACTCAAAAACGTTTTACTGTTTCTAGGACACTATTGTGTTTATTTTTTAGCACACACTATATTATTGTGTTGTTGAGTCAATTTAGACCCCCAAAAAGTGTTTTGAATTTTTTAAAGTTGTAACTTCATAAGAATAGTTTGAGGCAAGAGTATTTATAGATGAGTAATGTACAAAATTTCCTGTATAAAAGTGCATTAGAATTGTATTTTATTTATTTTAGAGAAGTTCGATTTAAGTTTTCTCTACGAGTTACAGTACTAGTATTTATTTGAACTTTTTAAAATGCCTTTCCCCCAAGACATTCATTCACATTGAATTAAAAGTAACAATGTAAATGCTCAGTTTCTTGCATAGACCAATCGTTTCACTTCATAAAACCATCATGTATCATCAGGAGCCACGTGTAATAATATTTTGCCTGTATATGTTTGTTTTTTTTTACTCTCATTATGTCCATCATAGTCAGTGACTTGAATTTAATGAATCACCAAGGACCACAATTTCAGCTAAAAGAATGTCAAGTCATGTACATCTCGTAGTAAATTATCAGAAAATGTAATTTTTTTGGGTGAACGATTCCTTTAATTACTGAATTAAAGAAAATAGTATGTTTTTTTGTATACAAAAACGTGTTTCTTTTATCTTTTCCCCTTTAATACAGAAATGAAGGATTCCTTTATATGTAAATAATTGTTAGTATTATAAAAAAAACTTTAGTTTACCAAATATTATAGATAAAACATTACAAAAAATAAATACAATACATTAATTTTATAGCCAAACTAAAATTATTATATGATACTTTTTGTCTTCACTCAGTTTTGGTTGCATAAAACACAATTATGACACCTGAATTAACAATAAGGAAGGGTTAATAACATTAGCATTAAACTACTGGAATTAATTACTTTTGTAAAAAAAAAATTGAACCCAGAAATAGACATTTAGTGGAGGGGCAGAAATTTCTGAGGCTTTGATTTTGTGTTCCAGAGATTGAATGAAAGCCTTATGGGTTTGAAACACGAAGGTACGTAAATGTTGACAGAATTATCCCTTTAAACCCACACAGAAAAAAAGTTGTTGTTTTTACAAAAAAATATATTTTAGTTTTTCTACTTCAAAATGTCACAATTTCTTTGTAAATGTAAAATTACATAGCAATTTATAAGCAGGGTTCCCACACTTCTTGAAAGTACTTGAATTTCAGACATATGAATTCAAGGCCTGGAAAGTACTTAAAAACAAACACAGGTCCTTGAAAGTGCTTTCATTTGAAATGAAATGGTGTTATTTCAACCATTGAACTGTGCTGCTGTCAAAAACAGAACAATATATATTGTAAATTAAAAAATCTTACATTTAAATCTTGTACAAGAACTATCACAAATAATGCACATTTTATCAATACAATACCTGACAAAAGTCTTGTCGCCTATCCAAGTTTTAGGAACAACAAATAATAACTTGACTTCTAGTTGAGCATGTGGTATCAGAAGTGGCTTATATGAAAGGCAAAGGCTTCTAGATTACGCTTATTTTACCTAAATAAAATATTATCATGCCTTGATTTTTAATGATTTAATTAGGACAGTAAGCTCTGACTTTGCTTAGACAAAAGTCTTGTCACTTAACAGAAATAATGTACAGTATAGAATATAAAGTCATGGTGCAATGGAAAAATAATTAATATTGTGTATGACTCCCATGAGCTTAGACGACTGCATCCATACATCACTGCAATGGCTCAAATAACTTATCAATAAAATCATCTGGAATGGCAAAAAACGCATTCTTGCAGGACTCCCAGAATTCATCAAGATTCTTTGGATTCATCTTCAATGCCTCCTCCTCCATCTTACCCCAGACATGCTCAATAATGTTCACGTCTGGGCTGGCCAATCCTGAAGCACCTTGACCTTCTTTGCTTTCAGGAATGTGGAGGCTGAAGTATGAGAAGGAGCGCCATCCTGCTGAAGAATTTGCCCTCTCCTGTGGTTTTTAATGTAATGGGCAGCACAAATGTCTCGATACCTCAGGCTGTTGATGTTGCTTATCCACTCTGCAGATCTCTCGCACACCCCCATACTCAATGTAACCCCCAAAAAATTATTTTTCCTTCACCAAACTTGACTGATTTCTATGAGAATCTTGGGTCCATCCAGGTTCCAATAGGTCTTCTGCAGTATTTGGGATGCAGTTCAACAGATGATTCACCGGAAAAATCTACCTTCTGCCACTTTTCCAAATGATCAACTAGAAGTCAAGTTATTATTTGTTGCTCTTACAACTGGGATCGACGACAAGGCTTTTGTCAGGTAGCGTATTTCAGAAACCAGATTTGAATATTACGAGTATTGAATTTACCAAGTTTTACTCAAGTTCTTTGAACATGACTGTTTAAAATGGTCAACATTTTTAAAAATGACACATTCATCATCTTTACTCTGAAATTTTTATGTAATAATTAATTGTAAGTGAAATGTTAAGTACAGTAAGGACATTCATGGCGCTACATATGCTAGGGGAATTTCAAAAATGTGCTTGATTTGAAATGAGTGGTGCTTTAAAAAGGTCATTGAATCTGCTGTTCGTGAAAGAGTATAAGTGAAAAATAGTATTTACACTAATTTTCCTTGCAATATTAGCCCGGGCTGATCTTGTGAACTCACCATTGCAAAGGTACCGTTCCATATGTTTGTGGTGACGTTGATGTAATAATCACTCTTCTGGTCCAGGTCCTTCAGCGCACACTGCACTGTGCGACATGAGGCCGTCCTGCAGTTCTGTGGATGGTCAACAGATGATGAACACAGCTACGGCTCTGAGGATGGAAATTTCTAGACATCCTGTTATTTGTAATCATGGGACGGGATTAGTCAACAACCTAATGGAGATCTGATTAAAAACACTATTTCCCAAATCATTTCATACTTCATCCATTAGCGCTTCCTGCGTGCGTCATAATCAATAACAACCAGCAAAAGCTAATGTTTTGGACTGACCAGTTCATCTGTTCCTCTGAAGCTCTCCTCAGTAAATCGGGCTGAATGAGGTTTTACACTGATCTTCAGTGGGTCGATCAGATCGTTGTCTTTACAGAGGATTTTGTCCGCCTGAGAAAGTAAATTTTATTGTCAATAAAATATCAGCCGCATGTTTATGTTTGTTTGTTTTATGATGGTAGAACTGGTAATGTGTACATGGAATTTGGCTAGTGTTATGGCGCCAATTTTAGTTTCCCTAAATGGGACAATAATGTTTAAGTGTATATTGATGTTAGAATGTGTTATTCGTTCACTATATTGTTGCTCACAGGTGATGTTTTAATCCCGCTTGTGTACAGGAGAGGATTTCCAGCTCTTGTGTTGTTGGGAAGCGAGATATTGAGGTAAACCAGACTGACCGGGACAGTTCCTGTAGAAACCTGAGGTAACACACACAGCATTCATGGCTGGATTATTACAGTGAGCTTCATTTTCAAAGTGAGCCAACAGGTGGTGGTAGAGAACCGTCTGAAGAGTTCATTCATTTTACAAACTCTCACCTTTAGATTGAAGTTAAAGTCGGGCCCGATGTGCTTGTAGTTCTGCACTGTGGTGAGGAAGTTGTTGTCTTTTTCAAGTAAATAAACGTCTGTGTTTGATTCTCTGAGGAAATGAAAGTATAATAAAGATATGAATTGAAGACTTTTAGCTTAGTCCAGCTTTGTGATGGGGTTCAAAGGTTTTATTTAACTGGATATCTATAGCAACGTAACATATACAGTTTTGAGCCCTCCTGTGAATTTTTTAAAATTCGTTTTAAAATATTTTAGTTTAACAGACCAAAGAAATTTTCACAGTATCTCCTATAACATTTTTTCTTCTGAGTAAGTCTTATTTATTTATTCTTTGATTAGAATAAAAGCAGTTTTTAAATTTATTGGAACAATTTATGGCCAATATTATTAGCCCCATTTTCACTGTTGTCCAACTTGCCTAGTTAACATAATAACCTTAAGCTTTTAAATTGCTCTCTTTCATGCAAAATAACTAGTGCAATAGTATGTGCTGTCATCATGGCAAATACGAAAGAAATAAATTAGTTATGAAATCTATTATCTTTAAAAAAGGTGTTAGAAAAAAGTGTTTATACAAAATAGAAATAATAATCTTCATATCAAATACAACATGCCAACAGTTTCTTACTAATTAATGTTATTTTCATGTTTTCTTTATTAATTTTAGTCTTGATTATTAGTCATTTATACAACTGTAGAAAAGCTTGGGGGTTGGTTCTGCATTATTTGATCTTATATATATATATATATATATA
>CAIGQV010019090.1:4557006-4578359 GCA_903798115.1 Danio jaintianensis
ATATTATATTATATTATATTATATTATATTATATTATATTATATTATATTATATTATATTGTTCCTCAATATCTCACAATGTCAGGTCCTTTAATGGGAGTTCCCAAACATGATGGTATACCCTTAGCCTCACATACTGCTCTGAAGCTAGGAAGCTAAAATAAAATGAGCTGTTTTTCAGACCTGAGACAGACTCGCACACTTCCTTTCTGTGCATGCAAGTGGCCAAGACCACAGAAGCAGATATTAGTACAGACCACAGGGGTACATCAGTGCCTTTATATGCATTCATGCATGAGAGTTTACCAGTGGTGAAACAGAGGAGTAGAACAGGTTACTGGAGTAACTGGCTGACACTCGTGTATTATACGCATTTTCCTTCCTGTTCATCACCGTCACCGTGAAGGACAGTCTTCTCTTGTTTTGGCTGACCACCAGTGGAGTTTTGCTAGAAAAAACACAACAACAACTAATGTTATAACCTTATATGTTTACATAACAGATATAAGACCAGATTTAATAAATAGGACAAATTTGCATGAAAGTAGGTAAAGTGCAAATTGAATTTAAGCTTGTTATATTGTGACTTAAATAATGGTGCCAATACCAAATAACTGACGACAGAAAGCCTTAGTAATTCATGTGCATGTTTCAATTTTATCCTATCTTCCTTTAATTTTGGCATCTGAAAGAAAACTTATGCATAAGCAACGAGGTCATATGAAATAACAGTGCCAACCATTTTTCATTGTTAATGTTTCACCAATGGTGGACAAAGTACATAAATCAAGCAATTTCTTTAAAAAGTACAGATACTCTAATAAGTCTATTCTGAACATAGCTTTTTCAACACCAAATGAGGATTTGCCCTGTTTAAGCTGTTAGTGGATATTTTGCAAAAGAAACTGAGGGTTTGTTAACTAGAAACCTGCCAAACACATACAGTATAAACTTCATATCCCTTGTAAAAGATGATTTATTACCATCTTTTGTTTAGGTCATGTTCTGGAGAGACTCTTACCCAAGTTTCTCTTCACTCTCCACAGTCAACACCAGGTCACTCAAGCAGACGTCATCTTGGCCACAGTCTTTCGAGAACGGGATCTACACCAAACCAAACCAAACCCAGAAAGAGAAAGACACAACAACAAGCGTTTAGGGACAGTTTTCTGTACAAAGATTATGTGGTCTCCTATTCTTCATAGACTAAATCAGAGATTTTCAAACTTTGTAAGTTTTGAGATATTCTAAAAAATATTTAAACAGTAGGAACTAGTTTAATTAGATATGCATGTATTGTTGTTGGTTGCTAAGCAAATCATTTTTTAGGCATAAATAAACTTACAAATTAATTCTAATTACTTTGCACATCTCATTTCATTTTCCTTCGGCTTAGTCCCTTTATTTATCAGGGGTCGCCACAGCGGAATGAACCGCCAACTTATCCAGCATATGTTTTACACAGTGGATGCCCTTCCAGCTGCAACCCTGTATTGGGAAACATCCATACACACTCATTCACAGACACACACACACACACACACTTCTACACTACGTCCAATTTAGTTTATTCAATTCACCTATAGCGCATGTCTTTGGACTTTGGGGCAAACCGGAGCACCCAGAGGAAACCCACGCCAACACGGGGAGAACATGCAAACTCCACACAGAAATGCCAACTGGCCCAGCTGGGACTCGAACCAGCGACCTTCTTGCTGTGAGGCGACAGTGCTAACCACTGAGTCACCGTGTCGCCTAATACTATCTCATACAGTGTTAAATATGCTGTATGCATGGAAATTATGTTTATATTACAGAATTTTTCATAAACTAAGCCAACCAATAAGTAGAAAATTTTTGCCGTCTTTAGAACATCTTAATCAAATTCTTTAAATTGAATAGTATTTGGAGTAAAATAATGGTTGATTAATAAGTATAGTAGGAGGTTATAGTTTATTCATTCATTCATTTTCCTTCGGCTTAGTCTCTTATTTATTAGGGGTCACCACAGTGAAATGAACCGCCAACTATTCCAGCATATGTTTTACGCAGCAGATGCCCTTCCAGCCACAACCCAGTACTGAGAAACACCCATACACTCTCGCATTCACACACACACTCATACACTACGGCCAATTTAGTTTATCCAATTCACCTATACCGCATGTCTTTGGACTGTAGGGGAAACCAGAGCACCCGGAGGAAACCCACAGGGACACAGGGAGAACATGCAAACTCAGTTCTAATTATATATATTTTAAATATAAAATGCTTAAAAGCTGTCCTTTTTCAACATTACAGAGAACCACACTCGTAAAATGGCTATGAACAAAATTCAGAAACTCTTGTTTTTAGTGACGACCTAGAAAATCTGCTATGTTTTGATTCAAGATTTTCACTCATTTCCAATGAAAATAGCAATCAAATTATAAAAATTCTTACAAATAGCTTCTTTAAAGGAGTGTATTGATTATGGTAAATTGTTCTCTGATTTAGAATTTTATATTTATATTTTATAACCACATAGAATGAAAATATTCTCTCCTCAACAAAAGGGATGGAAAGAGTTGTATTTTTAAGCTTTTTAACATATATGAAAACACATGCAGAAATTAATATCAACCTCTGCATAAACATATGAGCATCCTTTCACTCAAGAAAAATAACAGTAAGTGTTGAGTGATTTGACACGATGCATAAATGTGCATTATGCACTGATTTTAGCAGTTTACATGTATCTGTTGCCTTGTTACAAACATACACAGCAAATTTCACACTACAAAAGATACATTCAAACAGACCTTAGGTGGCGCTGAACAAAATTTCTAATTTGTATATCCTGCATTTTTCATTCTGACAAGCTGTGAACACTCTGTGGTCATGCATGGCTGTCTGCATCACAAAAACACTCTTCTGTTTCCAAAATCCCACATATATAGTATGTTTAATAAAATCTTATATAAACATAAAAATAGGGGAAAAAATATAATTTCTGTAATCTCACAAGAAAATGTTGTGGCCAGTCAAACTCAGCCTGGGGCATGCACAAAAATGATTCTGTGAGGATCGTTAGAGTGTGTTTTTTTTTTTTTTGGATTGGCCTGTTTCTCATCAGGATTTTACACTTTACGGGGATTCAATGAGAAAAAAGAAACAATGATGTTTGAGGCTCACAGTATGTCATTAACATGTACTGAACTCTTATTATTCAGTTATGCCTAGGTATTTCCAGATTTTCATTATATGGCACATTTAAAACAAAAACATTAGCTTTTTTTGCCAAACTTACAAAAAACTCCCATGCATTAGGACTGAAGACATCCAGAACCGGGTTTGCATCTGGATAGCTGAGAAACACGTCCACACGCAAGGCGATTGAGTTGACGAGGTCAGGGGTCTCCTGCACGTAGACCTCATGCTCTTCACACAAGTCCTGTGCAGAGACACTGATGCCTTTCTGGACGACCCTTTCCAAGTTGCTGAAATAACCTCTAGGACTGACCCGGGAATCCTGCAGATCTGCATCCAGCGTCAGGTTGTACTTGACATCTGTTTGCAGAAAAAATGCATCACTTCCTTTGACCAAATGTGTTCATCAACTAAAAGTAGAATCAGAATCAGTATCCTTACCGACTTGTCCAATTGTATTTGTTGGTTTAAAGGTTGCACTGAAGCATGCTTTAGCCTTAAAGCAGGATACCTGCCGGCTGCTGTAGCGACATGGTTTACTCAAGATATTGATCTTATCAGGGGTGAAGGAAACCTTGGCCGTGACCACAGCCAGACCTCGACTCCTAAAACCAAATGTATTACATAACGAAATAGCACAAGAATGCATCAATTAAAACTCAACTGTTCAATTGATTTATGGGTTTTGGAACAAACAGAAGAGTCCCACAGAAAGCTGATGCTTAGAGGATTGCTGTTCCAGTGGACAGCTGGAGCGATCATTTCCCTGGCCTCAAACATGTCCAAATATCACACCATGACTGAGGCAGCTGTTCCCCACTTAACCCGATTGTTGAAGTTAATGAAGTATTACAAATTAGACTGGTGTCGTGTTACGTGGGATGATCGACTAGGGCTGTTTTACACCCTCGCAAAGTATGAAAATCAATTGGTGTCCACAGTGAAATGATGCCTGATGTGTTCTATTTCTCACCACAGTTGGACGACTTTCCCAAAACCCCCCACTGCGACATCTGGGATTGAGTCTCCGTTCATATCTCCACTGCCGTCCAGAGAACGGCCGAAGAACTTCAGAGCTGGGTCCAGTTTCCCTCCAATGATTTTCTGAATTTGTTAGAATACTATGAGTTTTGGCACTTGAACGTATTTAATGTGTGTTGAGTAGTTCATCAAGTGTGTTGTTCTACCTGTGAGCTCTGCTTTCTGATGCTTTTTCTGTGACCAAAGTAGATGTAAATGGCACCTTGGTCATTGGCCTCCATTGGTGCTCCAACCACCACATCACTGAAGCCGTCCAGGTTGAGATCTGGGACAGCAGCGATGGCCGTCCCAAACCGAGCATTCTTTTGTGAACCCTCTAAAAAACCCTGGTTACTCAAGATACCCTTTTAAAAACAAATAAATAAAAAGAATGTGTTTGTAAGCTTATTGCTTATTGTAAGCACGGGTTTGAGACAAGACAGCCTTGCGTAATCATGTTATCGGTGTTATAAAACATGATAGTATTGTGTGTTAGTAAATGCTAGAAAGGTAGTAATGTACTAAAACACTTAAATGTGATAAATCATGCAAGAACACTTCAACAGTGAGCAAAGTTTGTTAAAACATGCTAGCATTGTGTTCAATGCTAGAAACATGTCATCTAAAACCAGCTAATTCCAGCTTAGATAAGCAAATCAGCTAGATGGCTAAGCTGTTCTAGCTGGTGTTTATCTGGTCTCCCACTATAGCCAGTTAAGAGACCATTTAAGACCAGTTAAGACCTGCCAGACCAGCTAAGGCCAACTTGAAAAGTGATCAGAACTAGGGGTGTGCCAATCCAATTGTCTGAGTCTTTTTTGTTTCTTCTCTTTTTAGGGAAAAACTTGAAACAAATATATTTATTTACATCGCAAGTGCCTTTTTATATTGGAATTATATCCATTCAAATGATTAGTTTTATACAGGTCTTTTACAGTTCAACTCACAAGGTTAAATATGAGGAAAGATCTAACTTTTGTGATCTCACTGTACCATGTCGTACTGTACATTCGATAATAAAGATCCTATTATATTTGTCAAGTTGTTTTAATTACTTATTTAAGTTAAGATATTTACTTATAGGCGACGCAGTGGCGCAGTGGGTAGCACGTTCGCCTCACAGCAAGAAGGTCGCTGGTTCGAGCCTCGGCTGGGTCAGTTGGCATTTCTGTGTGGAGTTTGCATGTTCTCCCTGTGTTCACGTGGGTTTCCTCCGGGTGCTCCGGTTTCCCCCACAAGTCCAAAGACATGCGCTATAGGTGAATTGGGTAAGCTAAAATTGTCCATAGTGTATGTGTGTGTATGAATGTTTCCCAGTGATGGGTTGCAGCTGGAAGGGCATCCGCTGTGTAAAACATATGCTGGATAAGTTGGCGGTTCATCCCGCTGTGGCGACCCCGGATTAATAAAGGGACTAAGCCGAAAAGAAAATGAATGAATGAATGAATGAATATTTACTTATAAAAGTGAGTATAGTGAAGGTTGTTGGTACTGAAAAAAGATGGTACTGGATCAGCATCAGCACATACTCAAAATTGGTATTGTGCTACTCATGGTGAAAACCCCTCTAAAACCTGCTGACCAGAATGGGTGACCAGTTTAGGCTGGACATACACTGTGCGATTTTGGTCCAGTTTTGAACTGAATTCTGACTTGTGTGGCTCTTCAGGTCGAACAGAGCCAAATGTTTCTCGTGCTGTGTTTGTGCAGTGTACAGGGGGAACAAAGAGGTGATTAACCTCCCCAATTGGTAATTGGATAGTCAGATGATTTTCAGAAATTTTGGTTGGCCCTATTGAGGGAATCACACAGTTAAATCAGAGCTGCAAATTGATTGAGTTGAACTCAATGAGTTGTATTTGTGCCTTGACTGCACCTGCGTGAAAACAATAACAGACACGCACACATACTTCTGGGTTCACAAGGATGTGATGATTCAATATTTAAGGATATATCCCACGCACAGAAACAACTAAAAGTTTATGATATTCTGTTCATATAATGCGAGATACAGATCTGATTAGAAACTGCTGAACAATTAGACCGTATAGTGTGAGCACATGAATTATTAGCTTTGGCTTTACATTGGATCCAATCTTCCCATACAGTGTGAGTTGGTACCTTCCTGAAATTGCATGTAAATCACACAGTCTATGCCGGGCCTTAGTCTGGCAGGTAATACAGGAGGAAGAGGAGGGCAACAAAAAAGAAGAGAGAGAACAATAATAAAACCACCTTGGTAATGGTGAACATGTAGACTCGTCCAGTTTCAGTTTTCTCCTCGCTCATGTACATCGGAGCTCCGACCAGCAGCAGATCCGTCACACCGTCAGCGTCCACATCCACAGGACAGAGAACACTGCCAAAATAAGAGCCGATCTGCAAACCACAGAAATAAATGACATTACATTTCACAGTTTAATGAAGCTGAAAGTCATTAAAGGTCAAGTGTACCTGATCTCCTCTCTGAGAGTCTATGACGACGGGCTGTTTCTGACTGTTAATGCTGTAAACTACAATCTGTCCTCTGTGAACGGCACGAGGAGCACCGGCCACATAATACTCAGACGAGCCATCAGTCACAGAGCTCACAGAGTAGCCTGAATGCATGATAAGGTGCATAAAATAATGAAATGCATGTAACTATATGACTTTTCAGTTAATTTGAGGCAAAAAAAACAACCTGATATATACTGCTGATTCAGTGCTTACCAAGTAATGAACAGTGGCTTTTGTCCTCCAAGACTTTCTCAAAAGCTGTTTTGGGCAAAATGTCTGATTTCTGAGCAGTCTGGTGAACTACAGTCCCGATCCAATTATATGCTCCAGCTGCTCCCAGCAGAATCACATCCTACAACCAAGACTCAATGTAAACCTCCAGTAGAAAAGCCATTTTACAAATACACTGATTGAAACACAGAAAAGCAGACACCTTGTTTTTAGTCTGGTATGCACTGAACCCCACTTGCGACATCTCCATTTCGAAATTATCCCCAGTACCTTTTCCAACACCTAAAAAGACAAAACAGTCAGTGAACAACAACAAAAAAAGGTATTGACATATGTTTATAAAGAAACACATGTCTGTTATATTCATTTTTACAGGCTTGCTTTCATTTACAACAATAATGATCTTGACAAACTTCTAACTAAAATTCTGTACATTTTAACGTAATATGCACTATGCAAAATGAGTGATTCACCAACATTTGCATTAACTGTGCTTGTATTGCACCTGCTATCCAATATAACAATAAGTTTTGCTCTATGTTACTCAGAATATGAAATCCTTTATTCATTCATTCATTTTCTTTTCGGCTTAGTCCCTTTATTAATCTGGGGTCACCACAGCGGGATGAACCGCCAACTTATCCAGCATATGTTTTATGCAGCGGATGCCCTTCCAGCTGCAACCCATCACTGGGAAACATTCATACACACACATACACTACGGACAATTTTAGCTTACCCAATTCACCTATACCGCATGTCTTTGGACTTGTGGGGGAAACCGGAGCACCCGGAGGAAACCCACGCGAACACAGGGAGAACATGCAAACTCCACACAGAAATGCCAACTGACCCAGCCGAGGCTCGAACCAGCGACCTTCTTGCTGTGAGGTTAATGTGCTACCCACTGCGCCACCGCATCGCCATGAAATCCTTTAGATTATTTTAATGAAACTAACAATAAATACATGTGAATTGGACACTCGTTGTGACTTAAGTGGCAAATGAACCAATAATTTCTTAATCTTTACTACAACTTATAGCATAAAATGTTCAATGTTGAATGTCAACCTTCAATGTTGAAGATTCGATCTCCAAGAGTTCCGACGATTTCTATAAGTGCTGCTTCCTCAGACACATTGAAAAAGAATTTCTCGGTTGGTTTACTTGCTATTGACTTAATTTCAGCTATGAGCTTGCTTGTGTCAATATCATTTCTTAGGTAATATCCAAGAACCTAAAAAAAAGTTCAAAAGTACAACTTTCAAATATGCTTGATATTAAGATCCATATCTGTATGATATATGACTGCATATGTTTTTTTTTCACTAACCGCAATGCCAAAACGAGTGATATTTTGGCTATCGCATGCCGCAATAACTCTGTTCCTTATATTTGCATCATGTGACTCTCCATCAGTTACCACCACCATCACTTTAGTGGCTCCAGGACGGCCTCCATTTTGTGGTAAGAATGCATTCTTTCTATGAGATCCAATCACACACAGACATGCAAACAAAGAAAGTGTTTAATGTATAAAACTATTTGTATTATTTTAATATTTCTGTATTTGTCTATCACTTTTACTATTTTTTCAAATAATTTTGACAGTCTTGCAAGTGTAATAATATTACTAATAAACTAGCCACAGTCAATGTGTGAAAACATGCTAGTAGTGTGCTAAAACAACACATTGGAATGTAACTAGCTAACAACATTGAAAAAAACAGCTAGCAGTGCATTAAAACAACATAGAAAACCGCTGAAACCTTAGAACTAGCTAACAACATGACAAAACATGCTAGCAGTGTGCTAAAACAACCTAGAAACACAATGTAACTTTGCAACTAGCTAATGTGATAAAACAGTAGTCTCAGAAGTCTTAGTAGTAGTCTTAAAACAAACTACAGTAGCAACACAATGGAATCTTGCAACTAGATACAGTAACAACATGATAAAAACCTGTTAGCAGTGGGTTAAAATAACATAGAAACATGCTAGAACTGTGCAACAAGCTAACAACATGAAAATCTACCAGCAGTGTGCTAAAACAAAGTAATAACGTATTAGAACAAAGCAACAACCTACTAAAACCAGTTAACCTATGTCTAAAAAACCGAGAAACAAAACCTTATTAAATGAATCAAAGTTACCATGTTGTTTACTAATTCAATAACAGTAGTTCACATACTGTAGGTGAGGCTGCTCAGAAAAAATTATACTGTACCTGGCAAAGTCAATGGCGTTGAAAGTATTAGTCTCTAATCCTTGTTTCTGCTGCATATTTGAAGCTGCTTTAATCATAGATTCTTTTGTCTTGTAGGAATTCAAGTAAAACTGGAACGTAGCGTCAACACCGTACTGCATAACACTGACCTGTTCCAAATGAAATCAGAAATATCTTAATGAAAAAAACATTAAAAAACTGTTTGCACAAACACAAGCTGTTCGACTTACCTGGGTGCTTTGAGGTCCAATATTTAAATTGGCCAACAGTTTCACGAGGAAATCAACAATTGGTTCCCATGGGTATATACTGTTGGATCCATCCAAAACAATGGCAATGTCCATAAGACTACCACAAGCTGTTTAGAAGTGAAACGGAAGAAGACAAATGTTAATTATTTGATTAACAATAAAGGTTAACCTGAAGAGTAAACTTTCAGATAGAGGTAACAGATGTGTGTTAGTACTTTGAACAGCCGGGGAAAAAGCAGACTGGAGGGTAAACTGTGGGCTCACATCAGCACAGACTCCTGGGTAAAAGTACTGACTTCCACAGAGCTGAGCCCACAGCGGACCACATGTCTAAAACACAAAGACAAAGTCATATAATAGGATTTTAATAGCAACTGCATACATAGACCAGTTAAAAATGCATGCTTAAAAACTTTCTCTTGGTGAAAATTAGATATAGTGAGGTAACAAGTCATGTATAATTCATTTAGTTACAGCTTGCATATTGAGATCCTTTAGTTTGAATGCTGAAGGTAATCTATATTAATATCCCAGAATTAATGCTTGACTCAGTAACAATTGAAAAAATAAAAGCTGTTGTTGGTGGTCGGTTTTTGTGAGCAATGGTAAATTGCGTTGATTCACTCCCGTTCATAAATCTAATATGAATTCGGACATACTACTCAGCTCACATACTACTCACTACTCAGCTACCATAACTGGCAAGATCCTGACATGCACATGCAATGGACACTTTACTATCCCATGAGGCCACGTGGGAGGATATACAAATTGGAATGAAGCAATGCAACTGGCCTGGGTAGGTCATGTAATAATGACAACCTGGTGAATATAGTTTGTGCAAATTTCATTCATATACTACTCATATTCATACTACATTGAACATACTTTTCTAATGGTTGTGAAGTAAATTCAAATTCAAATGTAGTACTTGAGTAGTAGAGTATGTGATTTTGTATGCAGTAAAGTGTAAAGCTCTCTCTATTAACAGTAACGTCATTAAACCTGTCCAATATTCGTTTTGTGAGGTGCTTTCACATACATATACTGCCTGTGAAGTCATTGTACAATACTAATCATTTGGATGGAGCTAATGTGTCAATACATGCTAACAATATTCCAAACACAGCAGCAATGTATTAAAACAACCTAAACACATGCTATAATCATGAAACAGGATAAGAACACACTTAATAGTGTCTTAAAATAACCTGGAAATATGCTAGAACCACAAAACAAATCCTAGAGACAAGCTTATACTTAAGCAATTGTATGTCAGTTGGTTGCATATCAGGAACAGGTTTCTGTATGTTACTTAGTAGAAAGTGGACAATCCTACCAGAAAGCCATTATTTTTGGTAGTTGGAGTCAGAGTAAGACCTAGACTCATGTTGATGTTGTTGCTGTTGGAGATGCTTGACACATCGACAGAATCTGAAAACACATCAGACATTGAATACTTTATTACATTATTTAATACATTGTGTATAATGTATTACATTATAAAACATGTGCTGGATAAGTTGGCGGTTCATTCCGCTGTAGCTACCCCAGATTAATAAAGGGACTAAGCCGAAAAGAAAATGAATGAATACATTGTTAAACTTATTATCATAAACTTTGCTCTTGAACCTTACAGCATTAAATTATGAAATCATCCTATAATTATTTTATAACCCTTTCTTACACTATTATTAGGTATATTTTGTTAGTACCAGGCTGGACCCCTTTTGCCTTCAAACTGCCTTCATGGCATTAACATGACATGATCACATCAAGCAGTTGGAGCGGATTTGTGAATCTCCCATTCCAGCACATCCCAAAGGTGCTCTAATATTTGATGTGAAATTTGGTGACTGGCCACTCTTTGGGTTTAAGACATTATCCTGCTAGAAGTAGCCATCACAAGATGAGTTACACTGTGGTAATTAACGTATGGGCATGGTCAGCAATAATACTTAGGTAGGTGGTGTTGAAACAATGCTTAATTGGTACTAAGGAACCCAATGTTCCATAAGAAAATCTCCCCACAACATTACACACTGTAAAAAATATCTGTTAATTAACAGGTTCTGTATTTTGTGATTCACAGGTGTTTTCTGTTTATTTACAGTTGTGAATTGCATTATGGGAGTTTTATTTCTGCTCCGGCCACATTTGATGTTGAAAATTCAACTGTACAGTTCAACAAAGTAACTTTTATTGACATTTTAGCAGTTTGAGACAAGATATTGTTTAAGAAATAATATATAGAGTATTAAGTCTGTAAAATAACAGAAAATGTACTGGCAGCTCATTACCAGGTTTTTGTACCGTAAATTACAACACCAACCCAGACAATATATTACTTCAAACTAATAAAAATGCCAATAAAAAGTCACCTTTACAAACTTTTCAGCATAAAAAGCTTTTGGAGGAAAGATCAAGGTCCATTATGCAATTCAAAAGCATAATTAAGTGGGGAAAAAATCACACAATACGGAAAACTGTCAATTTGCAGATATTTTTTACAGTACACCACCAACAGCCTAAATTGCTGGATCCATATGCTTTCATAAAGTTTAGTCAAATGCTTTACCACTTTACCAATTGAATGTTGGAGCAAGAATTGAGACCTTTTCTATTCTTCTATTGTCCAAATTGGCCCCAAGATACAGTCAGAGGTGGGAGTTTCAGCAGTGAAATATCCCACTTCCCACCTCAATGCGTTCCAGTCACTCATGTTTTTTCACCATTTGAGATATTTCATAACTTTTTATGTTTTTCTGCCAATTATGGATGAAACAGAATAGAAGGTGCGAGCTGTACTTTGAAAAAAAAAAAAAGAACATTACATATTGCACTATAAAGCTAATATCATCTCAGAAATTCTTTATTAGCAGGGTTTCCACTCATTTTGAGTTTTAAACATATTTGAAAGGTTATTAATATGTTTCACATAAGGCAGCTCCTCGCAAAAAGCAGAACTAGCTGCCATCAGTGAAGTGATGCCAAATGACGATTCTCGCTGAAATCAGGGTTCTTCAGTTTGAGTTCAAAGGTCAGACGTCTGACTTGTAGCGGCGTTCTAGATATTTTTTCTAAAGTAGAAAAATGAAAAACTCCCAATTTCAAGTTTTATTTCCAAAGTGGGAAAAAGCAAAATTCCCAATTCCGAGTTGTCTCAAATGCAACATTTGCTGATATGAGTATAGGTGAGTTTATCTCATCTGTTTTAAGGTTTGATGCGTTGTTTGTTCAGAGATGCTCCTCATCAGACCTTGCTTGTAACAAGTGGTTGTTTGAGTTACTGTTGCCTTTCTATCAGACAATCAATTTTCGTCTACATGACTAAATGCAGCTGCTACAGTATCTTGTGATTGGCTGATAGGTATTTGCATTAACACACACCTGAACAGTATCTAATAAAGTGGAAAAAGAGTGCATATCACTAGGAATGATGGAAAATGTGTGCTTACTTTGAAGGTTCAGTGGCTGACAGACGCTTCCAGGGTTGTTCATATCACATTTATAGATTTCTCCCTTGCGATTTTGAGTGTAACCCTTCCATGGAGATCCCACAAGGAGCCTGAGGAACAGTATGGGTGTTAGTACAGCATCAGTTATTAACTACATATTATAGATCAGTTATTAACTACACTACAAAAAAGTATGTAGAAACAACCAGTAGAATAAGCAAAGTGTGTATTTAAAAGTATATCCAAGATTGTTTGTCTCTCTCTGTGTGTGTGTGTGTGTGTGTGTGTGTGTGTGCGTGCGTGCGTGCGTGCGTGCGTGCGTGCGTGTGTGTGTGAGTGTGTGCGTGTGTGTGTGTGTATATGTGCAATAGCAATCTATTACATAATATGAACACACCCACTAAATTACACAGAGTATCCCTACTAGGTTGTCATAATGTGATAAGGTGCTGTGCCCAGACTAAACACAGCATTCCTCAAACACTGACGCACAAGCTCACTCACTGCACATCCTGTGACAGAAAAAACAACATCTACTCCTCTATTACACAGCCACATTACACAATTAGTGCTCAGTTGTAGTGTTACTACATATCAATTCTATTTTGTTACTTTACCATAAGATAAAAACGAAACAGCAATTAACATCCTCAGAGCTTACAACAGTTCTGTTTTTTGTCATTTTAAAGATCAGTTTTTCTATAGAAAAAAAATGAATGGCGTTTTTACTTTCAGAACTCATGTGCTTTATAACTTATGGAAATTGCAACAACAGAAAACAATTGCTAAAGCAAAATTTTTATCAATATCACCATTTAATGCACACACGTCTGACTAGATGTCATGACAGATTTATTTTACATTTGGATAACTGTCCATATTCCATTTTTAGTAGTTATTATTACCATTTATAATAGTTCTTTTTTTGTTTTAAATCAATGCTAAATGTCAAGTGTAGAAAAGGTTGAGGGGGTTGGAACACAACACAATCTATTTACATCAGAACTGGGAATTCTGATGAAAAGGATTCTGGGTAATAGTGACTCATTGTCTTTGGAAATGGATTTAGGGGTCTCAAACATGTGTTTTGTTTGAGGCCCAACCAGATCAGTCAGACTGAGCTAATATGGACTCACAGGAAGAATGATGACATCAGCAGCATTCAGTATCACACAAACTAAAGCATGAAGCAGACCCCCCAGAATGGGCCCACGCCAGAGCATGAAATGAATAATCTGACGTGTTGCACAACAGAGATGCAACACAGACACTGCAGGTTAATAAACTAAAATAACTAATAGTTACCATCATACGTCACAGATGATTGACTACAGGTTTTAAAAACTTTTGTTTTATTTATTATTATTTATTTATGTTTACATTGAAATGAAAAGATTTTCACAATTAATAATGAAATGTGTATAATCTGGCAAAATATGTAAAAACCTTTAGAATACAGATATGAATAAAAAATTGGTGTATGTAGGGAGACACGGTGGCGCAGTGGGTAGCGCTGTCGCCTCACAGGAAGAAGGTTGCTGGTTCGAGCCCCGGCTGGGTCAGTTGGCATTTCTGTGTAGAGTTTGCATGTTCTCCCCGTGTTCACGTGGGTTTCCTCTGGGTGCTCCAGTTTCACCCAGTCCAAAGACGTGCTGTAGGTGAATTGGGTAAGCTAAATTGTCCGTAGTGTATGTGTGTATGTCCTGGTTCTCCAGGTTGGGGGTTGAGCATTGGGCTAACAACCCACCTCATAAAAACTAGATGTTACGAAACACCAATATGGTGCAGCTAAATATCAACTTCAATATAAATGGCCCTGGGAGTAAGTTTATTAAGTAAGTATGTATAGTAAGTGCTGCTGAATTGGATATTTATGTCTGTAGAAAAAAAAGCATTTTAAGGAAAAGCCTTTAAAATATGTACTGTAATATAAATCTGCAGACATAAATTGGTAAAATGTGACAAAGAAGCAATTAAAGGTGTATTTATGATTAAAAAAGTACTGTATATAACAGTATTTTGCCTGCAGTGTCTCACCATAAGCTTTACTGTGAAGATCTCCATAAGTCAACATGTTTTTTATACAACAAATTACATATAGTGACCCAGCATTCCTTCCATGTATTAATTATGGAGCAACCAGATGTTTAAGAAAGTTCTGCAAAGCGTAGATAAAACTTTTCTTTCTATATTTTACCTACAATGTATGACTTACTGCTGCATTTTTAGCTGGCATAGGGAATGTGTGCTAGTGTACACTGTAAATAATTGCTGTTAAAAAACAGATTCTACAGTAAAATACTGTTTTCTCACTAAAACAGTAATATTCTGTTAAAAACATTGTATTCTGGGTAATATTTTTGTTTTCGAGAAAGTAACCAACAGCAGTAAACTGTGAATTAACAGAGCTCAGAGTTGACATTTGAAGTCTGTGTTTGAAATCACACTTTGTGACCTTGTTCACTATTATGTACACTAGTTCACTAATATAGTTCACTTGACAGAGTTAATGAACACAAATGAGTGAATTCACACACTGATGAACACCTGCTGTTAATAATCACAATCACTGAAGGAAAGAGAAACAATAAACACAAACAGACTTCAGTTACAGCATTAAATAACATCAACCAAAATAAAACACTTTCAGTCTCAGCAGAGGATCATTAAACAACAGCAGATGCACTTATTACTGACCGCTTTGACTTCCATACCATTCTTATTGAAAATCAACAGAAATTTAGGGGTTTTTTTTGTGTGTCACCATAATGGAGTGAGGGGCTGGTTTAATTGGGCTCTTCACCCTTGAATTCATAAATTTAGACTCTCCAGTTGCTGTAACACCGAGTTTGTGAAACATATTATAGCAATAAAGCTGGAAAGTCAATAGGAAGATAAATCTAGTTTTGGTCTGATAAATGTTTTTATAAAGGTCTGAATGACTGGCCTCATGCAATAGTTTTTATGCTTAGTTGCAGATATTATTTTGTTAATGAGAAGTGGAAACAGGAAAGATCCCTAATTATTTTACAGAGTTCAGAAATAACATACAAAAACAGCTCAGTTATAACAAAGACACACTCAGACCTCATGAATCAGACCTTGTACCTCAACAATGGTAACAATTAAAAGGTTTCATGCTGCAATGCATGCTGGGTGTGACACAGTACAAAAATCCCAGCATGCATTGCGGCATGAATAAATTATGTAATATAATGGTCTTACAGTTTTCTTTATTTGCGTTTGATTCTGCTGTTGTTTATGTTTAGACTTTCAGTAGCCTGTTAATAGCCAGTTTGTGATGTTTTTGAGTTAAACTGTTAATTTTATTACTTGTCACCGTTGTTGAGGTTCATACGCTGATTCTTGATGTGTCTTTGAGTGCAACTTACACCATAGAGCAAGGTGTTTTTGTCCAAGATATTCACTAAAAACAATATTAACTTCACCAGATCTTATTTAGTTTTTTGGCTTGCTTGCTGCATCAAAAGAGCTTTTTTATCAAAGTTCTTAAAAATTGCAGTAGCCAAAATAAATGAATGTTATAAACGTCGGGGTTAAGAGCCCGACTTAAGCAAACTCTATTCTCCATGATGGTGACTTAAAATGTTAACCTTTATCTCAAGAAGAACTTTAGTAGATGTTATACAAAAATAAACGTTTTAGTAATAAGTGTAGCTGCTGATGCTGTTTGTGGAGCTGTTTAATCATTTGCTGATCATTTTAATGATTTAATCATTTGTTGCACTTCAGGTTATTTCATTACAATGCTGTGACTGAAGTTGTAGTTTTTTGTACGTTCTGTTCTTGTTTTTTACCTTCTGCATTTCTTCATTTGTTCATCGCTAATCCTCAATTATCATTTAATTAGTCATTTAATTAATTCATTTACTTTAGGTTTGCTCCATGTTTCTTGAACACTCGGTAGTGTGGACACTTGGAAGTGTTCAATTAAAACTGAGGTATTTGCTCTGGGGTTTAAAGGGTTAAAGGTGTGAGACATAAAAACACGGTGTAAAAACATATTTTAACAGTAATATAATGTTAATTCAAACTACGGAAGTAGACTGTAAAAAAAACAGTAAATTGCTGGCAACCCAGCTGCCAGTATGTTACCGTAAAATCAAGGAAAAAACTGTATTTTGCTGTAAAACCTAAAGCTAATTTCTTCTGTGTGTCACCCTTGTGGAGGAGAGTAGAGCCAGTGTTTGAGTCAAAGATGAACAATGAAATGCTGATGTCATGCTGCATGTTTCTTTATTTAAAGACAGTATCTGTTTAGTTGCTGATGCAGTAAGAATCTCTCTGTGTTAGTTCTTTACATGCATCTGTGCTGCTGTGAAATTTAAGATATTTGAGTTAAACAGAACTTTTTGAATGAACTAAAATAAGTTATCATTTTAAATATGCTTATAAGCATATATGTAGCACATTACTTCATAAACTCATACAGCAGTTGGCCAATTTAAGGCAGTCGGTTTCAGTGAATAAAATCAGTTCATTTGAGTATTGTGTATATTAATGTAGTCCATGTATTTTTACAGCAACATACTGTAAAATACTGCAGCTGCCAGCATTTTACTGTTAATTTACAGAGCTAGATGCTGTTAATTTAACAGTAACTTGCTGGCAACCATGCTGCCAGTTACTTACTGTTTTTTAACGGGACAATTTTTAACAGTGTAGTTGTTATGTTGAGAATGAGAGGAAGACATTTCATTTTCCTGCCGATAGATTCTAAAGGAACTTGGCCCCTTTGTAACTTTCCGGATATGGACACATTTAATGACTACAGGAAGTGTGTGCGCTGTATATAAGGGTATTGAGAGGACTGATACAGTAACACGGCCACAATTCCAACTATTAATAAATCATACTATTGCTTTCACTGCGGCTGATCTGTTGTGCAGAATAACCAAACCAAACTACATTTTACTAAATAATTACTAAATAATTAAGAACTAATCAATCAATCAATCAATCAATCAATCAATCAATCAATCAATCAATCACTACTGATGAGTTCCACCTGAGAGTCTCACCAGAGAAAATAACTAACATTGGTCTAGTGCAGGTTGGAAATTGCCATTATTACAGGCTTCACTATTTCAGTCACTCTTTTCAGCCTGGCAATAAAAAATATACTGATCAAATCTGCTGTGCCAGAGAGTTGAGGTCCAAAATCAAACTCTGAGATCACCCATACAGGGCTTTATGGATAATTTGATTTGAGTGCAAGGGTGATTCTAAACTGACTGGAGAGACTTACGAGGTGGGCAAGGTTATTTATTTATCTTTCAAAATCAAGATCTACAGAAATTCCTTTTCTCAACAGAGGATGTCCCAGTATCAACTACTACCAAACCCAGTAAAAAGCCTAGGAAAGACATCTGATGCAACACTCAACGGCAAGTCAGCAGAGAGACACACTCAAATGTGAGGATTGTGAGATGGTCGAAAGATCGGAGAGGTACTGTGGTACAAGTTTCCAAATTCCACCATTGCTGAACTGCAGAGGGTACTCAGTCTGTTCTTTAAGTGAAGTGACATGAAGGCCAAATATAGTAACCTACACTCCAAATCCATTCACAGTCCTCTGTATCCTAGTGAGCAATGAGCATTAAGAACACACACAGACTGTCTTCACACACTAGGGCCAGTTAGCAGTCATTTGCTGTGTTGATGGGAGAGGTGTCTTGCTTTATGGGTGCTGCTTGTCGGTACTGCGGGTGAAGTAGAAAACTGCTCATTCAGGTTTGACTCTCTAACCACTAGGCCACAGCTGCCACTTGCAACAATGCCTGAGCTTTTCTAAAAGCAAGTCTATGGGTGCTGCTGCAAACTGAATCCCCTCAAATGGGTATGTGTGCATGTGATAGAAGTGCTGGAGTACCATGAATCTTCAGACCTAATGGTTAATAGAGTAAGAGTAGTAGTGAATCGAGAAGTAGAGACCAGAAGCTGCAATGGACGGAGCTGAGGCACAGATGCACCACAAAGTGCTTGCGGGAGTACATAAAGGTAAAGGTTCAATAAAAAAAACATGGTAAGGAGTGACAAAAGCTAATCCAGACTTTAATTTAGGGCAGTAGTTCCGGATGAGAGGATAAACAGAGCAGAAAAAAATCTGACATCAAAGTTTTTGTACCAAATGGGAGCAGGTCATGAACCAAAGGATCACACACAATTACATCTAGAGAACAGATCCTCATAGTATCAAATTCCTCATCATGGCTGTCTATGCTGTCATTCCAAGCTCATCCAACTGTCACTGCTGGTGCCTCGCATAATGACAAGGCTGCCTCTTCTGTCAGATAACTGGTAGATTCTAACACAGGGGTATCAAAAGCAGTTTCTGGAGGGCCGAAGCCCTGCAGAGTTTAGTTCCAACCCTGCTTCAATGCTTACCTGTAGGTTTCAAACAATCATTAAAGACTAAATTAGTTCTGAATTAGTTGAATCAGGTGTTTAATTTAGGTTAAAGCTAAACTGTGCAGAGCTGTGGCCCTCCAGCAACTGAGTTTGACACCCCTGCCCTATCCTGCAGATAAGTTGCTGCAGTAGAGCTCTCTGTGACAGTTGGCTCTACTAGTGGCAGCATGACCAGGTCCTCAGGATGATAACAGGAACAATCAGCAGCAACCTTAACCTGCAGACTATAGGGCCAAACAGTAATGTCATTAATTTTGTCAAAGAGGGAGACAGAGCAACTTTGAGAAGAACAGAAGGCAACAGGGCTGGCTACGAGTACCTAGAAGTATAAGCAGCATTTCTCCTGCAAGCTCCTACAAGCTAAGACTACCTTTGTAATTTTTTGAGGAGGATTTCAAGGTAATGTGTATGTGAGAAGCTCTGCAGCACCGAGAATCAGACGAAAGTGGAGTTGAGATTTGATTGCACCACAAAGTGATGGAGAGAGCAGTCGACTAGGGAAGAGCTGGCCCTGGAAGTCCTGTGTTTCGATAAAGCAAATTTCAGAAGAAAGGACACCTGATCTGGAATGAAATCAGGGCAGAGGTGGAGGAAACTATGGGCTCAGATTGTACTACTGTCTGACTCACACTGTTAAAAAAAATCTGTTAAATTTACGGAAAAATACCAGCAGCTGTGGTTGCCAGGATTTTTCTGTAAAAAATACGGAAATTTTATAGAACTGTTTAAATTTACGGAAAATAACCGTATTTAATTAACTGATACAATGTTCAGTTCACAAAAATGTAAAGTCATTAAATGCATTAACGTGTTCATGCGATTGCAATCAGCAAACAGATTTTCACTGCATCAGTAACTACACAGTTACATTTAAACAAAGGAAGATGCAGCATAACGTCAGATGCTTTTAGTTCATCTTAGACTTGAACACAGATGCTACTATCCTGCACAATGGTGACACAAAAAAGGTTTTACAGTATTTTGCAGTTTTTTTTCTTGATTTTACGGAAAAATACCGGCAGCTGTGGTTGCCAGTAATCTACTGTTTTTAACATTTTACATTCGTAATTTCAATTTACGGAATATTCCCGTTAAAAATACATTCCACAGTGTGAATTTTTCATTGAACACATTTAACCCCTTAAATCCCAGAGCAAAATCCTCACTAGTGTCCTCACTACAGAGGGTTGAACACTAAGGCAGTGATGAAGTTAATGAGATAATTGTCTAATTAAAGGAGGGTTGATAATGATTGATGAACAACTGTTAACAAGCAGAATCACCAAAGTAAAGAAAAACAAGACCAAATAATACAAATTACAGCCAAAACCAAAGATGAAATCAACTGAAAATTAAACTCTAAATAAAAATAAATTACACAATAAAAACATTATTTCTCAAGATCTCAGCAGAGGATCGTTAAACAACTCCACAAACATCAGGAGCTTCACTTATTACTGACCTTTGACTTTATTTCTGTCACGTGAACAAAAGCTCTTAATGAAATTTTTGTTGTTCATTTGAAATCACCATGATGGAGGTCAGAGTCTGCTTTAGTTGGGCTCTTCAACTTCTTATTTTAACACTAGTTTTAATTTGGTTGCTGTAATTAATTGTGTTAATCACACTATTTGTATAGCATTTAAAGCCAAAAGAAAATCAAAGAATAAGTCTGATGAGATTAACTATGATATCAGAACCACTCTCACCTGCTTGTGTACCCATTAAACATATGGTTAGTTAAGTGTGAGGAATTAATAATACACATAAAATAAAACCACTGGAGCTTCAACAATTAAAGACTGTTTAACAGGCCTAAATAAACCATTCACAATGAAAATGTTTGATCTACAGCAGAACTTAAAAACACACAGACATCAACAATTAGTCTTTGAATCTCAACATTGGTGACAATCAAAAAATAAAATAAAAATCAACCCAGAACAATACAAAGCAATCTACTGAAATATTACCCCCCCAGAACAACATAAAATAAAGGCCAAGAAAGAAATAGTAACTTTAAGCTGCATAATTTATTCACACTGC
>CAIGQV010019090.1:4578759-4607581 GCA_903798115.1 Danio jaintianensis
CCAAGAAAGAAATAGTAACTTTAAGCTGCATAATTTATTCACACTGCTATGCATGCTGGGAGTTTTGTACTATGCTGGCACCCAGCATGCATTGCGGCATCAATTAATTATGCAGCTTTTTTTTCTTTTTAGCAACCATGGTTGAGGTTCATATCCTGATTCTTGATGTCTGTGTGTCTTAAACATATTTGCTGGAGCTCTCACAGTTTTGTGCATGAAATTCTAATTATTAACTAGAAGTTTTTGTTAATTTCTCCATAATATTTTGTTTACCGTTTATGGGAAGCTGCGGTATTGTCCCAAATAACATCACATGAAAAAGTCTAAACAATTGCATTTTTTTTTATAACTTATAAAATATTAGTAATTATATCTGTAGAAGTTAAGTACATACAGCTTCTCATTGCCATTCTTGTCATAACTGATGAGTTTCAGAAACAGTTATAACAACCAGAGAAACGTTAAAATAAAACAGTAACAGATCAAGAGCCCAACTAAAGCAGCCTCTGATCTCCACGATGGTGAGGTCAAATGAAAGATTTTCAATACACCATATAAACCTCTCTTAATTATCAAATATTTTTACAGAAATGAAGTCAGACTGTAATCAGTGAAGCTGGTAATGCTGTTTGTGGAGTTGTTTAATCCTCTGTTTTAATTCAGTTGGTTTGGTGTGAGGCTGTTGCTGTATAGTTTTATTTCTTGTTCTTTCCTTCAGTGATTGTGCTTGTTAACAGCAGGTGTTCATCAGTGTCTGAATTCACTCATTTGTGGTCATTCACTCTGTCTAGTCGACTAAACTAATCAACTGATTTAGGGACTAGTGAATGAGGGTGTATGGTGAGATTTCAGACACTATGATTACTTTCCCGAAAACAAAGGTTAGATCTGTTACAGTTATTTTCCGTATTTTGTACAGAAATTAACTGTTAATCATTTAACAGGTTTTTCACTGTAAATTGTACAGACTTTTACTGTTAAAATTACGAATTTTTTTTACAGTGCTTAAGGCTTAAGGCTTACAGGTTAAGATATTTGAATGTGTTGTAAATGGGAGTTTTCAAATGGAAAAGAGCAAAGTATGAACAAATGATGGCGTAAAAAGGGCTGGATAGCCAATTGCTGGCTGGTGGAGGTTGGGTGTTGAGATTTGGAGCCAAACGCTATGTTATGAACATAGGGCATTTGGATACAGGACACAGACAAGCCACCACACCATAAACCATCACAGATGTAAAAGAACAACCCTGACCTGGTCAACTGGTTGGGTGTACATGATATTTGAAAGATCCAAAATACCTTTCGGTACCAGATAATTTGATTGAGGATGTGCCCTAGCATGGTATCAAAGAGGTTTTTAACTTGCATTCGTTCATTTTCCTTCAGCTTAGTCCCTGATTTATGAAAGGTTGCCACATTTTTTAAATTTGATGCTATATCAAAAGGAAATAACTCATTTTACTGACTGTTGCACAGTGTAACAAATACATAAAAAAGAAAGTGCACAATTCTGATTATAATATGTATATCTTACCATTTTCCTTGGCTGTTGCTGAACTGCCGTATAGTGTACCCAAACTGCTCTGTCGATGACCCTGAGAAAATCTTTGCTCCTGTTGTCCCCACATTAAAACCCTGAGTGCTATTGATGCTGAAACCTGTTGAGACATATTAAAACAAGTCTTTTGTCTGACCAAATATACCAACATACACACATACTCTGCCAAAATACGCTGAAAGACAAACAAGAATAATGAAGCAAAACAATACATGGCCTGATATGTTGCATGATATCCTATAAAATGTAGTTTGTTAGTATTTTTGTAATCAGGTATGGGATTTGCTGAGACGTGTCACAGCGTGAATGTGAACTCATAAGAGATGGAGTGACTGTGTGCAGTAAAACTTTGATGTGGGAATCCTTGGGGATAGTAAACAATATTTAGCCACATATCACAGAGAATCTTCACCGAGTTGAACTTTATGGCACAAGTTGTTTTGCTTGACAATAAAGAATATAATTTAAAGATATGTCAAGCTTTGTATTCATGCTCTTTCGTCTGGTTTTGACAAACCTTTATACCATTGTTAAGAAAAGTCTGAATGTCATGGATGTATATTTACTGAGTAATCCACCACTTTGGAGCAGTGCATGGTCAAATTTGGCTTAAACTTCAGTGTTAAAGCCAAATTAGACGGGGTTAAAATGACTTTAGAAAGATGAAATAAGACTGTTATGTTTGCACAGACATCAGTAAGTAATATGATGGTAGCTTTTTAGCATTAAATGCTAATGTGACAGTTCAAAATGTGCAAATTACCTTAATATCTTTTTAGATTTTGTTTTTATCAAACTCTTCCTTTGGTATCTTAATGAGTAAATAATTAAATTGGTCACATTTTCAGTGAACAAAAACCAAACATGCATCACTTTCATGCAGTTGATATTGTTCTCTTCTAAAGAAGAATTCCTCAGGGACAAATGATCTTGAAACTAGACATGTATCCTGTTGAACTGAAACAGAGTGGCCCAAAATCATATAAACTCTTACAAAATGTGAATAAGTAAGTGTTTGGTTGACTTGGGTTTAATATAACAACTCAAAATATGTCAAAACATGTTTGAGCAGAGTTTCAGTCTGATGAGTGAATATTTAGACATCCTGATCTATCCTGGCCATCTGGTCTCACAGTTTATCTTGATTTTATAGATTTAATCTAATCTAAAGTTAAGAAAAAAAGAGGCAATCTGCTAAAAAAATGCATGTGAGCAACAATCCACAAACCAATGCATAAAGTAACATATAGTACATCCTCAGACTTCTCCATTCACAATTTAAAGAGACAGTCACACAGTCATAATACAATGAGACCCTTTAAACGGTGCAGAGAGCAGACAGAACACATGAAACGAGGCAGCAGAAAAATGAAGTCATGAACATCAGCAGAAACAGAAACTAGAGGTCAGACTCTGGGGTTAAAGAGGGAATTTGTTTCCAGTCCAGTGCCTGCATTATGATCAGTAAGCCAGTTTAGACACTGATCTTTGGCACCATTTAGAATAGACAGTATGCTACACCATTTTAACCATGATGTTTTGGCCATAGCGTGAGTTACATGTAACTGAACTGAAAATGATGTTGACATTTACTCTCTCTTCACTTATTCCAAACCTGTTTGGGTTACTTTCTTCTGTTGAACACAAAATAAGATATTTTGAAAAAAGCTGGAAACCTGGAAACTCTGACTTCCGTATTCTTTGCTTTTCTAGTCTGACGCATTTGCATGTATATGAATGAAAGTCAATTGGATGCAAACTCCAGTGTGACTTCGTCTTAAGACTAGACATTAATTGGCTGTATTAGGTGTGTTTAATTGGAGTTGAAGCTAAGCTTTTCAGGACAGTGGCATTTAAAATCTTTTGGTCTCTGTCCCATTTTATAGTATTCAAGAGGGTTGAAAATTTAAAAGAGCTACAGTATAGCGTAAAATCTTTATTAATGATCTACTACAGAAAAAAAGTCACCTACATTTATGGCCTAAGGACAAGTAAATCAACATCAAACTAATCTTTTAATCTTTTTGTATGTTAGTTTCTTTAATAACTTTTGAAGATTTTGGGGTGGATGTTAGCCCAAATGTACTTTTTTTTTCACTTGATCTGATGGTGAGAAGGAGGAAGTAAGTTAGATTAGAAGTTAGATTACAACTAAAAGGATAGTTCACCCCAAACAAAAATGTATTACACTGTATGTGCAAATGTGTTGCACTGACATTAGCGCAAATATTGTTGTTTTAAATGCAGAACAGGCTTCTGCCATCCAGACTGACCACAATTTCAACACATCAGAAAATGCTGATAACCACAAAAACTTCAACAAGACAGAAACCTATTGAACATTAAACACTAACAGATCATTTTTACCTCAAAAACACACAAATAATTGTTCAATTTAATAAGTTCTATACAAAGCATGATGGAAACTAATGTAACACATCTTCTGGCTACACATATGATTAAGTTGAAAATTAAACTGAATGCAAAGATTTGCGTTTTAATGAACTAGTACTTTTTCTGTAACGCTAAACAATCAACTCTTACCATGATTTTGAACAGTAACACTGCACAATCAATACTGCATTCATTTTTACCAATCTCTGTAGTAAACATTAACATTTTATTCTTTCCAGACCTGGCTAAAACGGTTAATACAGTTAATATATTATATCATAATTTATTATAAAACCGATGACTTACTAATACAACACAGTTACTCAGAACTCAGGTTTTGTTTGGAAGTCTTTACATACAGATTATTTGTAAATACAGTGTTGTCACTCAATTTTGCAATTCGGGGTTATATTATTAGACATAAATCCGCATGTTTACATTAGTACTTACACAGAACAGCGAGAAGTACCTGCAGAATGTTCATTTGTAAGTCCATGTTGTCATCTAGCATCAGCACGAGCACTTCTCCAGTGTCTGAGCATCGAGTCACAGTGAGAGAATCCACGCTGGGCGGAGGAGGAAGAGCCGGGGGAGGAGAGGAGGACGGGCTAGGCTCTTACACCCCATAATATCCTCCCATGTAAGGTCAAAAGTATATTTGATAGATGAAACATTATGTTGCAAGAGAACTGAAAAGGTAGCATTCACGAAAATATGCGTTTAAATGTGTGGGTTGCATTTCTAGGGGAACATGTCCATACAAAAGATCATAATTTTGAATAACATTGCGCAACAACTCATCATCATCCGTAGTGAAAACTGAATGTACGTATTTCTTTCAGCTTTTATATCCGCCATAATATAATGTTAATTAACATGGCTAAAATCCTCACATCTATGGCAAGAGCACTATTGAGATGACTGTGTTTGTTCTGTTCCTTCAGATTATTTTTCTACAGAGCTGTTGAATGTTTGAATCTGATTGGCTGGTGAACAATCTAAGGTGTGCAATTATTATTTTTTTATTTTGCAAACCACACTACCAAGTAGGCTAGCACTAGTAAACTAGCACTGCACAGAAGCTGTTTCGGGACAAAAACCAAATGTCTTGAAATACAACTGGAAATGTGGTAACAGTAGTATAAATGGAATAATTGACTCTGGTTTGTTGATTTGTTAGAAAATACATTGGGTGTGCATTATTTTTTGGTTTGCATAATTGTTCTTATTACTTAATTACATAATTATTGGTTAGGCTCCCTCATATTCCATTCAATAATATTTAACACATCTGTAATATTGCATGGTTTTGGGTTATTCATTGTCTGCTAAAAGACATTTGCTCATTTTAATAAGCTTCCTTTTAATATTAGGTGACTCATATTAGTACAATTTGCACAAGGGAAAAATAATTTTGCAAATTTCCTTAGTTGTCCAACTGTACAGTAGATATCACACATACGTTTGCAAGATGTATTTTAAAAACTGTTTGGTAAAGCGTTTAACAAGTGAAGGGAGAGTAAATGACAACATATTCACAATATACTGAACATTGCTTGGCTAAACA
The DNA here is from genome assembly GCA_903798115.1 of Danio jaintianensis. NCBI lineage: Eukaryota > Metazoa > Chordata > Actinopteri > Cypriniformes > Danionidae > Danio > Danio jaintianensis. The sequence continues at coordinate 4,584,279 of CAIGQV010019090.1, forward strand.
ACAACCATATAAAGCTATAAAATTGCCATAAAGCCTATCAATCTCTTTAAGATATGCTTAGAATTTCACAATAACCACAAAGAGTGGAAAAAAACTGGCCAACAAAAACATGTTTAAAAAAAAGAACATAATTTAATCTGCCCTCAGGACTTCAATCACAACAGTAAAAGTCATTCATAATAATTATTTCACATCGAGTCATTAAAACCACAGTGTGTCATCATACTGCGAGTTTGTCCAGTGAGCGAACTAGACTCACTTGCAGTTTGCATCTAATACACAGGGACATTAGAGACCTGCAATAGATTTACAGATTTTGCAAACAGATTTTATTTCTGTTACTCTTTATTGGAGAACCATGTGCATACTGAAGCAAGTCTCAACGCGATTGTTCAGAAAGCAGGAACTGACAGAGACATAAACTTCACCCTCCTCCTCTGTCTCTCATGCATGTAGAAACTCATTCGCTCATACTTTTGAGAACAGCACACGACTGAGGCCAGAACGAGCAAGTCCACTGCAGTGAAAAAAATGCAGTAATATTATCAAGACCTCCAGCAGGAATCGAATGGCAGCAAACTGAATATCAGTCATTTATCTGTACATTTCGAGGTGACATCATTTTCACGTTGTCACAGTGTGTCTTGTTTATGCTGGATTTTCACATAGACCCTCTTGCTCAGCCTGCTCCTGTTCATTCACCTGCTGCGGCAATGCTTTTCTCTTGAAGAAGCCAACCTGGTGGAACATCAGTGTCATAGTTTATTTTGTTTTGTTTTGTTCAGGATTGTTAGTTATTCGTTTTTACAAATTTAAGTGGATTGAACCTAAAACAAAAAATCCCAATTTTTCCAGAGAATTGCGTTGTTTCAACTCATTTTAAATAAGTAGTTTGAACAAACAGCAAACGTAATTTTTTTGAGTGTATTAGTAAGACAGCAGCGATCTACTGATTTTAGCATTAAATGCCAATGGTGACAGTTCAAAATTTGATAATTACAAATTACCTTAGTATCTTTTTAGATTTGGTTTTAACAAACATTTGTTTATGCAAATTCTAGTCAGTTATTGATTACAAATTATGTGAAAGTAACGTTCCCCAGCGGGAGGGGAACTTCAATGCTATGTGGAAAAACTTCCACTATGGGCATTTCGTTAGAAGCCAATCATCTGAAAGAGTAATAAAACGGGCCAATGAAATGCTAATGAATTGGCGGCGTCAGCGTACACAGCTGGCAGCAATCACAATTATTCGTGTATAAAGATGCCAGCCGTGCATAGCAAAGACACCTTTTCGCTTTCAGAGCCGAACACGCTACTGAGAGAGTCCTTGGGTTCCTCCAAACCTCCTTCGAGAGAGATAGAGAGAGAGAACGAGAAAGCTGCTGGTGTTTCAACAGGCTGTTTCTCCCGGTTCCAGAGTGTGTGACAACGCAGTGGCAGACAGTCGAGCTGGGCTATTCTCCCTTGCCTGGGCGTTCTCTGGTCCAGTCCTTCTAGAGCGGTGAGTATAGGAGCAAGTTTCCTAATAGAGCAACACGTCGTGCATCGCGTCTTTTTAAAGATGTCGTTCCGACCGTGCGTTTCTGGATGCGGTGGTTTCCTGTCCCCGGATGATGGGCACGAGCACTGCGTGACATGTTTGGGGGTCCAGCATGTTAATGCGGTGCTTGTGGGCAGTGCATGCCATCACTGCATGTCTGTTGCGCAGCTAAGGTCGCGGCTCATTCTTGCAAAAGGACGAACCACCCCTGTTGTCCCCCGCAAGTCAGTTGACACTCGGGCATATCTGAGGGTTACAGTGGGAGTCAATCCGCCGCCTTCGGGCTCGCGGACCTCCCACTCCTCAGCGCGCTCCATCCAAGCTTTGAGTGAGAGCAGCGCTCCATCCTCTCGGATGGTTGCCCTCTCACTCGATGACACCGAGGACCAGATGTCCATCGCTGCATCGGAGGGTTGGCTGTCATTATCTGACGAAGATCCGAACTCACTCCCTCCCTCCGGGGTGGTGAGCAAGGCGTCGGATCTAGAGGCAGATATGATGGCCGTGCTTTCCCGGGCTGCTTCAGCTGTGGGTCTGGAGATGGTTTATCCCCCAGCCCCACGGCCGGACCGACTAGATGGGTGTTATGTGGAGGCTAAGAAGAAGGCAAAGCCTTCTAAGCCTCCCGTCCCCTTCTTCCCAGAAGTGCACAGTGAGCTCACGCAGTCTTGGAGGGCACCTTTCTCTGGCCGATCTGCGTGCGCTTCCACTTTCACCACCCTTGACGGTGGAGCAGCCAGGGGGTACGAGACGATCGCCCAGGTTGAGCATGCCATTGCGGTCAATTTATGCCCGCATGGTGCCTCTTCATAGTGCGGTCAGTCTCGTCTCCCGTCCAAGGCGTGCAGGTTATCTATGTCCCTCGGGGCCAGAGCCTACACAGCCGCGGGCCAGGCTGCTTCTGCCCTGCATGCTATGGCCACGTATCAGCCCTACCAGGCGCAGGCGTTGGCCCAGCTGCACAAGGGTGGTTCCGACCCAGGCTTAATGCATGAGCTCCACACCGCAACCGACTATGCTCTGCGTACCACCAAGTCAGCTGCGCGTGCCCTGGGAAGGACGATGGCCACATTAGTGGTCCAGGAACGCCACCTCTGACTAAACCTGGCTGATATGCGTGGCGTTAACAAAGCTCGCTTTCTTAACGCACCCATATCCCAGGCTGGCCTGTTCGGCGACACCGTCGGTGAATTCACCCAGGAGTTCACGGCGGTGAAGGAGCAGTCAAGTGCGATGGGTGAACTCATCTATCGGCGGGCTCGTAAGACCGCTCCTCCCGCCGAACCATCCACCTCGGCTGCTCCTTGCCGAGGGCGCCCACCTGCTGCTTCAAGACCTGCTCCGCCGCCCCCGCCCGCTCCTCCGGCGAAGCGGCAGCGTCGAGCACCCCGCAGGTGTCCAGCGCCCCCGCCTCAGGGCGCCGTTAAGTCCGGTAAACAAACCGCGAAGCCGACCTGGGCATCACAACATCAGACGGCATTTTTCATTCCCTGAATGGTACGCTTCTCTCTGAGAAGACCCCGGAACTTGCCAGATCAGCGTTGTGCTTTCTTTCCTTTAGGATAGGTTGGAGCAGAGGCTGTCACCCTCCACACTGAAGGATTATGTTGCTGCCATTTCCAATCATCATGACGCGGTCGATGGTGGCACCGTGGGAAGGCATAACCTCGTCATCCGCTTCCTCAGGGGCGCGAGGCGATTAAATCCACCCCGCCCCCCTGTCATGCCCTCTTGGGATCTCTCGGTAGTGCTTACGAGCTTACGTGGAGATCCGTTCAAACCACTCGACTCAGTATTCGGGCCGGGTTTCTCTCACGTGGTCCTGAGACCCTGACCTGGATATGTGCCCAAGGTTCCTACCACTCCGTTTATAGACCAGGTAGTGAGCCTGCAAGTGCTGCCTTCGGAGGAGGCAGACCCAGCCCTTTCATTGCTGTGTCCTGTTCGCGCTCTGCGTATTTATGTGGACCGCACTCAGAGCTTTAGATCCTCTGAGCAGCTCTTTGTCTGTTATGGCGGTCGGCAGAAGGGAAGTGCCGTATCCAAACAGAGGTTGGCCCACTGGATAGTGGATGCCATCTCCCTCGCTTATCGGAGCCAGGGTGAGCCGTGTCCCCCGGGAGTGAGAGCGCACTCCTCTAGGAGTGGCGCTTCTTCTGGGGCGTTAGCACACAGCGCTTCTCTAACAGATATCTGTAGAGCTGCGGGCTGGGCGACACCTAATACATTTGCGAGATTTTATAGTCTTCGAGTGGAGCCGATTTCCTCACGTGTGCTGGTTAACGCCGGTGAATGAGGAAATTCGGTTTGGTGTTGTAACATGCTTGCTGCGCCTTTCTTTCTAACACAGAGATACGTGCGCTTTTTTCACTCTGTTCAGTTGAGTTCCCCACTTGGTGAACCCTACAGAGTTCCTCCGAGGCTCCCAGCATCTGACTCAGCGGAGGAGTCAGGTGCCTGGCCCATTGCGTTGTTGGCATGCCCACATGGTCAGCCCGCGTTCTGGGTATAGGTGTCTAATATGCACGATCCCCACTGGCGATCCCATATACTTCACTCAGCCACGGTATAGTTCCCTCCTCTTAGGTGGGCCCGTGTCTTCCCTCCTCGCTAACCATCCTTCATATGTGTACTCCCCCTTCTTAGGGTTAGTCCATATGTCTTCTTGCCACCAGGTCTCCCCATTGGGCAGCAGGTGGCCTCCGCAGCGTCCTCCCTATCGGGACTGCACGCTTTCCCAACGTACTGTCTTATTTTAAAATTCCTAGAAACTTAACTAGGTGGATTTTTTACAAATCCCCAAAAAATATAAATAAGCCTTTTAATGCTTCACAGGTAAGTAAGGTAAGTTAGGGCCAGGGGACACGTTGGAGGGCTGCGTCTCTGGTGATGATGGTGAGCTCACGCTGATAGCCTGGCAAACCTCTCACCAGTGACGTGGTAAGGTTCAATCGCTGTGGCGTTTTCCATACATTTCCCCATAGTGGAAGTTTTTCCACATAGCATTGAAGTTCCCCTCCCGCTGGGGAACGTTACGGTTACTACGTAACCCTCGTTCCCCGAGGGTGGGGAATGGAAATGCTATGTTCCTTCGCCACAAGTGGTGCGCCTTAGCTGACGGCTTAGTTCGGCTCTTCAACTAATGCTATGCACTCTTTGCTATGCACGGCTGGCATCTTTATACACAAATAATTGTGATTGCTGCCAGCTGTGTACGCTGACGCCGCCAATTCATTGGCATTTCATTGGCCCGTTTTATTACTCTTTCAGATGATTGGCTTCTGACGAAATCCCCATAGTGGAAGTTTTTCCACATAGCATTTCCGTTCCCCCTCTCGGGGAACGAGTGTTACGTAGTAACCGTAACGTAATCTAGAATACTTATTTTAGGCTATGTACAGTATTCAGACTACTTTTTGGATTACTTTCAGAGTACTTTACGCTAACTTGCTTTTTTGTTATAAATTTTTTAAAGAATTCAGAAGAATGGATTGCAAATTATTTTATATAACAAATATTTGGCCATTCTATACAGTGAATATATCAAGCTGAATGATGTGACAGTAGATTTAAAAAAATCATTTGAAATCCATAAAAAAGCAACTGTAATCTGATTATATGCATTTTAAAGTGTAGCATAATCTTATACATTTTTGGAGTCTGATTAGTCAATCCATATTCAAAATTGTGAATTTAACTTTAACTAAAAATATGCAAATAAAGCGCCATTTTCATAAATTATTAATTTAAAAAAAGTATATTTCTGCAACCATGCAAATCAGTGTGGCCTCAGAGTTTGCAGTAGTCACTTTAAATTGGTTTTGTTGCACAAACTTTAATTGATTGCATGTCTTCTTACCCTATAAAAAATGATCTTCCACAAATAAACGCATATGCTTTTTAATGAGCATTTTAAGATTTTATACAAATCTTGGCATTTATCATTTTTTATGTGATACAAAACATGATAATAAAATACATAAATGAAAGCATGCAGTAGCTGGTGTTATTGTAGTTCATGTTAAAAAAAACAACAACACAAACCTTCCAGAGAATCACTGTAACCAGAGCGAAAAGAAGCAGGCCGCCGAGGACACTTCCTATGATGATGCCTATAGGAATATCTCCAATCGCTCTTTCTTTAATGACTTTGATTTTGATCTGCAACAGAGCCAGAAATTATTTGATATCTGTTGATTATACAGGAATGCTATTATTAGTACAGTCTAGAGGGTTTTTAAACCTTTTAATGACGAGGCCCTCCAAATGACAACAGATATGATAAAATGATACAAACAAGCAAACAAACTGATATTTAGTGACAAAATATGTATATAATAGTGTCAGTATTTGCAACAATATTTTTTTTTGTTCACCAAAGATTACAGTATAATTTATTTCTGTGATGTCACATGATCCTTCATAAATCATTGTAATAATTGGCTTTTCAGTTATTAGAGCAGATTAATAATACATAATGATAATGTTTAAAAAATACAATTGATACTTAAAAACAAGGACAGTATATACTGGTAAATATAAATATTATCTTATATTAAATTATATATATATAAAAGCATTAATACAATTTAAAATAGCTATTTTTTTCTTTGAAAATATTTTTTTCTGTGGTGTCACATGATCTTTCAGAAATTATTCTGATATGCTGCCTGCTAAATTATTATTAATTCTTACTGGTCCTTAATTATTAATAATTCTTAAATGATCTGCTTAATATTTTGTTTGTGGAAATGATTCTTTTTTTCCCTTTTAAAATTCAAATTATTTATATGCAAATCTAGTACGTAAAATTATTCATTTCTTTTTATTTAATGTTTCTTTTGAATGGAAGCATCTTGGTTTCCATAAAAACACTAAATATTTTGTATTAGCATAATCTTTTTGAGCACTAATATTGCAGAAACTATACGACTGTCCTTAAATGTCACTTTTAATATTTTATAAAAAACTGTGTATATATACCAGCAGATACAAATTGTTTATTTATTAATAACTAAAGCAATAAGAGTCCCAAGAAAACAATATGACTAATCTCATTATTATTATTATTATTATGGAAAACTATTTGACAATGAATTTTAGTCAACCGAATTCAAGATATTAAGATGAACAATAATTCAAGCGAATAATGGCAAACATCTGTCTCTTTAAAACGGTTGAAGTTTTATGGAAAAGCATCTCAAAAAATTGCTGACTAAAACAAAATGGTGGAGGCAAAGCTACGCTGGTCAAACAACAAAATGCTTGGCAGCTTTAACCAGCCTTGACAAGCAGAAAAGTGACTCTAAGCTATAAGCTGGTCTGATCTTATCTAGAACACAACTGAAAGAGAGGGTATAGAACTGACCTGCTGTTGTTTGTGAGTGACCATGATGAGATCAGGCTGAGATGTTTCTACTTCTGCGCTTCCAGTCAGTAAAACTGTCTGAAAATCAGCCTGGAAGGAGATAAACATGGAGAATCTGCTCAGGACGAATAACAGGAATGGAGAACAGAGATCAAACTGCTGAAGAGATACTTACATAAGCAAATGTGCCATTCCAGACTCTGGAAGTGATGTTTATAAAGTAGCTGCTCTTCATCTCTAGATCTTTGAGGAGACAAATCATCTGTTCACATTTAGATGATTTACAGTTCTGGGGGAAAAAAACATTAGTGTGTTACACTTGCTTTCAATAGTTCGGAGTCAGATTTGTTTAACTACTTGTCCAATATGATTTTAGAAAGTGGTTTAGATATAAATATTCTTATTTTTTTGATGCAAAACAGAAATACAATGCACCAGAAAGTATTTAGCGCTTCACTTTTTCCACATTTTGCTACGTTGCAGCCTTTCAAAATTCCAAAATTAATTTTTAAATACATTATTTTTCTAAATTCAAAACAATACTCCATAATGAAAATGTGAAATAAGTTTGTTTGAAATCTTTGCAAATTTATAAAAAACAAAAAAACACATACATAAGTATTCACATTTAAAGAGACAGTTCACCCAAAAAAATGTAAATTCTATCACAATTTACTCACACCCAAGTGGTTCCAAACATTTATGAGCTCTTTTTTTTCTGTTGAACACAAAAGAAGATATTTTGAAGAATGTTGAAAACCTTTGACATCCATTGCAGGAAAAAACAAATACAATGAAAGTCGATGTTTAACATTTTTCCAAATATCTTTTTTGTGTTTGGAATGACATGACGGTGATTAATTAATAACAGAATTTTCATTTTTGGGTGAATTAACCCTTTAAGTCTCTTCTGCTCACAATATGCTGCATACCGTAAACCCCTATGTTTGATTTATTCATCCAGAATTTGTCAAATACTGTGACATTACACATTAAACTCCATTTATATGACTGCAGTTCCATGTGTGTTTCTGTATATATCATAGGCCACAACAGCATACTCATACCAAACCTTTAAAAGATATTATATGTGCTGCCGGTGCAAGAACACACATATTATATAACACACAGACTAACCAGTTCTGTGGTCCCCCTGAAGCTCTGTTTAATGAAGCTGGCGGTGTGTGCTTTCTCTCTGATCTTCAGAGGGTCAATCAGATGACTGTCATCACATCGCACATTTACAGCCTGAACATCACAAACACAGGTTAAATCATGTGCTGGTTCAGTTTGATGGTGAAAGTGTACAGTAATTATAGCAGCTAGAGCATTGTATTTACAGGTGATGTTTTGACTGCAGTCAAGTATAGTAAATGATCTCCATTCTTGGTTTTGGTGGGCAGTGAGACACTCAGATGAGCCTGATTTACTGGGAAGGTTCCAGTGGAAACCTGCAGAAAGACAACATTTCAAATTGCTGTGGCATAATTTACATAGCAAACACTAGAGGGAACTTCAGACATTTTCATGTATAGTAATAATAAATATACATTTTTGGACTCACTCTTAACGTTATGTTGAATTCTCGGCCGATGTCATCAAAGTTTGATACTTTATGTTTGACTTGATCCTCTTCTCCAATCATGCAAAAATCCAAGTTTATGTCTCTGGAAAAATAAACAATAAAATAACTGGGACTACAGTTTTCATATACAGGTTTTTCTTTATAATTGAATTCTGAAATACAGCCTTGCGATACAGTGGCTAAGTTTTTTTCAGCACATTACTATGTGGTTGCTAAGGTGTTGCTAGGTGGTTTCTTATTTAGGCAAAAAAGCCAAACATACAAATAAAACAAACAAACAAAAATTCAAAATTTTGTAGTGTATTAACAATGGAATGACACAAGGAGAAAGTACTGAACTACAGAAATATATTTAATACTTGTATGGAGAATGAGGTCACATGCATTGCTCAGGTGGGAGTTTTTCTCAGACTTTAGCAAAGTCTAAAATTCTTGACCGTTCTGTGGGTCTCGTCTATGAACTCTGATCTTCAGATCTTATTTTCTATTCAATTCAAGTCAGGTGATTGTCTGGGCCATTCTAGCAGCTTTATTTTCTTTTCTAAAAGCAGTTGAGAGTTTCGTTGGCTGCGTTTAGGGTCATTGTCTTGCTGAAATCTCCACCCTGGTTTCATCTTCATCATCTGGTAATGTAGATGTTGGGACTGAAGTAGGTAATATTCATTTACATTGACAAGGGCCAGGGCTGCTAAATAACTACTGAGAGATTTCAGCTGCTGTCTGGGCTTTCCATGCCTTTTACACCTCCCTTTCTTCATGTGTTCAATGCTTTTATCCTGTGCCATTTCATTTTATCACACATAACATAATTTCTAAATGAATTATTTTGATTTTCTTTGAATGTATGGGTTACTTTAGTTGTTATTGATATCTGGTGAAAATTTCAAGTCAACAGCACTTTTATAAACATGTTTCTGAGAAAAAAATGGTGGCATGTTCAATGCTTATTATATTAGGATTAATATTACAATTTCAGTTTTAGATAGATACCATTTATTTGTTCAAAAATACGGTACAACAATAACATTGTGAAATATGACTACAATTTAAAATAACTTTTCAATTGAATATATTTTATTATTAGGTATATTATCTAATATTCTGTATCTAATATTAGTTTGACCTCTGACCTGGTGAGGATGATTTCGGCATCATACTGGACTGGAATGGAGAGGGAGACCTTGTTATCAGAAGTCACTTCCTCTTCACTGTCACTGGAAAACATCAGGCTAGGTTATTCACAAGCCAAGCAAACTGTAAAGGAAATGTGTTAAAACGGCATTTTTACCTTTGTGCTTCAAAGTTCACAACAGCGTATTTCTGTAGCTGATTCAGATTGAAGTCAAAGTTCACCTCGAATGTTACCTGATGAGACGACATGAAATTATTTAAGATAACAAAAAGCTTTCTCACACACACATTTTTTCTCATACCGTCTGGCCGGGTATCAGGGTTGGATATGCAACTTGGCAGTCGAGTGAACCTGTTTTTGAAGTGCATTTCACCTCAATGTTGTTTGCCTGCAAGCATACACAGAGAGACTCAAAAATATAGTTTCTAATACACAAACTAAAGCAAAAATATGAGAATAGAAAATGGTGTTCATACAGGTGGTGTAAAAGAGGCGTAGAACAGGTTACTGGAGAAGTTTGCTGTCACTCTTGTATTGTACGCGTTTTCCTTTGTGTTGGTTACTGTTACCATGATGGGGAGTCTTCTTCTGTCAGGGCCGACTAGAAGTGAAGATGAGCTGAAAAACACAACAAAAGCAACAACTTTCTGAATAAGTCATGATTCTAGTTATTTACTGTAATAATAGTAGTACTGGCTATTCTTAGTTAACTCTTAAAGGGACAGTTCATCATAAGAAAAATCCTGTATCATAAACCAGTCTGACAGTCTGTGTGAACCAAATGTTGTTGCAGACTTTTATTTCAGTACAATGATGTATTTCCAACTGGAATGGAATATTGAGAAGGGGCGGGATTTTATTTTTGTGCTCCTCCTTTTTCATGCTTGGGGGGGCATGGCTAAGCATTTTTCGCCATAAGCAGTCAAATCATAGAAAGACTGCCATTTCAGAGTGGAAGCAAATGGTTAGATATTGATTAAAGATTACCAAAACCAACTTTTTTTTTCAGTGGATTAAATTGGACAGATTAATTGTTTACCTTAAAACTATGAATGCGTGCTAGCAAAATAAACATTGTAAATTTTGATTTTATGTGAACTTTGTAAATTTTTAAAATTTTTATTTTAGAATTACTATTTACTTTAGTGCTATTACTATTAATTACTATGTCATTTAAATTTTTTCATCTAGCTTATTATTGATTTGTTTTATTTATTTAAGCTTCACATCGATTAGCACAAGCCATTGTTGAAAGTCATTTACTGTCACTGTACTAAGAAGAGCCGTCTGCCTGAACATAAAAGTGATTATATACTTTGTATGTAATAATGATTATATACATTTTAGGATCAACTGCCTCTTCATGTGGTTTATAGAGCAGCAAGGTAAGGTTACCTTGGCACATTAGCAGCTTTCACAGTCAGCTTCAGGTCACAAGTACATTTATCATCAGAGCCACAATCCTTTACAAAAGGGACCTGAGAAAAGAGAAATACACTTTTATAAGAGTTTATAAGTTTATAAACCTTAAATAAATTAACATTGGATTTTTTGATGTCCTCAATTAAAGGTGAAATAGGAAATCTTGAATAGCACTGATAGCACTAAAAGTCTACATCCCATCATACAGATCGCCATCCAGAGTCATGCATAAAAGTGCACTGTAATTACTGTAATTACAATCAAAAATAAAAAAGCAAGTATTATTGATGTTTACAATCACTGTCTGTATTGTATCTGAAGAATGCTGTAATAGGTAAACCATTTCATTTTTGACAGTCAAGTAGGACAACCCATCATAATGTTTGGACCAAACTTTTCTTGGTCCTACACCTTCCACAGAATATTAAAATAGATACAACTACATTTGGACCACTTAATTTAATGAATGCTATCAGGATGTGAAAAGACTTTCAACATCAGAACTTTCAGAACAAAATTGTTTCTAAAGACAATCCCCAATTGCACCTTTAAACTTAAAATTAATCTTACAAAAAAATCCCATGCTTTGGGCAGAAATGCATCCAGGACTGGACCGGTGTCTGAATCTTGTGAACTGATGTTGAGACGCAAAGCAATTGGACTAATAAAATCAGGAGTCTCCTATCAAACCATGAAGAAAAAAAAGATTATTCAATCATTCAAATAAACAAAAAATGGGATACAGTGGATTACAGTTATAATGGACAGCATGAAAATTAACATAAGAAAGTGGCAAAAACTGACCTGCACATAAAAAATATGATCCACACAAGTCTCTTTGTCAAAGAGGCTGATTTCTTTTTGAATAGTTCGGTCTTTGTTTTCAAACTGTGCTCTTGAAGTGACTCTCGATGACTGCAGGTCAGCATCCAGCATCAGGCTGTACTTGATATCTGAAAAACAGCATTTCCATTTACTTCTACTGAGATTTTTGAACATACAGGAGATATAAAACTCACCAGAGACAGGCTTACCTACTTTACCCAAAGCTGTGGGTCTAAATGTGGACCTGAAACAAACTTTGGCAGTGACACAAGGCACCATTTTTCCTCCAAATGGACAAGGTTTATTCACAATGCTGACTTTTTCTGGGTTGAAGGAGACTCTTGTTGAGACTGATGCAACTCCTCTTGACCTGAGATCGCAAATACTATATAAACATCACAGTCTCAGTATAAAATGATTTAGCAAATCTTAGAAGGGATAGTTCACCCAAAAATTAAAACCCACTCACATTCAGGACTTCCAAGATGTGATTTTATTTCTTCTGCAGAATGTTAAAGATAATCTTTAGCTGAAACCATGATTCTTGTTGAAAATAATAAACCATAAAATGCAAGTCAACAGCTGGTTGTACTAAAAATCTACTGGCAAAACAAAATGAATGCCCTCTTGAGGGTACATTGAAGAAACAAACTGATTGGTCAGTGAAAGAGATTGAACATTTTTTGGCAACAAATTTGATGAATATCATTATGTTACAAGAAGCTTGTTCTCTTTGGATTATAAGTAATCGAAATAATGTTTAGTTTCTTGACTGATTGATTCACTTTATAAGACATCAATGCATAATTGGGAGGTATTAATTTTGTTTTTCCTATATGTTTTTTGACTCTAAAAGTGATGGCGGTTTTGACTTTTGCATTTTATGAATTACCAAGAGCCACAGTTTCAGCTAAAACACATTTTTAATGTTCTGCTGAAGCACTGAGAGTAAATACATTTACAGCAAATCTTTGTTTTCAAGTGAACTATACCCAGTTAAACAGCAACACAAGACTCTCACCAGAGCTGCACTACCTTCCCTTCACCTCCGACTGAAATATCAGGGATTGTGTCACTGTTCATGTCTTCACGACTATCTAAAGAGCGTCCGAAGAAACGCATCTTTGGGTCCAGTTTGGCTCCAAGTATTCTCTGCAGAAAACAAGACAGAAAAAACAAAAGGCTCATTCAGTAAAAGGGATAATGACAGTGTCCATGATAAAAAAAAAAGGAAAATGGGAATGTAACGTGGGGAGTCATATTACAAAATTACTAACATTTTACAGCTTGAAATAACCTTGAGCTATTAGGTCAAACTTTTACTTTTTTTTTTCAAAATAAGAGTCTCACATAGGCGGTTCATTCTGCTGTGGCGAACCCGGATTAATAAAGGGACTAAGCCAAAAAGAAAATGAATGAATGAGACCCACATACATGGTAAGTTTAATAAGCTTAGATAAACCTTAGATAGATTAGATTTTACACTCACAGGATTTAAATGAGAACAAGGAAACAATGATAATTGATTGGCTCACTATATATCATTAACATGTACTAAACTTTGATTATTTAACTATGCCTAGGTATATCCAGATTTTCTTTTGATGCCACCTTTAAGACACCTTTTGTCCTTGACACACACACATATATATGTTTAATGTGTGTCAATATTTTAAAATGGAGGAAATTTTAAATTGTTCTCTAATTATCATTTTCACTGCACTGTGTTTCATATTGAATAAACTATAAAATTTGAGTGATATTAAAATATTTGAAAATAAGAAATGATAACATTAGAATGCCAAACTATCAACCTGTTTCACTTCCTTGAAATTAAAATGGTCATTTTATTAGGGGAATTAAAATGACTGCATTCTACCTGTGAGCTCTGCTTTCTGATGGTTTTTCTGTCTCCATAGTAGATGTAAATGGCACCTTGGCTATTGGCCTCCATTGGTGCTCCAACAACCACATCACTGAAGCCGTCTAGGTTGAGATCTGGGGCAGCAATGATAGTCGTCCCAAACCGAGCGTTCTCAAATACAGAGGGACCTTCTAAAATCCCCTGCTTGCTTAAAATGCCCTGAGAACAACATGAGGTCAGACTTTTAGGATCTGCCTTTTACCGAAGATTATGTAGAAATCACAGACAGTAAATCTATCTCACCTTGGTAATAGTGAACATGTAGACCCGTCCAGTTTCAGTTTTCTCCTCGCTCATGTACATCGGAGCTCCGACCAGCAGCAGATCAGTCACACCATCGGTGTCCACGTCCACAGGACAGAGAACACTGCCAAAATAAGAGCCGATCTGCAAACCACAGATAACATAGTGATGAAAGACATTACATTTCACAGTTTAATGAAGCAAAAGGTCATTAAAGGTCAAGTGTACCTGATCTCCTCTCTGAGAGTCTATGACGACGGGCTGTTTCTGGCTGCTAATGCTGTAAACTACAACCTGTCCTCTGTGAACGGCACGAGGAGCACCGGCCACATAATACTCAGACGAGCCATCAGTCACAGAGCTCACAGAGTAGCCTGAATCAAAATGAGAGGAATTGAAATTATTGTTTGTAGAATTTTGAAGTATTGTGAACATAAACACATACAACCATGCTATTGATGGTGAAAAAAATACTTTAGTTTCAATACTAGCTTTTTATTTCTGACACAACAATGACTCACCAAGTAATGAACTGTGGTTTCTGTCATCCAGGACTTTCTCAAAAGCATTTTTGGGGAAAATTTGTGATTTATTGGCTGTTTGATGGACAACTGTCCCAGTCCATCCATATGCACCAACAGCACCAAGCATGATCTCATTCTAAGGGATAAAATAGCACCTTCTTAATTTCTTGTAATTTTACTATGGTACATTGGAGATTACCCAGCTAACAGGAAACATTCTTAGAACATTCTGTAAAGTTCCTTAAAAACAGTGTAAATGTTTAGCATGTAACATTACTGAACTGTTTTTGATTAAAAAAAATCTTCAGACATTATGTGGAATGTTCTAATAACATTTTAGAAATGTTTTGAGAATGTTATTATAACGAGATAGAAAAACATTTAAATAATGTTCTTATAACATTCATGTAACATCTAAAAAACCTCAATGTTTTAAATGTTCAAAGAACCTTGCACAATAACATTTTTATAACTTACAGAGAACGTTAGTGAAACATTCCGTTAATATAATGTTGATGGAAATGTTCTAATAATGTTTTAAATAACATTTTGAGAACATCAATGTAACATGAGACTTAAACGTTATGGAAACATTTAGAGTAGCATTATTATAACCAAAAAATAACATTAATACAATGTCTTAAAAACTGTATGTTTTGAACATATTAGGAACATTAAAAGGTAACAATATATATCTTAATGGGAATGTTAAGTTAACATTTAATCCAAATTGTTAGCTGGGTAGTAACATTAATTGATAAACAAATATTTCTGAAAAGATTATCGGCACCTTTTTATAGGTGTGATGTGCGCTGAATCCGACTTGGGACATCTCTAATTGGAATTCCTGGCCTTCACCGGTTCCTCGAATTAAACATGACAATATTTATATGCCTAATCTAATATAAAGCTGTATTTTGTATGAAAAAGTGACCTGCTGTTACTGGATAAAAGAGGCATTTGGCATTAGCAAATGCATATGATTTACCTTCAATGTTAAAGATTCTTTCACCCAGAGTTGCTGTGATGTCGATGAGAGCTCCTTCTGACGACACATTAAACATGTAGTTTTCTGTCGGAGTGCTAGCGATCAATTCAATCTCCTTAACGAATTTTTGAATATTGGCACTTTTCTTCAGAATCTGTGTGAAATCGTAAATTAAATTCAAAATGTAATTAGATTCGATTATGTACAGTACAAGGTTTGTCTAATCTACTTCATTTAAAAATAAAGGGTTCACCCCAAAATTAAAATCCTGTCATAATTTACTCGCTTTCATATTGTTCCAAACTCATAAGACTTTTGTCCATCTTTGGAGCACAAATTAGGTTTTTAGTGAAATATGAGAGCTTTATGTTCCTCAAATAGTAATATTTTCTACCATTATAAACGCCTTTATTGTCATTTTGATAAACTTAATGTGTCCTTGATGATAAAAGTAAACATTACTTAAAACAAAATCTTTGCAACCCCAAATTTTGAATATTGTAAACATTGCTATTGTTGACTTTCAATATTTTTAAAATTTTTAAAACATCACTGACTAAACAAGTAATGAGCTGTGTTTTCTGTCATCTGGGAATTTCTCAAAAACATTTTTTGGAACATTTGGGATTTATTGGCTGTTGATTTGTGTACTGAAGATTAATAACAGTCATATGTGTTTGGAATGACATATGGGTGAGTAAATGATCACAGAACTTTCATTTTTGGTTGAACTCAACTTTTAAAGCAAAATAAAATAAATTAATTTAAGACATAATAAAAAAAAAAGTTATGTCTGCATTGTATAAAATTAAGCACTTTACTATGGAAATGGAAACAATGCTTTAATCCGTCTGTAAAATTGTTTGTGTTCTATAGTAAATCATTAAATTTAATTTTACATAATGTTTTCTTCAGATTTTATGTAAATAATCATTGCCTTTATTTAATCATTGCCTTTATTTAATGTGTTGCAATTTTCATACAGATCTCTGACTCACAGCAATTCCAAAGCGAATGATGCCATCTCTGTCAAGTTTCTTAATGACCTCTTGACCTCTATACCCATCAGCAGATTCTCCATCCGTCACCACTACCAGCACCTTAGTGGCACCCGGACGCCCACCGTTTTCTAGTAGGAAAGCCTGTTCTCTGAAGAAGTAACAAATTTTGTACAGAAAAGTTTAGCATTGAAAAAAATTAAATAATAATAATAATAATAATAATAATAATATATATTTGTAATTGTAGTAGTTTGTTGTGGTGTAGGGGTACCTGGCTTTGTCAAGTGCTGCAAACGTGTTGGTTTCTTGACCAGTTTGTTGGTCAATATCAGAAGCCGCTGAAAGAACTTTCTGCTTATTTTGATCAAAACTAAAATGGTAAAGAAAAGACAAATCCTCAGAATACTGCATAATACTGACCTGGAAAATAAACAAAGTCAAAATGAAGTAATGGGTCAAAGATAAAAAGCAATTCAAACACTTTGTTCTGAGCAAAAATAATGACAATCAGACATTTTTACCAATGATTTACAGAAAACACACACTAAAATAACATTCAGTGTAACAATAGTGTATGTAACAAAAGTTACTTTTAATCTTCAAACATTGCTACAATCCTTCAAACAACCACACACACACACACACACGCACGCACGCACGCACGCACGCACACACAGTTGAAGGCAATATTATTGCATTATTTTAAGTGATGTTTAACAAATTATGAACATTTTCACAGTATTTTATATATATATAAATATATATATAATATATATATATATATATATATATTTGATTTTTTTTTAGAGAGAAAGTATTTTAGTTTGGCTCTAAAAATTTATGTCAATATTATTAGCCCCTTTAAGAAATTATATATATATATATATATATTTTTTTTTAATTGGTTACAGAACAAACTACTGTCATGCAATGACTTGCCTAATTAACCTAGTATTTTGCAAAATAACTAGAAAACATATTATGTATGCCATCAAAACAAAGACAAAATAAATTAGTTATTATAAATTAGATATTAGATATTTAGTAAATCATACTTACTTGAGTTTGATCTGGTCCGATATCAAGGTTTTCCAAAAGATTTAAGAGAAATTTTTTTACATCAGACCAGGGGTAAATACTGTTAGATCCATCCAAAACAATGGCAACATCCATTGGCCCGCCACACGCTGAAGGGTAAGGTCAGATTAAGAAATGAGTAATTTAACCTACAAAACAGCATGTTGCTGATAATACAAAAATAAGACACACTTTGAATAGCAGGCGAAAAGGCTGACTTGAGGGTAAAGCGTTGGGTCACTTCAGCACAGACTCCTGGGTAAAAGTACTGACTACCACAGCGCTGAGCCCACAGAGGACCACACGTCTGAAATCATGATTAGAAAAAAAAGTTTAATAAATAATCCAGGGCCAAAACCACTACAGAGCATCTGGGGAGCATCTGGTACTGATGTACACCAGGACCATCTGGTACTGATATATCTAAAAAAAAATAATAATAAAAAAGCATTAGTATCTAATGAATAATTATTAATTACTAATATGTTCAAAATTGTCCTACGACGAGAACTGGTGTTGTTTAATTGTTTTAGGACAACTTTGATGAAAGGTGATAATCGACTTCTAATATATGCAAAATTTGAGTAACACTTTTTTTTAAAGTATAAATGAAATCAAAACTAACCATATGATTTTGTTAGCTCACATTGCCAGTTGTGGTGAACAATTCATCTGTGCATGTCATTAAGAAAAAAAAAATGTTTGCCCTTGTAATCTAAAATTAAAATCTAAAAATGCAGCTAAATTCTCAGATTATGTGATTTTGAGGTATTAGGTGTGGTTAACATACTTAACAAACAAAAAGTGAGGAAACTCATTACCTTCAAATTATTAAGTAAATGAACTATTTGCATAATTATAAAAAATAAAAAATATAAATGATTAAAAATTAATTATTAAAAATAAAAAAGTAAAATCACTTTTTAAGTAATCGCGTTTTACAGAGTATGTACAATATTTACACACAGTGAGTATACATACATTATGTTAATACTAATGTATATTTTGGATGCAATTAATCAGGATTAATCGTTTTAGTGCACTAGTTGAAACTATTATAGAAAGGACTATTATAGGAAACTATATGGAAGGACACCCTCTCGTCTCTCTGACTCTTGCACCAGGTTGCACATTTGCACTACAGACACTTTCTTAATCACTCCATGTCTCTTGGAAACACTGTGCATTTGAAATTGTGCTTCATTCAAGTGAGTGGGCTTGACAAACCACCTGTAGAAACACTCTTTTTCTCTTATGCACCTGACACTTTATCTAAACTCCATCTTACAAGGACTCAATAAGGAAAATGATGTTTACTATAAATGTACCACAATCATGTTGCACTGCTTGCTTCAACCTTAAATACCTCTTGCACAATATTAGACCTTAAATACCTCTTTTGCACAATATCCTGCACAACATTGTTCAGTCTCATGTAAAAGTATTTGTATAGCCTGTCTTATGTGTATAGTTTAAGTATTTTATTATATAGTATATGTTAGTTATGCATAGGTTTTTTAATAGCTTATGTCCAGTGTTGTGTTTGTATTTATGATTAATCCATGTAGCACCGTTGTCCTGCAAGACATGACATTTCGTTCCTCTGTATGTCCACACATGTAGCGGAATGACAATAAAGCTCGACTTGACTTGACTTATAAAAAAAAAATCCCTCCTCAATTTACAAGACGTATACACTCTATAACAGGTTTTCCTGTTTGACAAGCCTTGAATAAATATTTTAGAAGAGGAATGATGAGCCCTCTAATGGTGACACAGTGATACTAGAGTACAAACTTACCATAAATCGTTTTTTCACAGGAATGAGAGTCAGACCTAGACTCATGTTGGTGTCGATACTCTGCACACCATCAATGATGACAGAATCTGCGAAGACACGTGTGTATTTTTATGACAAATGACAAACATCATAATATAAAAGTCATAATATTATGCTATATTTTACTTTTTATTTTTAAATGCTATACTAGTAATAAACTAATTATAATGGTTATATGAATTATATTCATTTGTCATCCATGGTAATACATAATTTTTTATTATTATTATTATTCTTTTTTTTGTAAGTAGTAAGCGCATTAAGAGAAATGTAGGCCTACCCTGAAAGTTTAGTTTCTGGCAGGGGTTTCTGGGATCACCAATGTCACACTTATAAAGGTCTCCTTTTCTGTTTCGAGGGAATCCACTCCAGGGAGAACCAACCAATAACCTGCAGAGAAATAATACAAATGATCTATAAATGCAAAGAAATAATGCAAACAAGCTGCATACAATATTATGTTAAGGTATTATAAAATGATACTGTAGATAGATAGAACAAAAACCTCCCAACAAGAGGTAGATAGAACAAGAACAGAAAATTTGAAGAAGTATTCTTGTCAGGCTATTTCTAGCTAGAGAGCTGCAGCTCAAAGACGCAGCGGATGCCCTTACAGCCGCAGATACAAACATATTTAATGATAAATATAACTTTTCACACTCTCCCCTCCCTATGCACTAGACACTTTTTTTTATCAACACTCCATGTTTCTTGTAACACATCATGCAATCCTTAGTGTGCTTAACGCAGGTGAGTGGGATTGACAAGCCACCTGTAGGTGACAAACACCTTTTCTCTCCAGTCACCTTCTTATAAGCACCCCATACTTCTTGGAAAACATTGTGGAATTCTGGTCTCTCTCCTCTTTGTATGCTCCGAGGGAGGATATATATTTTTTTAATAACTAACTTAGACTTCTCATAGCATTAATACAGTATACTGCTGCTCTCTGATGATTTGCAGATTTGCTTTTATCCTCTTTCATTTTGCTGAATGAATAAATGTAAATGTTACAAATATTTTGTAAAGGTATAGGAAAGGTGTAAACTTTATTCAAGATACAGAAAGTTTTATATATTTTAGTAAAAATGAGCATATCATATTTAGTATCAGATCATTATCATGACATTTTTTGTTGCAGTTTGACAATGTAAACATGTCTCTCCACCCAAATGTAAACAAACAAACAAACAAAACAATTTCCTGGTATTTCCTGACAGTAATTGGTCATTATCAAAACTGCTGTTTTCTTATGTTCACCGCTGTAAAATCTGTGTATCAACTATGACTGTGTGTCTTGACGCATTATCATCTGACACTTCCACAAATAGACGTCACAGACACAGTTTAATTTTATACATTCTGGAAATCTTTTTTTTTTTTTTGAAAAAAACTTAAATGTGTGCAACATATCTTACCATTTTCCTTGATCAGTGCTTAACTGTTGGACAGAGTATCCAAACTCCTGTTCTGCAGATCCTGAGAAGATCGTGGCGTCTTTAGTTCCCACATTAAAACCCAGAGAGCGAGCAATACACAAACCTGCAGGAAATATTCCCATTCTCACATATGATTTCAATGTAATATAGGTTTGTTCTGCATGATGTATTTACATATTTATGACAGGACGTCTGACATTGGTTAACCTTACCTTTGACCTGGAGTAAGTCGGTATATTTCAAACAGTACTGATAAGCTAAAGTGAAAACCCAACCCTTTTTAGACTTCACACCAAACACACCCTCATAAACTTACACAAATTTAATAGACTGAGCTATATGTCTTTTCCATGAATGTGGATGAAAAGCATTCCTAAATAGATTAAATATAGTTATTTTGTTATCCAGTAAAAAAAAGTGCATAATATGTATTATATTGTTATTATATTAGAATTATAATATTTAAAAAATAAATAAATATCTATGAAAACTGCTTGAACATATGATATGGGTTTGATTGTGGTGATAATATTGGTTTTGTCTTATAATATTTCTCATGAAATATTGTCAATTTCAAATAAAATATTATCATTGTTATAGAAAAACAGTTTTGAAGTGGTCTTTTAATGTTTTCCATAGCTGCATGTTTTAATAATAATAATAATAATAACAATAATAGTAATAATACAAGTATTTTATTCCAGTAAACAATTTGAGAAGCAAAATGTTTATAGCTTCATTAGGTTTATGCATAAAACAAGAAAAACAAGAAAAACGTTTTAATTAATTAATTTATTTATTTATTGTGATGGAGTAGAAGTAGGAAATATCATAATAGGCTACAGTACATTATCTACAAGTCTTATCTTGTACAATTGAAGTTTATCTTTATTTTATTAGTAGTAGGTATATAAACAATTTCATTATCAGGTAATTTATCATAAAATCTACATGTGTAGCAGTTTGACAATGTATGTCTATCCACTCAAGTGTAAATAATTACCAATTAAATAAACAACACAAGTACTTACTCTGCAGTAATGGCAGTAGTATCACAGCCTTTTCTGTTTTGTCCATTGCTTAAAAATATTATGAAAGAGAGAGAGAGAGAGAGAGCAGACGGTGCTGTCCAACTGGATCCAACTATCTTAATGAAGCAAGTAGAACAATCGCTCAGCTCTTGGACAAAATGACCAGAGGATATGACGTAGCCTAATATGTATCTTCCTTTGATATTGACATTAATGACCTGAGTAGGAAATTACCAAAAAAGGAAACCAATTCCTGTCTCTGGAGAGGTCAGTTTAGTTAACGATAAAAACTAAACTTTTTGTATAAAAGAGAAACTATAAAAGTGAGAAAGCAGAGCTAAAGACAATAAATGACTACAGTTTAGCATTTAGTTTAAAATAGAGAGCTATAGATAATAGTTTACATGTTGAGACCCAGCAGACACAGGTGCAGCTTCTTTACGTCGCTGTTTTCCCTCACTCTCATTGGTTGAACAGAACTCCTCGGGCTGGGCGTGGTCATGTGGATGAGGAAGCAATAGTTCAACTGTGATGAGTGTTCCCCAATGCAGACCGTGACACACGCATACAAACAATGATTAAGCCGAGACTCAAGGCGGTATGTTATCTCTCAGACAGAGATGTAATTACTAGCAGAGTTTCAAAACTAACAGGAAATGTTTAAGTAATAATCCAGATCATTGGTTCAATTTCTGCTGAATTCTGCTGTTCCACTGAAGAAGAATGACATTTAGAGGGAACTGCCTGTAGACTCTGTTACAGTTTAACAGTAAGTTAAGCCAGTTTGTTACAGTTTAACAGTAAGTATTATATGGGACATTCTACCAGAAATGTGCATTATCTGTCCCTGGAATAAAAACATAAATACAGTGAATAAAAAGTATTTCATCCCAAAAATTTCTAAAATAGACTGATGGTTGATTTCTGTGAGTTGTTCTGTAAAGGAATATGTCATTCATTTGGTTCTCAGATTGTTTTTCTTTATTAAAAACACTTTACAAATGTACAAACCCTGTCATTGTCCTTGTCCTCAGCCCAATTGAACCTGCAGCTTTAATAGTTTTGTTATGCTAAAAACTGTTATTTAGAAAAAAACTTCAGAAATAGCAAGTTTAAGTTGTAATCATTCACATCAATTGATTAAAAACATGAAATTATAAATAAATTCTACAAATAAATAAAACTATATAATACAAATACATTTACAATTGTCCCCATGTTTCTGTCAGTCCTGTCTCATTTGCATTAAATTTAACATTAAATGCGTGCAATACACGTTTAAGGTTATGACTCAGAAATCACATTATGTGATGGAGGAGAAGCTGACAGTGATCAAGGATGCGTTCTATCATTGAATTGTA
>CAIGQV010019090.1:4607981-4628734 GCA_903798115.1 Danio jaintianensis
TGTATGTATGTGTGTGTGTGTGTGTGTGTGTGTGTGTGTGAGTGTGTGTGAGAAAGTATATATATGAAAGTAACTGTTTGTGAATTTGCGAGAGACCTCCTGTTAGATAAAGAAACAAAAGTCTCTTTTCTGTATGCACTTGGTGAAAACCAACATCTAGGAGCAAGAAATCTCAGGGGGAAAGGTCGTAGCCTTTATTCATTTGGGTTGCCAAATCTTGTTAGAAAAAACCAGTGAACAATAACTATCCTATAATAAACAGAAAATAATACAAATGTTTCAATACACACACCTGCCCACTCCAATAAATCCATGAACTTGATTGTAACCACTTATTATAAGTGGACCTGGCAACGCAGAAAGTGTTCAAATAAATCAGCATTTGCTTCAGTAATATAAAATTTTTTGCAGATATACCAAACATTAATACATTAACAAACAAAGCACTACTTTGCACAGGTATGTGCAGGTTTTCCACTTTGCCTTAATTTGGAGCTATTTAATTTAGCAGAGCAAAAATAAACAATTCTGGTTGTAATTATTCATTCATTCATTTTCTTTTCGGCTTAGTCCCTTTATTAATCTGGGGTCGCCACAGCGAAATGAACCCCCAACTTATCCATCACGTTTTACGCAGCGGATGCCCTTCCATACACACTCATTTACACACATACACTACGGACAATTTAGCTTACCCAATTCACCTATAGCGCATGTCAAGCACCCGAAGGAAACCCACGCGAACACGGGAAGAACATGCAAACTCCACACAGAAATGCCAACTGACCCAGCCGAGGCTCGAACCAGCAACCTTCTTCCTGTGAGGCGATTATGCTACCCACTGCGCCACCGCGTCTCCCCGGTTGTAATTATTCATATAATTATTTCCTGCAGTACTGGATACATACAAACACAGACAAATATGTGAAGTGTCTAAATTACAAAATAAGCCTTTATTTGTTTTCATCTGGACATGTTTACTTGACAATATGTGCAAGGCTTTTTAAATTCGTGCTGAAAAAGTATGTACAATTTGACAACCAGTGCATTACATAGAAATTTCACAGCAGAGTGTCTGACAGGTGCACAAGACCAAGGGTCTCCATCTGAGAGAAAGAGAGAGGCTAGGTTATCCAAATTTTCATAAACAACTAATTTTATGTGTTTGAATATATGCTGTCGATTGTGACGTTATATACAATAGAATTATGGATGGCATCTCATTCAATCTGTAAGAAAAAAAGTGACTAGATGATACAAAAACAAAGTTACAGTGATTCTGTGAACACCTTTTTGAACCCACATAGCAAATAAACAAAAGGAAAAACATTTCTCGTGTTGAATAGCAGTTATGAAATAAAATACTACACACCAAAAGGCAGTACCATGTGAATAGGAAAGAAAGATCCTTTTTCACCATTCACATCTTTGCATCCATTGTTTTTTTCTCCATAAAATATTTGTATTTACCAATGAATGAGTGTTCAGTTCAACTATCAGGTGAATTAAATTCAGATTAAATTCAGTTAAAATAGTCAAGCAAAAATGCCAATATCTTTACCACGATCAAATATTTTTTTTTAAACCAAATGCCAATTCTGATTCCAGTAATTGGCCTACAAATGACCTAAAAACGTAAACCGCAATGATTTAATATGCTTATAGAATGTTTGCGATATAATTTTATCATGTTTTAAAAGGAACAAGCCCTGAAATAAAATGATAACTGCATAGCAATGTAGCTAACATTGGTTTTGGTTTCACAGGCTTAATCAGTGGCTTAAAAAATGCAAATAATGCTGAATATTTCTTCTTAACACTCAAAGACCCAGTGCATTGTATATTAAGGCACTCAGACTATACTGTCTCATGTTTTGCATTTTGGATAATTTAACTGTATATATTATATATATATTTTAAAAGCTAAAGTGTGTCATGTTTTATTGTAAAAATATTTCTTCCGTTTTATCTTAATATAAAGAGTCAGTTTAAATCATTTGTAGATTCATTTCTTTAAAAGTATAAAATCTGAGTTTATTGTAAAACATTGCTCTTTTTGTTTGAGCTTCCTAAACAGCCCAGCAACAGCGATGCTGACTCAACCAATTGTGTGAGTTTAGGGCAGACCATTCGACCAATAGGACAGCACTTAGGATCCCTGTTTGAAAACAGTCATTATTGTTTATTTTGTAAATTTGTTTTAGCTTCCCAAGCAGCCCAGCAACACTGACTCCACCAATAGCATGTGTTGACTCCATTCAACCAATAGGAGAGCATTTTGACACAAAATGACACAATTTAGCTTTTTTTCTTGTTTAGTCAAGTAATTGTTTCTAATATTTACATATGGCAAATACTAAACAAGAAACATTGATGGCAGTTCATTTTTTTGTGTTTCCAGACATTCACTGCAACCTATCTGGAATCCCTGAGAAACACTGCAAGCATGAAGATGTTTTTCACCTCAGAAAATAAGACAGGTATTACTGTATACTGACGATAAAGCCATTAAATTATCATTTAAAGTGAAATCAGAAACATAACTTTATATACACTTTAAAGCTTTACATTTACAGTACAGACCGTTTCCTCTTCATTTGTGAGGTCCAAAAGCATAAAAAACATCAGTGCCAAAAGTTGCTTCGTGAACAAAAAGGAATGCACAAATAAAACAAACACCTTGAACCGAAAAACACCACTGTACAGCGCTTCATCAAAACAAGCTCTAAAAGTGAGTTATTGAAATAGAGCTCCATTTATAATCCTACTGCCAATAGGAGTGTATGGTTGTGATTACAGGACTGTAGATCACTGTATAGACATTGCCAGGACAGGTTCCTGATCTTCGCTATGCTGATGATGAATGCCGTTGGGAGGTTTTTGATGAGGGTCCGTGGCTGGTGGGATGCTGAGTTCAGGCTAGATGAACCTTTGCTCTTCAAAGCTTGACTTTCGTAGTTTGGCAAAATGTCCACCAATCTTGTGGCGTCTCAGAGGTTCACTTAAGTTCACATTCAGTTGAACACATTTTGCAGTGTGCACATGACGATAAATCAAATTGTCAAGCAAAGCGCTGACTTCTCTTTGGTATGCTCTGCAGTATGCTGTTTGTGAACCCAGATGTCCTACATGAGTCTGATCTTTATATTTCTAGTGATATCGGTTTAGCAGTGTAGAATAAGCTGACCTGAGGGGTGGAGGCTACAGAAACGCAGACTTCAGTCAGTGTCTTTCTTATCTTCATTCATTTCTTCAACTGATTTTCTCTTGAAGAATCCAGCCTGAGGAGAACATTCAGCATGGTCAATATTTAACACCCTTACGCAACTTGGGCCCTGTTTACACCTGGTGTTAAGTTATGTTTTTGTCAATCTGATCACAAGTGGGTGATGATAAACACAGGTGAAATTTTCCACTTTTGACCACTTTCAGAGGTAGTTGAAAATGCATTTTCTAAATGTTTATGTGGTCAAATGTGTTCAAACAGACAAAAGATCATCTACTCTCCACTGACTGACTGACAACATGATCGTTACGGTAGATATTGTGAGAAAGTGCAACAAAATAAGGTTTTATTTGGTAGCATTACATCATAACCACCTCCACATTATTTTTTAATTCACTTGCTCAGTTGATAGCCTTTTAACAAGGCTAACATTAATAATACCGGGTGAAAAAAGGGCATTGGTGTGTTGAAGCAAGTAAACTTAAAGTAAATATCACTACTTACCTTCCATAAAGCGAAGATAACAAGTGCCAGTATTAAGAGTCCTATTAGAATACTAAGGATAATAATCCACAGTGGGATTCCAGTTCGTATGTCTTTGATGACTTGAATCTTCACCTGCATAACAAATGCATAACACTCGTCACAATTTTAAAAGGTATAAAAGAGTCCAGGGTGTAATTGTAAACCATTTTGCTGTACAACCTGACAAAATAATAGGTTCTTTATCAGTGATTTGTATTTGGAACATATAAAGGCATGATAAAAAAAGTCGTAAAAGGTCTCGGTCAAACTTTAATTTAACATAAAAGTTTCACTACTAACAAACCATTAGCTATGATTTTAGCCCAATAAACTCCTAATTTGCTGCTTATTAATAGTTATTAAGGTAGTAGTTGTGTTTAGGTAATGGGTAGGATTAGGGATGTAGAATAAGGTCATGCAGACTATGTACTTTTTAAGTACTAATAAACAGCAAATATATTAATAATAGGCAGGTACTGTAATAAACCACTAGTTAATAGTCAGAATTGGTCCCTATACTACCAACTCTTCCAAGTGCTACCAAGATCTTCTGTATTGGGATACAGAAATGATTATCAGAAATGTAGTATGGAAAATATGTTTAATTACAGATTATAATTCAGATGTGAACACTGATGTCTACAGTAGTGAGCAAAATAAAATAAATAACCTTTCTTAAATTAACTTTACTCTTAAATATTATATCAGATACAATAGATTTAAATCATTTAACTACATCAGACATTGGTTATATTAGATTTGTAGCGGAGCATGCTCATTTAACTATTCATTTAGATAACTTTTCTGTCCTCTAATGCTTATTTTAGATCTTATCTGACTTATCTGATTTAAATCTTTAAAATCACAAAAAAAGTTAGTAATAATTTTTAGTAAATCTAATGTACATTGTTCTGATGCTTAAATCCCACATGTAAAATAATTTATTTAACTTTTTAATAAACAGTATATATCAGCTATAACGTGAAATAATTATGTTTTTTTATTGCTGAACTCCTGTTTTTCCATGTCTGTGCTCTACAGCTCAGAATAGTCATTAGTGAAGGGTGTGTCACTGTTGTCATGACATAATTTTAGGGTGATTCAGATGGATTAACCACATGACATTTACAGGTCTGGCATTTGTCTGGTACAAGGGACATTTTATGTGTGGAAAAAATAATACAGCACTTTTAAATATAGGCTGAACTGTACCTTATGCAGTTTTAATCTTAATGCTCATGAATTTAACTAAAGGTTGTATGAAATTTTGCTTTCATACCTCTCTGGTCTTGATGTTTTCATTTAACACAAATAAGTCTGGTTTCTGGCTCTCCAGCTTGGCATCAACTACCATGTGAATGCTGGAAAATTCTCCCTATAGAGGAATAATTTTTCAGATAAGAAATGTGCATCACTGACAGATCACATGTGGCAGAACTGTAAAGGAACACATTCATGTAGAAAAGTGTACTTTAATAAAGGTGGGTCGCCACAGTCTGAAAGTGGTGTTGATCTGGTTGAAGTCTCCAGGAGGAATGAAGCAGCTAAAGGACTGGCAGGGATTTTCTTTTTCTTTACAACTCTGAAAGAGAGAGAGATATAGATTATTAAGTATCAATTTCACATATTTCACTAGATTTGCCAAGTTTGTCACTATGAAAATAGGGCCAAAACTGAAAATTCCATGCGACACAACTATCACAACTAACATCATGCACTGATCTTGATCTTTTATGGCTGATTCTGATAGTGATGATACATTTGTTTTAAGAATAATGTTTATTTGCTTTCACAGGCTGAATAATCTGGCAAAATGCTACACTTTAATCCTTTAATTGGGTGAAGAACCACAGTAACTTCATTGACATTGATTACAATATAATTCAAGACATAAAACCACAAAAAGTCTTATAAAACCCACAGGAACACACCAGAGTTTTTCTGATGAGTATTTCCTATAAAGAGTCACAATCCAATTGAAGGTGCTACATAGCTTGGGCAGGTAGAGATTTTAATTAGATTATATAAATAATGATCTTAACACAAAAGAAGATATTTTGAAACATGGAAACCTGTAACCATTGACTGCCATAGTGTTTGTTTTTCCAAGTATGGATGTCAATGGTTACAGGTTTTCACAATATCTTCTTTAAAGAAACCCGTAAAGGAATGGAACCAATCAAGGGTGAGTAAATAGTGAGTATTTTTGGGTGAACTATCCCTATAATGCTAAAAATTCATTCAAAAAATTCATTTATTATGCGGAGATAATCTAAAAATAAAACACTATCTAAACTGAAGACAGCTAGTTCCCCTCATACTGTAGGTTTTTTGATAAAATTCCCCTCCAACTCAATATTTAGAATTTCCTTCCAGTATTTCTAGCATCAAGAACATCGAACTGCTCGGTTTATCATAGGCACCAATTTATGTTTCATGTTTATGCATTTTTCGATTATAACCAAATAATGATTTGCTATTTGATATTTTGATATGCTTTAGATGATAGAGATTTTTATACTAATAAAATTAACATACTTCTGCTAATTGCGCAGAGAGACTGTAAATAGATCAACTGTGCTGCAGGCATCGCGAGTTCAAGTAAATATAAAGAAAACTGTATTGTACAATATTTTTATTTAATGTTGAAAACATCACAGAATTGTGGAAGTATGACATGTTTTATGGTTAGATCAGCTAGGAAATAAATAAACAGGACAAGCAAGGTGACGAATCAATTATTCCCAATATATGGGACGTCTGGGCCAATATGGAACAGTTGGTAACCGTATGTCTATGTACATATCAATTCAAAAAGCAGTGGTTACTCACCAAAAGATAGACACTCAGGGTCTCTCTTTTAGGATTCAGTGAATGTGGTTTGCTAGGTTGAATCTTCAAAGGGTTAATCCAGTTGGCGGAACATTTAATGTCCTATAGAAAGAAATGAGACAGTTGAGATATTTCTAAAGCAGTCATAGTCAGTGCCATGAATCGTTTTGAGGTATCACCTACCGATGTGTGGCTGACATCTGTCAGGTACAGCAGAAAGTTTTTAGCAGATGTTTGATATGGAAACATTATTGTGAGCTTCACTGGAGGACTCGGCATGTCAGGGTCTGTCTCAATCTGTTGAACACAATCAATCAATCAATCAATCAATCAATCAATCAATCAATCAATCAATCAATCAAAAGTACATTTCTAGATCAACCAAATATTCACACTCAAACTAGTTTAAACCTGGTTCCCCTTCATACGGGAACTTCAACGTGCGTCTGTTAACAGACTATGGGAGTATGTCAGACGACCAATCACTCTGAAGAGTAAGAAAACGGGCCAATGAAATGCCAAATTGCATTGGCAGAGCTCTGCTCCACAGCTGGCAGCAATGAGCTATCAGCGCTATATAAGCTGCACGCTGTGGAGTGAGCCTCAGAATTTATTTGCTTCAGACCCTCTCACGAGACTGAAGACACTCTATCTGCCAACCTGATTTCAAGACTGAAACCAGTTTACTCACCAGTGCGGGAGATGACATGACAGCGGCAGTTGATCTGGGCTTCCTGTCCCCTGGGCGTTTCGCTGGTGTTCACAAAAGAGCAGTTTCACACTAAAAGAGCAGATTCCCTAAGAGAGCAACACAGTCAATCAACACGTCTTTTTCAAGACGCTGTTCTGACTGTGCGTTTCTGGATGCGGTGGTTCCTATCTCCGGATGATGGGCACGGGTATCGCATCACATGTCTGGGGGTCCAGCATGTCGATGTGGTGCTCGCGGACAGCTCATGCTCTCACTGTGAGAGCATGGCTGTTGCACAGCTGAGATCGCGGCTTCCAAGCCACCCCCGTTGCTCC
The DNA here is from genome assembly GCA_903798115.1 of Danio jaintianensis. Classification (NCBI taxonomy): domain Eukaryota; kingdom Metazoa; phylum Chordata; class Actinopteri; order Cypriniformes; family Danionidae; genus Danio; species Danio jaintianensis. The sequence goes on from CAIGQV010019090.1 coordinate 4,615,591, forward strand.
CCGTGAAAGCGGTTAGCACGCGGGCAGATCTGAGGATTACAGTGGGCGCTTATCCATCGCCTCCGGGCCCGCGGACCCCCCACTCCTCCACAGCACGCTCCATCCAAGCTTCGAGTGGTGGTGCGGTTCATCCCCCGGGATGCCCGCGCTTCCGCTTGATGACACCGGAGATCAGATGTCCATCGCGACATCGGAGGGCGAGCTGTCATGCTCAGATGACAGACCGGGCTCGCTTTCATCCTACGGGGTGCAATGCGTAGTCACGGTTCTCGAATCAGACATGATGGCTGCGCTTCCTGGGCTGCTTCGGCGGTGTGGCTGGAGATGGCTTGTCCCCCAGTCTCACCGCCGGACCGACTAGAGGTGTGGCGTGCGAGCTGATGTAAGATGAATCTTCCAGCTCCCGTGTACTTCTTCCCAGGGGCGCACAGCGAGCGCACGCTGGCATAGAGGGCGTTTTTCTCTGCCCGGTCCTCGTGCGCTTCCGCCTTCACCTCCCCTGATGGCGAGGCGGCCAGTGGGTATGAAGCTATTCCTCAGGTGGTTGGCCACCACCTGGAGGGGTAAGCTGAGACCCCCGTCCAAGGCGGGTGGGTTTTCTGTGTCTCTCATGGCCAAAGCCCACACCGTTGCGGGCCATGCCGCTTCTGCCCTGCACCACAGCACCTGCTGTGCTGCACAGGGGCGGTTCTTCCCCAGGCTTATGCATAAGCACCGCACGGTGGTCGACTATGCTCTCATGACCTTCAAGTCGGCCGCCCGTGCCCTGGGGAGGACGATGGCCACACAGTGGTCCGGAAATGCCACCCTTGGCTTACCCTGGCACATATGCGCCGCGCCGACAAAGTACGCTTTCTTGGTGTGCCCATATCCCAGGCAGGCCTACTCGGCGACACTGTCGGGGACTTTACCCAGGAGTCCTCGGTGGTGAGAGATCAGCCGTGCGCGATGGAGCGGGTCATCTCCTGGTGGGCTCGGAAAACTGCTCCCCCACCGGACCCATCCGCGCTGGCTGTTCTTCGCCGAGAGCGCTCTTCCCGCGGCTCCAAAATGCTCCGCCGTCACAGCCCGTTACACTGGCTAGTGAACGCGCCGAGCCTCGCCGCAGGCAGTTGACGCTCCCGTCATAGGTCGCCGTAAAGTCCGGTAATCGGACCGCGAAGCGAACCTAAGGCGGGCCACTAGGAGTGGAGGAGAACCGTTCTTCCCCGGTGGAGGGCTGGGGCTCCCGCGCGAACGAATGTAGCGATCCGAAAAGAGCGGCTTTTCCTCCCTCTGGGCGTGGAAGCCCAATTGCTGCCAGCATGGGACGCACTGCCTTCCAGCTCTCAGCTTTGGTGCACTTCGCCACAGGCTTTGAGGGCGCCAGAGGATGATCTCCTTTCTCGCACCTCCAGCCTCTCCGCAGGATCCTGGGAGGAAGGTAAGAGTCTCTCTCTTATTTTCAGCTCTTCCTCGGGCCGCTCTGCTTCCCGGGGTGAGCACTCCCCTCCCGAGCTGCCCCTCCGTTGGCATGTCATTGATCAGTCCGATGGTGCCATTAGCGCGGGCTCTGCCAGCCTGGTTAGCGCTGCCCAGCCCGTCGCGGTGGCTCATGCGGACGATCAGACTCGGCTATGCGATTCAATTCGCTATCCGCCCTCCCAGGTTCACGGGTGTTCATACTACGAGGGTTTCCCCCGAGAGCGCCCCTGTCTTGCGAGAGGAGATTGCTGTCCTCCTGGCGAAGGATTCAATCGAGCAGGTCCCTCCAGCCGAGATGAAGTGTGGGTTTTACAGCCCGTACTTCATCGTGCCGAAGAAGAGCGGTGGGTTATACCAATCCTATCTGCGCATTTTGATCTGTCATCCGTTCAGGATGCTGATCAGGGTTCTCATGCAGAAACGCATCCCCCAGTGCGTCCGTCCGCGGGATTGGTTGCAGCTATAGACCTGAAGGACGCTCACTCCATGTCTCGCTCTCTCCCTCCTAAAGTGCGACGGGGCCCGAGCATGGCAGTAAATGGTCCTCCCCTTCGGGCTCTCCCTGTTCCATGCGTGGAGGATGCCCTGTGTCTCTTTGACGCACGCGCACGCGCATCTGCATTTTTGATTATTCTTTGACTGGGTTAATTTTTTTTCAGACCTTGAATTAGTCAATTATGCATAGGGACCTGGTGCTCTGGCACCTCGGCCTGTTGGGGTTTCAGGTCAACCGAGAATGAGCAAGCTCTCCCCCGGACAGAGCTTCTCTCATCTCGGGTTGGAGCTGGACCCGGTCTCCATCACGGTGCGCTTTTAGCGCGCTGGGCTAGTGCTGCCATGTCCGTTTAATTCGGCAGTTATAGTGGTTTCACTGAAGTTTTTCAGAGGCTCCTGGGGCATATGACATTTTGTAGCCGCTATCACGCCGCTCAATTGTTCATATGAGACCACTTCAGCGCTGGCTTCGCGATCGGGTCCCCAGATGGGCATGGCGCGCGGAGACGCACCGGGTGTCCATCACTACGCTGTGTCTCCGCACCTTCAGCCCCTGGATGGACCTTGCCTTCTACGGGCCTGGTTGCCCTTAGAACAAGTGTCCAGTCATGCTGTCATTCTGACGGATGCTTCCAGTATGGGCTGGTGGGCTGTGTATATCGAGCATGCAGCCGCAGGTTTGTAAATCGGACTTCGGTTGCGTTGGCATTTAATTGCCTGGAGTTGTTGGCAGTGTTCTCCCTCTCCGCCGGTTCCTACCGGTACGGGAGGGGGCACATGTGTTGGTTAGGACGGCCAGCATAGCTGCGATAGCGCACGTCAGCCGTTGGCTGATGTGCGCTACCGCCGCATGTCTCAGCTCGCTCGCCATCTGCTCCTCCGGAGTCATGCGACTTTATAGCTGCGCGCCGTTCATATCCCATACGAGCTCTACCGTGCCAGCCTACATGCTCTCACGACAGTTACGTTTCTGGGAGAATGGAGACTCCACCCCGGACATGCCAGATTAGTGTTGTGTTTTCTTCCTTTAGGATAACTGGAGCGCAGGCTGTCACCCTCCAGACTGAAGGTTTGGCATGCTGCCATCCCCGCTCTCTGTGGCGGCGGATGGTAGCGCGCTGGGAAAGCATAACCTTATCAGCCGGTTCCTCAGAGGTGCGTGGCGCAAGATGGTTAATTCCATCCCCGCCCCCCTCTCTTGCCCTCTCGGGATCTCTCTAGCCCCAGCGGTTATGATTAGGTCCGTTGAGCCACTCGACAGTATCTATAAGTTTTCTGTCCATGAAGGCAGCTCTGCTGGTCGCGTTGGTATCAGTCAGGAGGGTTAGGATTCCGGTGGCATTTTCGGTCAGCGAATCGTGCCAGGAATATGGACCGGCCCACTCTCACGTTTACCTGAGACCCCGGTTCAGCTCGTGCCAAGGTTCCTACCACCCCTTTTTTATATTAAAAGTGGTAGTGAGCCTGCAAGCGCTGTCTGCGGAGGAGGCAGACCCAGCCCTTTTATTGTATGTCCGTGCATTGCGCTTAATGTGACACGTAGAGCATACGTCTTTAAGCAGCTCTTTTCTGTTATGATCGGCAGAAGGGAAGTGCCGTATCAAAGCAGAGGTTGGTCCATTTTATAGTTATGCCATTGCCCTCGCCTTATGTGCCAGGGCAAGCTGTGTCCCCCGGGAGAGAGAGCACACTTTAAAAAAAAAAAGAAAAAGCGGTGCCTCCTTTTCGGCGTGAGTACGCAGCGCCTCTTAACAGATTATGCAGAGCTGCGGGCTGGGCGACACCTAACACATTCACGAGATTTTATAATCCTCGAGTGGAGTCGGTTTCCTCCCGATTACTGGGTCACTCCGGTCAATCGGGACGAAATTAAACTCGGTGTCAAAAACGCTTGCTGCGCCATGCTCCCTAACCCGGGGATACGTGCGCCTTTTCTATTCTGCTAGTAAGTTTCCCACTTGGCGAACCCTAGAGAATTCCTCCGAGGCCCCCAGCACCCGACTCAGCGGAGGAGCCGGGTGCCTGGCTCAGTGTGATGTCTGGTATGCCCACTCTTGGTCTACCCACATGCTGAGGTTCGGTGCCAGCTATGCGCGGTCCCCGATGGTGATCCCATAAGCTTATTTAGCCACGGAGTGTTCCCCCTGACCAGGCGGACCCGTGTCTTCCCTACCCGCTAACCAGCTTATCATATGTAGCACTCCCCCTCCATAGGGCTAGTCCATATGTCCTTATTGCCATCAAGTCTCCCCTCTTGGGTAGCAGGTGGCCTCCGCAGCGTCCTCCCCCTTCGGGGACTGGCACGCTTTCCCAACGTACTGTCGTATTTCTAAAATCCCTAGACTATATTAGCTAGGTAAAAGCACATTTACGACCCCCGATCTAAATTGTAATTATTCCCATGTAATGGTAATTAAGGGCCTAGGGGACGTTGGAAGGTTGTGCTCTTGGTGATGCTTGTGCGCTCACGCTATGCTTGGCAAACTTCACATCAGGAGCGTGACGGGCTTAGCTGCTGTGGCGTTTTCCATACAGTCTCCCATAGTCTGTTAACAGACGCACGTTGAAGTTCCCGTATGAAGGGGAACGTCCTGGTTACGTCCGTAACCCACGTTCCCCGAATAAGGGAACGGAGACGTGCGTCTCCACTGCCACAGCAGCTGAGTCTCCAGCTGATTAGCTGAGTGATCGGCTCTTCAGCAGGCAAATTCTGAGGCTCACTCCACAGCGTGCAGCTTATATAGCGCTGATAGCTCATTGCTGCCAGCTGTGGAGCAGAGCTCTGCCAATGCAATTTGGCATTTTATTGGCCCGTTTTCTTACTCTTCAGAGTGATTGGTCGTCTGACGTACTCCCATAGTCTGTTAACAGACGCACGTCTCCGTTCCCTTATTCGGGGAACGTGGGTTACGGACGTAACCAGGACGATTTACTATGTGGTTCTGTCAGTCCAATTTAGGCCTGCATGATATAGCCTATATATTCTTTTAATGTCAATAATTATCACTATAAATATCAAACCTCTGTTTTTCTTTCTTGTACTGAAGACTGATGGAAAAACTAACCATTGACTTCCATAGTATTTTTTGTTCCTACTATCGATGTCAGTAGCTGTTTCTGAATCTGATGTCATTGAATCGTCCTTTGTGTGCAACAGAAGAAAGAAAGGTTTGGAACTACTTGAGTGTGTTTGAAACTGCCTGAGTGTGAGTAAATGTTGAGGAAATTTTCATTTTTGGCTGAACTGTCTCTTTAATTGTTAAAGAGCACTTTTACTGTGAAAACATGACAAACAGTTCAATGAAATTTCACAGATCTAGGGTACAGTATCTATAATTATAACAAGCCTGTAAGTGAATGTAAATCATGTCCATATCACAAGTCCTTTTTACAGACTACATTAAACCAACATTACTACTGAACGGACACCATTCCAATTCACTATAATCTTCTATGTGAAGCTGCTTTGACACAATCTACATTGTAAAAGCGCTATAGAAATAAAGATGAATTGAATTGAATTGAATTACTAGATGAACTAACAAACTTAAACTAACAGTAAAAGATGACTCCTTGATCTCATTTTAGATTTCAAGCTAGAAATCCAAACTATAACATAGACAGTTCTGTCCAGCAGTTCCTCATTTTGCTCTCTTCTGCCCACATGATAGTCTGGAGGACCTAAAGGAAATGATTTAAACTCCAGTTTATGTTAGCAGTCTTACCGTGTAGCTGATTTTTACTTCATCCCCGATCACACTAGTGTGGTTGAAAACACTCGGTATCGTCTCCTTCTCTTTCAGTATGATGTGGTCGTCCTTCATATGCTTGTTACTAGGATAAAAAAATATACATCAATAATCAGTAATAGTTTACAATAAGGTCTCGTTTACTAATGGTTCAAAGGTTCATTTCTCGTGAAAATGAATATATATATATATATATATATATATATAAAATTTACTCATCCTCGAGTCTTTTCAAACACACAAGAAGTTTATTCATCATAAGAAAAGAAGATATTTTGATTGAAATAGTAGATATTTCTGTTACCAAGAATGTCTGAATTAAATGGGTTTACCATATACAGTGTCACTTCAGAAGACAGATCAGTTCGTTTGTTTTCAAGTGTTTTAAATGAGGTACAAAAACATTTCATATTTAATATAAAAATATCTTTATTTGTGTTCTAAACATGAACATTTATTATGGGTTTTGAATGATATGATTGTGAGTAAATCATAAAAGAATTGAATTTTTGAGTTAACCAACAAACATGAACTGTGAGCAATATATTTTTACACTATTTGTTAACCTTTGTTGTTATTTGTTAAAAAGTTTACCCCTCACGATAGCATTATTCTAGATACTTCACTTTTGACCGTAAACACTTTTGAGTATAGTAGATGTCTTTTTAATTGTTAGTTGATTCTTAATAATGATAATAACAAACCTAATTGTAAAGTGTAACTTTACAATATAACTGGATCAGTACCGGTGTACAGTATTTATAATGCGTTATCATTTATATTATAATTTATAATTTACTTAATTTAAACCATTTACTTACCATACAAATGGTGCAAATCATTTTTCAACTGGCTATAATGTCAAACTGAATACAATTCTAATCAGTATAAAATAAATGTACTAATAAAATAAATCAGCAAATAAACTATTTCTTTGAGTGGATTAGTGTAAATAAAGTACTTACGCAGTGAATCTCAGGCTGGTTTCATGCGTCACTGGGATGACGATGCTCACAAAGTTACCTTTCAGCGTTGAATCTGACTGCTCACTATCACTGCCCGGAAAATATTAACAATTTGTCAAAATATCACTTTTTTCTATTTAATTAAGTACGTCAAACATAGAAAAAAAGATTTTTTAGTCATGAATGCAGTTCTTACGTGGTGGCAGTAACATTGATAACAATGTCCTTTCGGATATGAGACAGATTGGGCTCAAACTGGATTTTGAAGGTTTCCTGTTGAATTGGCATGAAACGAGTGTAAAGAAAGTCAGATTACATGTAGTAAGGGATATTTCACACAAAAATGAAAATTTTATGCTCATGCCATTCAAGATATGTGTGACTTTTTTTTATTGAAATAGATTTTTAGCTCAAATGATGGTCTTTGGTGAACATTTTAGTAGCAAAGCTAATCTCACCCTGTCCTTTTTAAGAAAAGGATATCCAACTGCACATACTATTCTGGTATGATTAGTTTCACAGTCTTTATCTTTAGGCTGCAAAAAGAAGAAGTGAAAGCTCAGAAAAATAGATTTCAATGACTCAAATATTCATTAATTTGTTTAAGCAGGTACTGACCTGTCTAAAACCACACCACTTACCTCCACTTTCACATAGTTGATATTTTCAGTGTGGCTCAGTGTAACTTTGGTATTATAAGCATTGTCTCCAGTGTTCTTGATGTTGATATTGACATAAAACTTGTCCTGGTTACTGTTTATGAGAAGACTATAACAATTCAAAAATATGAAATCGAAAAACATCAGTTAATATTTAGCTCTCTGGCTCACTTCTGTTATATTTCTCTCATGATATACAGACTAGAACGACTTGAAAACTCTTGAGGATTATTTCAAAATTCAACAGAAGGGGGGCAGTGAAGCACTGCAAATGACACGAATGACTAGAAGACACCAGCAAACATTTTCTATATGAATAATACAGCAGCCTCCAGGATAAAGTCCTGTCATAATTATTTGCTTTGTCAGTTCGCATCTTTAACAATTATATCAAATATTGATTAGAATCATGAAGGCATTCTTTTATTGGAAATCAAAGAATGATTAAACATTAAATAATACCTCGAGATGTTTGCAGAAGCTTTTAGGTGTAGATTAGCAATGCACTTCTCATTATTTCCACAGTCCACTAATGCGATCTAAAGTGAAAGAAAAAAAAGATTTATTCGAACATTCTGTCATAAAAGTTAGTCTGTTAGTCTGACATTTTCCTGCCTGCTGTACAGTATCAGCGGTTGTTTTACACCCTTTCCCAACAATGTCATTTTATTGCAACAAGCATCAAGCCAAATGCTTCCCGCAAATATTTGTGTCAGGAATTGTTTTGCGTCTCGAGAGCTTTAATGAAACAACAGAACTTCAGAGAGCAGATCTGGCAAACACAACTCAGTGACGCCAGCACGAAAACACACTCTTCCTCCTGATAACTCTATCTCTTCCGTTTGTGTTGTGTTTTATGTAGGATCAAATTATAGGAGAAACCTCCCATTTTGGATGAAGTGGGAGTAAAACTGGATTTATTTTACCCTGTCTTAAGCTGAAGTGTATTTTCCTCCATGCTATGTATCATTTAGGCTGCACAAAAAAGTTACAAAATATTTATGTTATATTAAAAATGCCAAAGTTATAATGTAGGTGGCATGGTGGCTCAGTGGTTAGCACTGTCGCCTCACAGCAAGAAGGTCGCTGTTTCGAGTCCCGGCTAGGCTAGTTGGCATATCTGTGTGCAGTTTGCATGTTCTCTCCGTGTTGGCGTGGGTTTCCTCCTGGTGCTCCGGTTTTCCCCACAGTTCAAACACATATTGGTGAATTGGATTCACTAAACTGGCCGTAGTGTATGAGTGCGTGTGTAAATGAGAGTGTGTATGGGTGTTTCCCAGTTCTGGGTTGCGGCTGGAAGGGCATCCGCTGCGTAAAACATATGCTGGAATAGTTGGCGGTTCATTCCGCTGTGGTCACCTCTGATAAATCAGAGACTAAGCCAGAAGAAAATGAATGAATGAAGTTATAATGTATCAATATATATTGCATTTGTGCAGATATAAATATTTAATTTGAATTCAATTCACTTTATTAATATTACATTTGGCCTAGGACTGGTCAGAATTTGAGAGATTAGTCACTAGATTTATTGAGAATGCAATATAATAATAATAATAATAATAATAACAACAACAACAACAACAACAACACATAAATAAAACGCTTCTCATTTGTTAAATGTAAAACATTTCCCACATCACAGTCAGCACAGATAAATAAAAATAAATCAAACAAACTTAAATAGCGTATAATGTACATTCTAAGAAAAGTCTGTAATAATAAACCCCAAATGTACTAGAATGTACAGTATAAGAAATGTGTACATAAAACATTTTGTTTATACTTGAATTTTTAATCATGCTTTGCTTTTTGTTGTGTTTTGTTGTGTTAGAAATGCACTGCTAATTTTCTGCTAAGATGTTATCTATTTTTTTTCGACAGATTTACAGTTTGTAAAGTTGTCAAAAAGCAACTTAACATAAAATGGTGCAGATTCCTTCATATCCGAATAATTACATTTTACTGTTAAGTAGCAAAACAAAACTATCTTTGAATGTTGAAAGTAAAAAATGCACTGTTTTTGTAATTACGTATAATTAAGTAATCAAAAATATCAAATAAAAAGAAATTACATTTGGCCAACAATCCACCGGGTTCGTTTAGGGGGGGGGCATTCCCTATGCCAGCCCATCCCTGTTTCTGCTAGTTAAAACCTCATTACAACTGCATGTGAGAGAGCAGCTGAACATGGAGAAAATCTCTCAGTGCTTGTAAAATTAAAGAGACTTCATTAAAAGTCACAGCTGCCACCCACACACACTCCTCTGTTAACAAGCAGCAGCGGTTACTGGCGCAGTGAACATTACACTAATAAACCTCCAGCAGGAGGAGAACATACGGTCTTGTTGAGGGATGTGGGTAATTCTCCATCCAGGACTGGACCCTTGTCTTCATCCGCTAAACCGAATTCCAGCGTCACCATAATGGGGTCCCTGAAATCCAGTTTATCCTGTGGGGGATAATAAAGGATGTTGCAAATTTTTTCAGCTTATAGCACCTTATAAACAGACTGGAAAAGCTCAGAAATGGCATCAGACTCATTCTGTCCCAGCAGACTCTGTTAAAGGTTAAGATCATTACCAGCATTTACTCGCCCCTATGTCATAAATATTAGACATTAACTAATCTTTGAAACACAAATGTAGATGAAACATGACTTCAAAATAAAGCTTTTATATCAGAATAAAAGCCCAAATTCTTTATTTATCTCTTTAGAAGACTTAAATCACTTGATTTTTATTTACTTTTATTTAATTTGTTCTCTTTATAAAACTTCAATTAAACCACTTGATTTCTATTTAATTTTATTTATTTATTTTTTCTCTTTAGATGACTTCGATTAAACCATGAGATTTTGATTTACTTTTGTGTTTTATTATTATAATGTTTTTGATCTCTGGAATTTTTAAATGTTGTTGTTTTGTGTAAATAATTAATTTGTTTTTCTGAAGTTGAACAAAAGTCATGAGGTTGAGCAAATGATATCAACTATGTTTGGTTTGAACGTCATTTTCTTTTATCCTTACAAAAAAATAAGCATACTTGATGTTAATTTAAGATATACTTGAGTATAATTTTAAGTATACTTTATGTAGTAGGTAAACTGATATCAATGAACTAGTGGTATGCTTGAAAGTACTACAGTGTACTGTCAATAATATCTGGGATTAAATTGGTCTGCTTTGTACTGTAGCTTATAAAACTAACAGTACAATTTGAGTACACAGCTGTTATTTTTGTTTATACTGCAGCTAACAAGTAAATGTCCGGTTGTACTGATAGTTTACCAGATAAACACATTTTATTTCATTTTAGAATGAACCCTTTAAAGCAAGCTTTCAGTGAACAATTAATTTTGTAATTTACACTGCAAATATACATGTTTTTTTTATCAGTACTAGACAATAAAAGCAGTAATTGGGTCCATAAAGGCAATAATTAGTATCTGTTAATAAATAATCAGGCAGATATAAATAAGTAGGCCAATAAAAGTAATAAACGGGACGTTAAAAGAAGTATTCAGCATCAGCCAATAAAAGCCAAGATCACTTTTGGTTCTTTCAAAATTGTTTAAATTATTATTATTATTTGGATTAAGATTTACATTTACTCAATTAGCAGATGCAAGCTTTTATCGAAAGCAACTTACAAGTGAGGATAAAAGAAGCATTTCGAATCATCATAGAGTAGCAGTATATAAAACTGACAAGATCACTTGAGAAATATACAGAGATCACTCTAAAAATATAGGTTATTGGTATGGACTAAAAGATTACAGAGTACATGTACAGTTGCAATCAGAATTATTAAACCCCCTTTGAATTTTTTTTTCTTTTGAAAATATTTCCCAAATGATGTTTAACAGACCAAGGAAATTTTCACAGTATGTCTGATAATATTTTTTCTTCTGGAGAAAGTCTTATTTGTTTTATTTTGGCTAGAATAAAAGCAGTTTTAAATTTTTTAAAAACCATTTTAATGTCAAAATTATTAGCCCCTTTAAGCTATTTTTTTTTTCGATAGTCTACAGAACAAACCATCATTATACAATAACTTGCCTAATTACCCTATCCTGCCTAGTTAAGCAAATAACCTAGTTAAGCCTTTAAATGTCACTTTAAGCTGTATAGAAGTGTCTTGAAAAATATCTAGTAAAATATTGTTTACTGTCATCATGGCAAAGATAAAATAAGTCAGTTATTAGAAATGAGTTATTAAAACTATTATGTTTAGAAATGTGTTGAAAAAATCTTCTCTCCGTTAAACCGAAACTGGGGGAAAAAATAAACAGGGGGGCTAATAATTCAGGGGGTTTAATAATTCTGATTGCAACTGTAAATGCATTTCAACATTTATATCAGTATAGGTCAAGCATACTTAAGTATAATTTTAAATCTGCATATGTAGGATCGATAGAGGTTGAAATAACGCTGAATCTACAAAACTCAAAATAACTCTGAATCTGAGTCTCATTTTCAGAGGCTGCTACTGTCTCCCCTGGAGTTCACATTTTTGGCCATGACATACATTGAGGGAGCCTTTGTGACTGAAATCAAATACACCATTTGTCGAAATATAACTGGGTAATTGGCAGTGGGCAGGTTATAGAGACCAAAACAAAGACAGACATTCTGACACGGAACACTTATTTTCAAAGGAGAATAATTGACTTTAGCATTGTTTTTCAGATAAACAAGCATGTTCACTTTCTTAAATATCTGCAAACATATGGTATTTTTATGCTTTAGAAAACTCAGTAGTGTATTTATGATAAGTAAATAAACCCTAGACTGAAATTATACTTGATAAACATAAACTAATTTCTAATAATTGATTTCTTTTATCTTTGTCATGATGACAGTACATAATATTTTACTTGATATTTTTCAAGATACTAGTATTCAGCTTAAAGTGTAATTTAAAGGCTTAATTAGGTTAATTAGGCAAGTTTGGGTAATTGGGCAAATCGTTGTATAATGATGGTTTGTTCTGAAGACAATCGAAAAAAACAATATAGCTTAAGGGGGCTAATAATTGACCTTAAAATGGCTTTTAAATTTTTTTTAACTGCTTTTATTCTAGCCAAAATAAAACAAATAAGAGTTTCTCCAGAAGAAAACATATTATCAGAAATACTGTGAAAAATTCCTTGCTCTGTAAAACATAATTTGTGAGATATTTAAAAAAGAAAAAAAATTCTCAGGAGGGCTAATTATTTTGACTTCAACTGTACGTATATTGATGGTGCAGTATTGCATCGCATACTATTAACACATGAGGGCGTCTCTTTGGTTGTGTGCTTCCTCTAGTGCTCAGAGGTCAAGTATGCAGTGAAGCAGGATGAGCTGCAGTCTCTCAATGAAGGCTGAGCTGATCTCGCTGCCCCCGGGCCTTTGATCACACAACTTCTGGCTTTTATTAAACTCCAGTCCTCTACTTTCAAACACTTCGTTTTATGCTCTTTATCTACTGAGAGGCATTAAACGTAACCTAATCTACATCTGAGGCAAAAAAGACACACAGTTAATGGTTTCAGAGAAGAGTGGGGGCTGATTTTATAGGAAGGCTGTCTGGAGGGAGTGGATTGTCTGCATTACAGGATACTTTTGTTTATATGTTTGCCAGACACTTTTATTCACAGTGAAATACACTGCGTTCAAGAACAGGTTTTCAAATTATTATGACTCATATTAATCATTGTGTTCTAAAAATACCTAAGTGTTCATAAATCTAGATACATTTATTAAAGTCAAATAAGATATGATTTTCTGAAAAAACAAAAAAGTTTGTGGTTAAAACAAAAACATCT
>CAIGQV010019090.1:4629134-4640757 GCA_903798115.1 Danio jaintianensis
TACTTTAGGCCCCTAAAATTAAAATGTTACAATTTTTGGTTTTGGTCCAGACATTAAATCATCTTTTCATTACAGCTGTGTTATATTAAGATAGCTGTAGTTATTAATATAATTTTTAATCAATGCCAATAAATTAATAATAATAATTTAATTACATCACTTTTGATCATTGTTTGGTTGTCTTTTTTGCGCATGTCATTCAGTTTTTATTTATTTAATATGTTACAGAATTTAGTATTTTAATTCTTTCAAGAATAAAGTTAGTATTGATGCTTTTTTATATGCATATGAATGCCATAATACTGCTCACAAAGACAAGCTCAGCCTCACAGTATAGATGTTTGCTTGGTTTGGCCCTGTCCTTCACTTTTTGCGTATGAGAGGACTGATTTACTTGCCGACGTGTAGAAGGTGTGCTCTCTGCAAAACTCATTGAGGATGGACACGTTCTTCTGCAGCCTCCTGTCCTCTGTTTCATTAAAGCGTCCTCTGGCCACCGCTCTCAGAGAGTCCAGCGTTAAACTGTACCTGATGACTGGAGCCAAAACACATTTAAGATGAGACACTGCAGGCAGGTTTCATAGATTTCATACAAAGTCAATGAAAACGCTCAAATAGAGATGAATTTCTGGAGGGCTGTGTCAACGACAAAAATGTGGCAATCACAAACAGTATTTGTCTGAATCGCGTCTCCCGCACAAGTTAAACAATTTAAACTCAAGCTTAAAATTCATGTGAGGTGGAAAACCTCAAGTGATTAATCTAGAACGAATAACACGAAAAATATTCTCTCTTCACGTTTAGTGTGGACTCAGCATAAGTCAGGTACTCACCAGTTCCAGTGTTCATGTCTTTATCAGACTTGATTCGATATTTGAAACACACCATCGTCTTCACGCATACGGTGGTCTTCCCGTGGACCTGACACGTATGCTGGAGATTGATCTTAACAGGGTCAAAAGTCATCTCAGCGAGAAGCTCTGCAACATCCCGAGACCTGGATTCAACAAATTCAACAAGATGTTTAGATGAACAGAGCAGAATCTGCAGGATTAATCGGTACTTAATTTCACTCAGTACAATAACAGCTGCTCCACAGATCATAAACTGATTTTGGTCCAACTAAACATTTCTTATGGACTCCAAAAAAATTTAATATGTGGTCAATTACAGCACTCCTAAAAGGCTGGGTGGTGCATTTGGGGAGTGAAGATGGCAGAGGTTACTAGGCTCCATGGATTTACTCAACAGTCCCAGAGTCCCAGTGTTAGGGGTCATTTGGTGGTCGTTGGGGAATCTGTGATCTCTACAGGGGAACTAAGAAAGGAAACGCTGCCAAGAGTTTATTTGGTGGTTGGAGGCTCTCACACACTCAGAGTCCAGCAGAAATGGGTCGTAGCGGAGAGACGTAACCCCTGACGGACAAGCCTCTGCAATTGTGGGATGTTTAGGCTCACGGCCAAATTTGAGACAGCTGTTGCGGATGGGAAGAGGAAGCTGGACGTCCAGAGGGTAGCGAGTTCAAGTTTCATACCAGTGGTTTTTATTTTAGCCACAGACATTAGTGGGAATTTTAAAATGATGTACGACAGGACAGAGAAATGAAGACTCATTTATGGGATCTGTTTTTTTATGACCAATTTTAAAAATTTTTGTTAACTATGATTTTATATAAAGAAACATGAAAACAGCTGTCCCGAAATTGGACAAATGGCAATATATGAAATGACATATATGACATACAAGTTCATATTTGGATATCACATATATAAAATATACACACATTCGTTCAAATATATTAGCTATAATATATTAGCTATAATAATCCACGATGGTGGAACGATCTGCCTCTTACAACACGTTTGGCAGACTCTGTGTCCATCTTTAAAAATCGCCTTAAAACTCATCTCTTCCGTCTACACCTGACCCACTAATAAAAAATTAAAAAAAAACCTTGACTGCACTTAGCTCGTATATTGTGTTTTACCTACTCAAGACTAGTCTGATTTCACTTATGTATGCTTTGTTTCCTCTTGTACTGATTGCTTCTTTTGTGAACCTCAATTGTAAGTGGCTTTGGATAAAAGCGTCAGCTAAATGACTAAATGTAATGTAAATGTATTATACAGGGCTCAACATAAATGAATACACCCCAATTTGAAAATGAATATTTTTATCCATTTCTCAGTGAATATAGGTAATATATTTTGGTGCATTTGAATAAAACAGATTTATTGAATGGATATATTTAGTAAAATAATATTTTAGTCATCAAATATCTTTAGAAATAGAAAGATAATACATTTAAATTAATGTGAAATATTGAAGAAAAAAATGACAAACTACAATATTTCATCCTAATTTTATCAATTTTTTGTTTCTCTTGAATTTAGCTATTTTTAAAATTTTTATTTAATATTTTTCCATAAGATATACATTTGGAGGGCTGCACGGTGACGCAGTGGGTAGCACATTCGCCTCACAGCAAGAAGGTCGCTGGTTCAAGCCTCGGCTGGTTCAGTTGGCATTTCTGTGTGGAGTTTGCATGTTCTCCCTGTGTTAGCGTGGGTTTCCTCCGGGTGCTCCGGTTTCCCCCACAAGTCCAAAAGACATGCGGTATAGGTGAATTGGGTAAGCTAAATTGTCCGTAATGTATGTGTGTGAATGAGTGTGTATGGATGTTTCCCAGTGATGGGTTGCAGCTGGAAAGGCATCCGCTGCGTAAAACATATGCTGGATAAGTTGGCGGTTCATTCCGCTGTGGTGACCCCAGATTAATAAAGGGACTAAGCCGAAAAGAAAATGAATGAATGAATGAATATACATTTGGGTGTACACATTTTGGACCATTACCATAAGTTATTTTGTTAGACTAGCTCCAGATTTGGCTTCAGTACTGACTATGTACAGTACTGTATATGCACAAATATAATATTGAAAATAATAATCTAAATGAGAGATTTGTGAGGGGTGTACTCATATATGTTGATCCCTGTATATGCATATGTATATGAAACTCTTGAAATAAAAGCTTATAACCACTTGGGGGTGAGTAAATAGTAAGTAAATGTATATTTTTTGGTGAACTATCGCTTTAAGACAGGTCTGGCTCTAGTGTTCAGAGAGAATAAATCTATTGTTGGAGGCTATGAGCTTTTTAACAGATTTTCTAAATGCACCAAAATACATATTACACACTATAATAAAAGGAAAACATTACAGGCCATCATGTGAACTGATCAATCAAATCACCAGACTCACCAATAAAGTGCAGCTCCTCCTATTCCTCCAATAGTGACGTCAATGATGCCGTCGTCATTCAAATCCATAATGCCATGAATCGACTGACCAAAGAACTTCATGCTCTCTCCATCTCCTCCAGCTGCAATACGCTAAACATAGATACATACACATTATATATGACATATATGACTATTTCCTGTTGGTGCTTGTGAATGTAAAGCAAATAACAAAAAGTTTATGAATTTAAATGGCAACACTGCATTTATTTTAATTTCATCCTTAGCTGCTATTCCTTTGAAACCCATTATCTTTAAAGAAGTCACAATGTGAAATATACTTGTTTTAATTGTGCTTGATAAAAATATATATGGAAAGGATGATAAAACAGAGCTAAACTGAACTTCAAGTATTTTTAAATAATATTATTCACATAAAAGGTCTAATTCTTAAATATAACAGTTTTAAATGTAATAATAAATTAGGGATAGTTTTGATTTTTTGATTTGAATTGATTTATTCCGAACAGAAAATCATACATAAAACAATTCTTTAAACAAAAATAAAAATACATTTCAACATACTCGAAATGGAGCGGGATGAAGCACAAGCTTATTGTTTTCCCCACCCCATTCCCACACACATCATTCGTCTATTACTTCAACTTATTTCTTCTTTTTAAATGAGACATATAAGCTTTACATGAAACATACATGAGACATCTTTGACATGTTATATGTTTGATTCCATTTATACATTTACATTTTATAACAAAGACCCATAAGATACATAGTATTGCAAACACCTATTAATTAAAATTATCATACCTTTCTCATTTCTTTCTTTTCCAATCACCTCTATTCACCATTATATTCCTTTAATAATATATATTTATACAACTTTTTAAATTGATTACTATCCTGACATTGTTTCAGAATCTGTTCTAGACTGTTCCATAATTTCACACCACATACAGACATACACAACGTTTTTAAAGTTGTCCTTGTTTTCAACCTCCTAAAATTTTGTTCTTCTCTCAGATTATATCCCCCTTGTCTTTCTTCAAAAAACATTTGTATACATTTCGGTAGTAATTTATTCCTAGCTTTAAACATAAATTGTGCTGTTTTAAATTTAACCAGATCATTGAACTTAAGTATCTTCAATTTAAAAAATAAAGGATTTGTATGCTCCAAATACCCCACATTTTCTATCAATCTAATTACTTTTTTCTGTATTGTACATGAGGATCGTAAGTTAGATTTATATGTATTCCCCGAAATTTCAACACAATAACTCATATAAGGCAACATAAGTGTGTTATATAATACATACATTGATTTATTGTCCAGGATAAATCTTGCTTTATACACTATTGCTACAGTTTTTACTAATTTTGATATCACATTATTTATTTGTGGTTTCCAACTAATTTTATGATCCAATACAACACCAAGAAACTTAATTACATATACTCTTTCTATTACTTCATTATCAATTTTTAAATCTATATTATGACTACTTTTTAATTTCCCAAAAAACATAAACTTTGTTTTACTTATATTTAATGACAATTTATTTACATCAAACCACAATTTCAATGTATTAATTTCTGTTTTAATCAACTCCATAAGTTTAGGTTAATTTTCCCCAGAACAAAAGATACTTGTATCATCTGCAAATAAAATAAACTTAAACAACTGTGATATTTTACACATATCATTGATATAAATTATAAACAGTATTGGCCCTAAAACTGATCCCTGTGGTAGTTCACCCAAAAATGAAAATGTACTCACAAATTACTCATCCTCAAGTGGTTCCAAACCTTTATGAGTTTCTTTCTTCTGTTGAACACTACAGAAGATATTTTGAAGAAAGCTGAAAACCTCTAACTATTGAGAAAACTATAGTAGGAAAAACAAGTACTATAGACAGGGTATAGTTATAGCTATAGACTAAAATTCCATGACTTTTCCATGATTTTTCCAAGACTTTAAAGTAAATTTTCATGACCTAATGTGTCAAATTTGATCTATTTAGTTTCAATTTATATTTATATATTCGGAAAATTGATTTAGATAACGCTTACACCGCACTAATAATGTGAGAGTATGTGATTGGGCAAGGACAGAAAAGAAGTAAATAACCTATATTCAAGTATACATATATCTGTTGTCCATGACTTTTCCGAAACTTAACGGAATTTTCATTTCTGGGTGAACTATCCCTAATTTATTATTATATTTAAAATGATTATATTTAAGAATTAGACCTGTAAACTTTATATTAATAATATTAGTTAAAAATACTTGAAGTTCAGTTTAGCTCTGTTTTATCGTCCTTTCCTTATTCATTTTTTATCAAGCACAATTAAAACAAGTATATTTCACATTGTGACTTCTTTAAAGATAATGGGTTTCAAAAGAATAGCAGCTAAGGAGCTACCAACAACTAACTGTGCTTCCATATGTAGCCATTTGGGTTGCATGCCAGTCAAGTTTTTGGCATCTTGGTCACTGGATTACCAAAACATCAAGGCCCTAGCATTAGTTGCCCAATAATAAAGTCAAAAAACTGGTAGTGCTAGGCCACCCAACTTTATTGGTTTTTGCAAATGGCCCTTTAGAAATTCTGCGTGCCTAGTAGCCCCAAATGAATGGCATAATAATTAAAACAAGTATATGACACTGTACATTGATAATACATTTTTAAATAGACTGGCAACGCACACAGTAAAAAATGTAGGGTTCCATACAATTCAAAAATTGATTAAGTTAACTTAGCAAATTTAAGCTGATTAAACATAAAACAATTAAGTTGTCCCAGAAAAATCTCCTGAATTGTGTTGTTTCAGTTCATTTTATATTCGTTTGAACAAGCAGCAAAAATAGTTGTTTTTTTCGAGCTTACCAAAAGTATTACAAAATCCATTAATGTTACTGTGCATGTTAAAATTCAGCTTCTATAAACAGTGGGCCCATTTCTGTCTGTCTTTCCACCCAGCATTTGATTGTTAGTCCACTTGATGCTTTTGCATGAAAAAGTCTTACCTGCACAAACTTCTCCTTTATTGATTTCTGAGAGCCGTGGTAAATATACACCGCTCCTCTGTGGTCGTTCTCCAAAGGTGACCCTATCACTATGTCACTGAATCCATCCAGGTTGAGGTCGGGAACAGCAGCAATCGCAGTGCCGAAACGTGCACCACAGGGCTCGTTCTTACTGATGTTTTTACAGTTGTTGTTGGAGTGACCTGAACAACACGTCTGATGGACCGGCTTCAGCGTCATCTCATGTTCAAACAGTCCATTCTGATGGAAAAAAAAAATCACACAAAATGTCTGAGAAACTGCAGATCTACAACTAGCTGAACATATGAGTAACTGCAGAGTTGAACCGTGCTAATCAAAGTAGCTTTGAGTTAGACATTTGAGCAAAATATTTTACTCCAGGTCGCTTGATAATAAACAAAGACGTTAAAGGGTTAGTTCACCCCAAAATTTTATTCTAGCATCATTTACTCGCACCTCACTTGATCATAACCTATTTGAGATTCTTTCTTCTGTTGAACACAAAAGAAGATTTTTTTTTTTTAAATGCTGGAAGCTGGTATCCATTGACTTCAATAGTAAAATTTTAGGGTGCTTTCACACTTGGTTCGAATGCCTGGTCCGAACCCAAGTTCTATAGTCCCCACTCGGCTGGTTTGTGTTCACATTGTCTTTTCTCCTTCTGAACCACGGAACGATTGCGTCATCAAGCTGCTGTTTTGTGTACAGCTGTTGCTAGATGACGGCCACAAAAGCAAAGTGCCAAAATGGAAACGTATGCATATCACGGTCATTCTGCTTTAACTGAAACTTTTGGTTTTGTTATCAAAACCAAAATACAGAGAGCCACTTGCGTCTATCTGCCTCAATTTTTTTTAAAAAAACATTCAGAACATCATGCGATGTCTGCAGAAGTCGTTTTTGGTGGACACAAGCAGACATTATTACTGTTTGCACTGGGTCAGTCCCGCTTGTCACCAAGGTAGGTGATACTCAGACACACACACACACACACACACACGAATGAACATTATGAAAACTAAAGTTTGTTGTACAGTTGGCGTTTCACTTCCGGTATTTGGTATGATTGCATTCGTATCAGAAGTGAACACGGGTGCGCACCCGAGTTCAGAAGACAATGTTCACACTAGCTAAAAGTACTGTACTCTGACGTCAAACGAACCCGGTTGTGGGCCAAAAGTACTAGTGTCAAAGCACTCTTAGGGACTTTTTGATTGGGTGAATTTTCTCATTTGGGGTACTTTATGAAAGTGGGCAGAGCTAAAGTTAGGCACTCTTTGCTTGCTGTGACTGACTGATGAAATTTTTTCAGTTGTTGTAATTTATGGGGGTGGATCTAAAGATCTTGTTTCACACTTTGCTCACTGTGACTTTCTGATTGATGACATTTGCTGATCTTCATGAAAATGGGTGGAGTTAAAAAAAATCTCTTGCTGCGATTTGCCTGCTGCATCTCTGATTGGTGGAATTTTTATATTTTCAGTTCTTCATGGAAATGGATTGTGCCAACTTTTGGAACATTTTGCTCACTGTGACTCTTCGATTGGTGGAATTTTATCATTTGATGTTCTTCATGCGAGTGTGCAGAGCTGAAGATCTTTTTTTTGCCATGCTTTGTTCACTGTGACTGGTAGAATTTTCTAATTTTCTGTAATTTATGGTAATGGCTGGAGCTAAAGATCTCTTTTCACACTTTGCTCACTGTGACTTCACTGATTGCTGGAGATTTAGCATTTGCTGATTTTCATGAAAGTGGGTTGAGTTAAAGGTCTCGGAGCCTTTGCCTGCTGCAACTCTGATTGGTGGAATTTTCTCATTGGGAGTGGGCGGATATAAAGGTGGGCTTCAGAGCTATAGAAAGAGAGAGTTGTGATAACTCCATTGACACCAATTAGTTGACACAGTCAAGTAGTTCCTGGAAGTTAGTACTACAGCCAAGTTACAGCTATATATGGATGGGGTGCACTTTTGAAGGGTACAAAGATTTTTTAATAATATTGTGTGTTTTATAATGCACTTCCTGGAACTATTTGAGTCTACATAAATGACATGACGATCAAACATTTTGGACTATTGTTGCAACTCTTTCTTACTCTATGGCTCTGGTGGTCTTTGCTCAATGTGAC
Organism: Danio jaintianensis; assembly: GCA_903798115.1. Classification (NCBI taxonomy): domain Eukaryota; kingdom Metazoa; phylum Chordata; class Actinopteri; order Cypriniformes; family Danionidae; genus Danio; species Danio jaintianensis. Next base: position 4,637,575 of record CAIGQV010019090.1, read on the forward strand.
TCTTTGATTGGTGGAATTGTAATGTTTGCTGTTTTTCATAGGAGTAGCTTGAACTAGAGGTCTTTTGGTGGATTTTGCTCACTGCCACTCTCTGATTGGTGGAATTTTCTGTACAGCATCATGAGTAATGCATGAATGCATGATTCTGCTATCAAACACAATTGTTTTAAAAATGATTTTAATGCAACACCAGTTATTGCTTTGTTAGGGTTGATCAGTTCAGTTAAAAATCTTTTTCCCTGTCGAGAACATTTTGTTTTTAACCTATAGAACTTGACTGTTGTGCTCTATTCATCATGCAAATAAATATTTCATTTGCTATCCAAATTTTAGCATTGTTGCAAACTTCATGTCAGATTTAGTTTAATATATGTTATTTAATTGTGAGTTTATCAAACAGTTTCTGAGATTTAAGGATCTTTCTATTCAAACATAGAAAGATCCTTAGAAATAGAACTAGAAATAGGACTTAGTCATGCATGCCTGAAATAGCTGCCCGTAGGCAAAACGCCTATTCGATGAACTGACTTTCCATTAAAGGATCTTTGGCGATATGTGGAATCAATACAGATATCAAGAAACCCTGACAACTGAGCAAAAAAACCCTCAAACCAATGGAAATTACCCCCATTTAAACCACTATTTATAAGCTCTTGACAGAAGGTGCTCCACAGAGGCTGAAGATATTAGATTTTCATTAGATTTCCATTCCCATGATGCCAAGCTCTCATTCCAGCAGCCCTTCCCTGCTCTGGGAGCACTTATCTGAAGCTGAACACAACACAACACAACACTCACTCCCTATTGACAGATCCAGATTTACTGCTCCCACATGCTCTTCTGGAGGAATGAAGGTGCACTGCTCCCTTACACATGTTTCCAGTATGTGGATTAAACACACATACACACCTCATTGAGTTTGTAGACGTAGACCTGCCCTTGTTCATCCCGTTCGGGACCCATAAACATGGGAGCTCCGACCAGGAGGATGTCGGTGTAATTGTCACCGTCGATGTCATGCGTTTGGAGGATGCTGCCGAAATAGGAGCCAATCTAAGAACAATATGACATGCATATTAAATACTGCTGAGAAGGAAATGGAACATGGAAAAATCACAAGACAAAACAAAAATGTGTAGTATACATTAAGATTCACCGTAAATTACAATGAATCAAAGTAAATTTAAAGTAGTGCTATAATTATGTACAAAAGAATAATATATGCATGCATTATACAGAATTTTTTTTTATATTATATAAATTTGTACTATTTGAATTAGTTTTTTTTGGGGGGGGAGGGGGTGGGGGGGGTGTAGTTATGAGAAAACACAGAAAATTACAGAAATGACAATGAGACAATGGCAAACAAAAAAATTGGCAAAAATCTTGGCAAACTACTTTTGATAAAAGTAATCTTGATATTTCATTTGTTTATAAAATGCTTTATGTATTATCTATATATTTTATATATTATTATACATAATATTATTTATATACTATTTATTTTGTATTAAATAAAATATAATTTTATTTTAATGTTTAATGTTTAATGTGCGACGTGGTGGCGCAGTGGGTAGCACGTTCGCCTCACAGCAAGAAGGTCGCTGGTTCGAGCCTCGGCTGGGTCAGTTGGCATTTCTGTGTGGAGTTTGCATGTTCTCCCCGTGTTCGCGTGGGTTTCCTCCGGGTGCTCCGGTTTCCCCCACAAGTCCAAAGACATGCAGTATAGGTGAATTGGGTAAGCTAAAATTGTCCATAGTGTATGTGTGTGAATGAGTGTGTATGAATGTTTCCCAGTGATGGGTTGCAGCTGGAAGGGCATCCGCTGCGTAAAACATATGCTGGATAAGTTGGCGGTTCATCCCGCTGTGGCGACCCCAGATTAATAAAGGGACTAAGCCGAAAAGAAAATGAATGAATGAATGAATGTTTAATGTGAATGTCTTTTTATTAACTGGTAAGTTGCAGTCTGTTCATGCTTTAAAATAAATTTATAAATATATAAATACTACTATATATATACACATTCATTTTCTTTTCGGCTTAGTCCCTTTATTAATTTGGGGTCGCCACAGCTGAATGAACCACCAACTTATCCAGCATGTGTTTTTACGCAGCGGATGCCCTTCCAGCTGCAACCCATCAAACATCCATACACACTCATTCACACACATACTCTACGGTCAATTTAGCTTACCCAATTCACCTATACCGCATGTCTTTGGACTTGTGGGGGAAACCGGAGCACCCAGAGGAAACCCACGCAAACACGGGGAGAACATGCAAACTCCACACAGAAATGCCAACTGACTCAGCCGAGGCTCAAACCAGCGACCTTCTTGTTGTGAGGCAATTGTGCTACCCACTGCTCCACCGTGACGCCTTATAAAAACAGCACTCATACAGCCTCCATACAGCAGATCAATAAACTCACTACAGTTTGACAAATATTGCAGCTGTTGGACAACATAATGTACTTTTGAGGCTTTTTTAGGCATGTAGTTGTTTAGATTGCAACTATGCAGTTCATTTACAAAGACAGTGCCTATTTTAAATATTTATAATTTCGGAGATACAGCGTGTCGGCATCCATCAGCCTGTCATACTGATCGTCACTAGTGGGACACTAAGTACGCAACGTACGCTTCCCGCCAGTGCCGATATACAGCCATATCGCACTGCTTCTCCTGTGATATTGCGTTTATACAACAGTTCGACGACATAATCGTGTATGTAAAAAAGAAAATCAAACACGGAGAGTCTCAAAACCCTTTTGTAAGAGAAACTACTTTCTCTTATACTTCGTTCATACACATCTGCAGCTGAGCGTCAGAACAGCATAAACCGTTGCTACTTCACAAACGTCACTTTAGAGCTAGTATTTGAAAGATTCTCTTGTGTAATATCTAAAATGATGACAAAACATCAGTCTACAGAGATTTCCCAGTATTTAAATCTGAATAGGTTTTATTATTAAAATTATATACATTTGTACAGAAATCTAGTTATATAGAATATATGATATATTTGCTAAGATTTTTTCTTTTTAGATGAAATTTTAAAATACATTCATATTAATTCATAAAATGTAATTCCCTCATTTCATGTTTTATATATGGGCACAGTATGTTGTGTGTATATATATATATATATATATATATATATATATATATATATATATAT
>CAIGQV010019090.1:4640767-4659999 GCA_903798115.1 Danio jaintianensis
ATATATATATATATATATATATATATATATATATATATATATATATAAAAATATAACTTTTTTTATATAATGTCTCTATATAATTTTTTTCTTGTGATATGTTTTGGTGGGATCAACCGATAACTGTTTGTGGTTTGTGAATATGACTATACCTGCTCTCCTTTCAATGTCTGCACTATGGTGACATTTTCTCCATCAAAGCGGTACACCGTCACACGACCGCTGTGGTTAAACCGTGGTGCTCCAGTGATATACAACACCCCGTTGGGTGTGTATGCCGACTGCACATCATAACCTGCAAACAAAACCACAATCCAACCTTAACCACCACACACCTAATCCACCCTCAAACTCCATTTACAGTAGTCTGAACGCTTAACAAGAACCAGCTGTGGCTGAATTCATAAACTGCTTCATAACAGAGCACTGAGACTCATGTTCAGATAAACCACTTGACTGATTATACATTTTTTCCCTTAAATCAGCACAAGCGAAGCCTTGCTTCAGCGTAGATTGTTTTCCAAACACGTTTATCAGCAGAGTCATTTCAAGTTACTCCCGTTGTTTCATTGTGGAGCGACATCCTTAAAAGGGGAAGAGTGTGAGCATTTGCACTCGACGTGTGATTGTTTATGGGACAGCAGAAGAGCGCGACAATCTGTTTAGACTACTAGCACAATACTGTCCTCTATTGTAAGCTTCTCTGTCTCTCCGAGATGAAAATGATGAAGAACAGAAAATTCCTAATATGTAGTATATGCAAGAATTCTATTGTTGATTACTTGGTACCCTGATTTACAATCATTTAAGACCATGGATTAAAGGGGTGGTCTAGAATGTAATTTTAAGACTTGGTTGTGTTTATAAGGTGCAAAGCAATGTGTGCTCATGCTTCACTTGTAGAAAATCACGTTATTTTTTCATATATCTTACTTTGATTATATACTGCTACTCAGCTAACATGAAAACGACTGTCATATTTCCTAGTTCCTAACAGCTAACATAATGTGCTGTGATTTGCAGATCGGCTCCACATCACCAGTAAAGCGTCACACCTCCACAAGCATGCGCTTTGATTCTGCTGTGTAAATAGTGTCAGTCAGAGTAGCTGTTAGCAATATCTGTTTGAACCGTAATCAGACAGAAAATGAAAAGGATGAACTTCATGCCTGCTCTCTAAAATAAAATCTGACAAGTGTCTGTAATGAGTGAAAATAGGGTGTGGCTCCTTTAAGAGAGAATTGGCATTTTATGTATGTGTGAGTGTGTATGTGTGTGTGAACAGTCTGTAGACGCATGTAACACGAGAACCGCATTACAGTGCCTCTGGCCACGCCCCTTCGCTGCGCAGGGTGTGTGTGCATGGTAAATACGTGTAACCGGAAACCCTTGTGATCTCACTAGTCCGGATGTATTTTTTAGTAGTCCCCAAAGTTTGTTCGCTGTAGGCTTTGCCAAGCTAACTCTGTAAAAGCCAATGTCTCCCTTTGCATTGAACTTTGAGCATATTACATTGAGAGATGTTGTTTATGTTCACACAGCTACATTACACATCAACTAAAGTTTAATATATGATATCATAGTGGACCACCCCTTTAACACATTTCTCATCTTCAAGGCATGAAATGGTGGAACTAGCTACTAATGCTGTTAGCGTATGTGACTTTATCATGAAGTTTGGCTGGACTAACTTAAAGGGTCACGAAACACCAAAACACATTTTTTGAAATGTTGACAGTCATATATGTGTGTCTAACGTTGCTAAAAACAAAATTAGGACACATATTAGCTAACAAGTGAAAATTGGTTGTTTTTGTGTTGTTTAGAGCAAATTCGTTCTTCCAGTTTAAAAAGAAATTTTGAAGCAACGTCATGGCGATGAGATCATTGTGTAAATTCCAGCATGGAGATTGGCTGTCTGTACCGGCCAGTACAAAGTGACGTCATTGAGTTTTCAGCACATCTGTTCATTAATTCATGAGAAAAACTTGGTTCGAACCAATCAGCATCCTCTATTGTGAACGAGATGTAACTTCATTAATATGCATGACATACCTGTTACAGTGTTTAGAGAGACACCACATTGTGTTGCCAACCGTAATTCAAACAAGTAGTAGAAGAATTATTCGGAGACATGGGTCGTCTGTGTTGCGTTTATAAATGTTTATATAAATGTTTTTTCCCCGCGATGAGAGCACAGCTCGTGTGTGGACCCACATGTGTGAACTACAGTGGTCTGCTAACACACAACAAAAATATGTTTGTAAGGAACATTTTTTACCCGAGAGCTTTTCGCATCTGGAAATGGTGAAATCTGGATTTGCCACTCATCTTCTTTTAAAAAAAGACACGGTTCCAGTTCGTGTTGATTGTCCTGTCTCTACGAATTTTGTAAGTGAGCAATCAATGTCCTTTGTTTATGTTTATTCAGATGGCAAAGTTAGTTAGTATCGTCAACAGTACTCTTTCAGTTTTTAAAGACATACCTTAGTCCAAATGATTTAGCTACTAAGTTTACAGTAATATCACTACAATATTATGGACTGAAAATCCTCCACTTCCACACAGCTCTCAGATCTGCTGTAAATGCTGCTCTCTGAAACACTGTCTATTTCCCCTGCGCCTGTGTTTGTGTTGCCGCTGTGAAAATCAGCTGTAGTGCACGTAATGAAACTCCTCTTTTCATGCAAACCCTTGCCTCTTTCGCCACTCAACACTCCCACCTAAACAAAGCTGGACCCACTTTTCTGACTTTTTTCAAACTAGAGGTGTGAAAACACCCTGCTGAGGCATGGGGGGTTTCATGGCCCTTTACGCTCATACACAACGGGACGCTTTTCGCTTACGTTTATCTAGCGTTTTTCAAGACTTTTTTTGCATTCAAACTCAGGCAATTTTCATCAGCCTTGAGCAGAGTGAAAGAGCAAAATTACCCCCTGACATTAGATGGTGCTTAATGAACTTGCAAGACATGAAAGAAAAGTTAAATGAAACTTCCCATTCAAATCCTATTTGCTACTCTCCACTCCTACTGACATTATTTTAGTTGCTGTTGCATTTATCATACAGCTCTTTGTGTTCAGACACCAATGAAAAAAACAGCACAACATTCATCTTGCCTTGGTACGTCATCTTCTTCATTGAATGAAATTAAAACTGGGATCACCTTGACTGTTTTGCTGTGGTGTTTCACTGTACCTTCAGCAGCTCTGGGCACATGAGCAAAAGTGCCAATGTGAAGTTTTTGACGCAGCGCCCCCAAATTAGCGCCTTTTGTTTAGTCACGAGGCGGTAAACGTCAACAATAAACATGACCAAAAAGCGTCCTGGTGTGAATGGGCCTTTAGAGTGTGTGTGCGCATTTAGTGTATTCTTTCTCTGTGGGATTGAGTCTATAAAATGTGTTTAGAATGATCAAGATTCATGATATGGGGCAGAAAACGTATGCCTGTTTTTTTTCTTTGGAAAAAACACACCCCTACTGTCGGACTACAGAACTGTATGTGCACATGTGCATAGTGGTTTTTACAAAGTAACCATCACCATCACCAACATTTCTGTTTTTAGTAGATCGTTGTCATTGTCAAACCTACTGTAAATGTTGCTGTCCTTACCTACGTATCCCGCCATGCCTTCATATCTCTGCACAGAAGGGTTGTGGAAGGTGTTTTTTTTGGGAACAACAAATTCATTCCCAGCTTGCATCACTACGGTCCCATTCCAGTCAAAAGCACCTACAGCTCCCAGCATGACACCTGCCTGAAAGAAAGACAAACGTTAACTAATGATTTGAAATCCAATTTTATAGCTTCATTACGTTCACAACAGGGATCTAAAAAATTTAAAGACTGTAAAGGATACATTTGAAACAACTCGACAGTTTGAATGCTTCACCTGATGCATTAATGTTAGCACATACTGTAACACTATAAGATTTACATTAATGCTTTAAATTTACATTAAACTTCAACATTTTGGCCCATTCACTTCCATTATACACTCACCGGCCACTTTATTAGGTACACTTTATTAGTACCAGGTTGGACCCCTTTTTGCCTTCAGATCTGCCTTAATCCTTTGTGGCATAGATTCAACAAGGTAATGGAAATATTCCTCAGAGATTTTGGTCCATATTGACATGATAGCATCATGCAGTTGCTGCAGATTTGTCAGCTGCACATCCATGATGCGAATCTCCTGTTCCACCACATCCCAAAGGTGCTCTATTGGATTAAGATCTGGTGACTGTGGAGGCCATTTGAGTAAAGTGAACTCAATGTCATGTTCAAGAAACCAGTCTGAGATGATTTGCACTTTATGACATGGCGCGTTATCCTGCTGGAAGTAGCCATCAGAAGATGGGTACACTGTGGTCATAAAGGGACGGACATGGTCAGTAATAATACTTAGGTAGGCTGTGGCGTTGACATGATGCTCAATTGGTACTAATGGGCCCAAAGCGTGCCAAGAAAAAATCCCCCACACCATTACACCACCACCACCAGCCTGAACCGTTGATACAAGGCAGGATGGATCCATGCTTTCATGTTGTTGATGCCAAATGACCCTACCATCCAAACGTTGTAGCAGAAATCGAGACTCATCAGACCAGGCAACGTTTTTACAATCTTCTATTGTCTAATTTTGGTGAGCCTGTGTGAATTGTAGCCTCAGTTTCCTGTTCTTAGCTGACAGGAGAGGCACCTGGTGTGGTCTTCTGCTGCTGTAGCACATATGCCTCTAGGTTCGACATGTTGTGTGTTCAGAGATGCTCTTCTGCATACCTCGGGTGTAGCGAGTGGTTATTTGAGTTACTGTTGCCTTTCTATCAGCTCGAACCAGTCTGGCCATTCTCCTCTGACATCTGGCATCAACAAGCCATTTGTGCCCACAGAACTGCCACTCACTGGATATTTTCTCTTTTTTGGACCATTCTCGGTAATCCCTAGAGATGGTTGTGTGTGAAAATCCCAGTAGATCAGCAGTTTCTGAAATAGTCAGACCAGCCCGTCTGGCATCAACAACCATGCCACGTTCAAAGTCACTTAAATCACCTTTCTTCCCCATTCTGAAGCTCGGTTTGAACAGCAGCAGATCATCTTGACCATGTCTACATGCCTAAATGCATTGAGTTGCTGCCATGTGATTGGCTGATTAGAAATTTGCTTAATGAGCAGTTGAACAGGTGTACCTAATAAAGTGGCCGGTGAGTGTAAGTGCCTCACCATAGCTTTCTTTTTCGTATTTTTACAGAAAACAAATAAGCTTTACCATTCAGTACTTAATATGCAAAACTGTTCAAAATGCCATACGTACTAGGTTTTAGCTATGTTCTCTATAAGTACTTTGGTAATTGTGTTACTGAATTAAGACTTGGACAGTATCTGAAATTGCCCCAATACTCTTAAATAGTACACTATATTGCAGCCATTTGTAGTGTTGTCCGCAACCATAGTGGACGTTCTGAAGTGCATTCAATCAATCCTACCATGCAAAAATGTACAACCCATGTACACTTAACAGTTAGGAAGCGCCAAATGAATTTCCGCAACTGACCACAAGATGGCATTCACAAAGGAATCCTATTGGTTTAAGTTCATAAATACATTATTATTTAATTGAAGTAACATTTATATACATGACAAAAACTCAAATACTTCCTTTCATTACTAAAACACAGCTTGCTAATTGTTAAATAACTATTACAGGGTCTGACCAAGAAGTTTAAAATCTACTCCGATTAATCAACTAACAAAACACAAACAAAACGAGTGCTTGAATTCATTTACTCATTTTTATTCACTCCATTAAGTGAACTATATTAGTGGACTAATGTAGGGGATGGTGAATGGGTACAGGAGGTGACAGACTTGGTAAAACTGAGAAACCATGTGACACATTTTGAAGATGCACTCTGAGAAAACTTCCTTCTCTGATGCATATCTAAACACTGAACCATTTGCATGTTGCCTCTGCAGTAACAGCAGGATGTCATTGTGAATCACAGAATGGGGGAGGTGGGGGGCAATCAGACACAATCTGATTCTAATATTCAACTTACTTTAGACGTGTGAGCACTGAATCCTGCCTGAGACATTTCCATCTCAAAAGATGAGGTGTGCTTCCCAGATGTGGCTGTTTGATAAAGATTTTACAGTCAGTTTTGACACTGATTTGAGGAGGAAGGTTGTGGTTACTACACCAATTGAAACTTTAAAATTCATTATACATACAATAATAAAAATATATATAGATAAACAATAGTTAGTCTAAAAATAGATTTAAAAGCTTAGTGTTTAAAACAGGTGTAAAATACTTAAGTTTAGAACAATGCTAGCATGTTTCTAAAATGATTTACCACACTGTTGACGTGTTTTATCACATTATTTCAATCATGATTTAGCCCACCGCTAGCCTGTTTCAACATATTGCTAGCTAGTTTCTGAAATGATTGAGAAGTTATAGCACACATCTCATTTATACCATGTTTCCAGCATGATTTGCTGCACTGCTAGCATTTAAGCATACTGCTAATATGTTTCTAGCATATAGTTACTAACACTGCTAGCATGCTTTTAGTGTTTGCCACACTGCTAGCATTACATTATAAATTATATTTTTTAACACATGTAAATATTTTATGTCCAACTGTATGTTATGAATGAAACCATTTTTATGTATTATGTACAATACCTTACCTTCTAAAGCAAAGATCTTGCTTCCCAAGGTATCGACAATAGTCACTAAAGCTCGTTCATCCGACACATTGAAGAAATGATCACTTTTAGTCTCGCTAGCGATATATTCAATTTCATGTATAAACTTCTTTATGTCGTCAATGCTTTTATTCTGTCGATTATAATCACCGAGGACCTACAAAGGACAAATGATGTGCCATATTAAAGTCACAATAAGTTTAAACCATGATCTACAATGTATTTTTTGCTGTTTAAAAAAAAAGGACAAATATACAGTACATACAGCAACAGCAAACCTCTCGATACCATCTTCTTGACACTGATCAATGACACTCTTCAGATTGTGGTGATCATGTGACTCTCCATCTGTGACGATCACCATGACTTTTTTCACCCCTGGCCTCGCTCCTCTCTCCACTGTAAAGGCCTCTTTCCTTTGGAAAACAATTAACATCAGGTCAAGGCACTGTAAAATGATTAAGACTTCCTATTTTTAAAGGCACAGTTCACCCAAAATTGAAAATTTGCTATCAATTTATTCACCTCCAGGTAAGATTTGTTTTGTCTTCTTAAATGAAATATATATATATATTTTTTGTAATATTTTGTTTTATTTAACATTTTTTATAAGATATTTAACAAAAAAACAGTACAATACCAATAAAAAAATATATATATATATAATAATAAATAAAAAAATTATAATTTCCCAGAGATGGGTTGTGGCTGGAAGGGCATCCGCTGCGTAAAACATATGCTGGATAAGTTGGCGGTTCATCCCGCTGTGGCGACCCCAGATTAATAAAGGGACTAAGCCGAAAAGAAAATGAATGAATGAATGAAAAAAAAAAGAAAAAAAAAGGAGGGATCGTCTCAGTTACCAAATATACATACATATATATACATGGCATATGTAGCATAAACATATTAAAACAAAAAAGATGACAGTATTCACGTTTTTAAGTCAGCGTCATGAATATATGGGTTATAGATGAAAATTTACAAAGGTAAAATGCTAGATTCCCAAAAGTCTTAAAATAGGTCCCCATATGGTTTCAGCTTTTTTCTGTGAATTTTCAAGACGTAGTCGTTCCATTTGAATGACATTAAGCAGCTCATTCAACCATCTCTTAAAACAATGAGCCTTTGGAGATTTCCAATTAAGTAAGATCATCTTTTTAGCTGTAATCATGCCAACCATCAGGGCTTGCTGTTGGGTGAGGTGTCCATTATATTTGAATATCCAAAAATAGCCAAATTGTAGTCAGGTTGGATATTGGTTCCATAAGCACTAAAAAACAATTCAAATAAATTAAATATTTTTAGCTAAAGTCGTGGTGCTTGTTGATTCAAAAAATGCAGCAGCTACTAAACATTAACACCTGAGGTTCCTGAAGATACATTTACATGAGAAACTGAACGTTATTAGAACCTGTAATCTACAGCCTTGACAAACACTTCCAATTGCATTCACAGTAATATGGACTGTGAGAATATATATATATATTTTTTATATTTTTTTACTCTCAAAGTACAAGCTGTTGGCTGTTGATTTTTTCCAATCACCAAAACCACATTTTCAGCTAAAAAGCTTCTTTAATATTTGACTGAAAGACAGTGGTCTGAGGGTGAGTAAATTTGAGGGTGAGTAAATTTGTTTTTAGAAACTATGCCTTTAAGTGTACACCTTTTTTGGTGCTATATAGTACCTTTGTCAAATGGAGCTATTTATTACCTTTTTTGGTGCTATATAGCACTTACATTGTTAAAAGAAATCTGTTAAATTTACGGAAAAATACCGGCAGCTGTGGTTGCCAGAATCTTTCTGTAGCTAAGTTTTATAGAACTGTTTAAATTTACGGAAAATAACCGTATTTCATTAACTGATACAATGTTCATTTATAAATATTTGAGCATAGTTTTATTTTCTGAAGCTGAAAATTAAAATTTATTTAAACAACTGTCATTATTTATATTTTTAACATATTAATAATGTGAGCATATTGGTATTGAGTACTGTTATAGCTCAACTCACAAAAATGTAAAGTTATGTTAAAGTGTGATTGCAATTAGCAAAGAGATTTTCACTGCATTAGTAACTACACAGTTACCTTGATTTTACAAAAAATACTGGCAGCTGTGGTTGCCAGTAATCTACTGTTTTTAACATTTTACATTCATAAATTCAATTTACAGAATATTTCTGTTAAAAATACATTCCACACTCTGTAGTTTTCATCGAACACATTTAACCCCTTAAATCCCAGAGCAAAATCCTCACTAGTGTCCTCACTACAGAGGGTTGAACACTAAGGCAGTGATGATGTTGAGATAATTAAGTATCTAATTAAAGGAAGATTGAGAATTATTGATGAACAACTGTTAACAAGCAAAGTCACTGAAGGAAAGAAAAACACAAATTACAGCCAAAACCAAAGATGAAATCAAATGAAAATAAAACTCTAAATAAAAAGAATAATTAATAAAAATAATTACACAATAAAAACGTTATTTCTCAAGATCTCAGCAGAGGATCATTAAACAACTTCACAAACATCAGGAGCTTCACTCAATATTAACCTTTGACTTCATTTCTGTCACGTGAACAAAAGCTCTTAATAAAATTTTTGTTGTTCATTTGAAATCACCATGATGGAGATCAGAGTCTGCTTTTGTTTGGCTCTTCAACTTCTTGTTGTAACACTAGTTTTTAATTTGGTTGCTGTAATTAATTGTGTTAATCACACTATTTGTATAGCATGAAAAGCCAAAAGAAAATATAAGAATAAGTCTGATGAGTAACTACGACATCAAAAGTCACCCTCATCTGCTTGTGTACTCATTCAATATCTTGTTAGCTGTGTGTGAGAAATGAATAATATGCAAATGAAACCACTGGAGCTTCAGGCCTAAATACACCATTCACAATGAAAATACTTGACAGAACTTAAAAACACAGACGTCAACAATTAGTCTTTTATTCTCAACAATGGTGACAAACAAAAAATAAAAGTCGACCCAGAACAATACAAAACAATCTACTGAAATATTACACCCCCAGAACAACATAAAATAAAGGCAAAGAAAGAAATTGTAAGAACTTTTAGCTGCATAATTTATTCATGCTGCAATGCATGCTGGGAGTTTTGTACTATTCTGGCACCTAGCATGCATTGCGACATGAATTATGCAGCTTTTTACTTTTAGCAACCATGGTTGAGGTTCATATCCTGATTCTTGATGTCTGTGTGTCTTGAATGTGCTTCTAGCTCTCAAGGTTTTGTGTATGAAACTTGGAATTATTAACTATTAATTAGGAATTTTTGTTAATTCCTGTTTGTTGATCCTCCACGGGAACCTGTAGTATTGTCCCAAACAACATCACATAAATTTGCATTTTTTTACTTAAGTTATAAAATACTTGCAAATATATCTGTAACAAGTAAGTACAAAAAGCTTCTCATTGCCTTTCTTGCTATAACCGATGGGTTTCAGAAACACAGTTATAACAACCAGAGAAACATTAAAATAGAAGAGTACAGGATCAAGAGCCCAACTAAAGCAGCCGCTGCATCTCCATGATGGTGAGGTCAAATGAAAAAATATAAACCTCTGTTAATTATCAAATATTTAAAAAAAGTCAAACTGTAATCAGTGAAGCTGGTAATTCTGTTTGTGAAGTTGTTTAATCCTGTTTTAATTCAGTTGGTTTGGTGTAATGTTGCTGTATAGTTTTACTTGTTCTTTCCTTCAGTGATTGTGCTTGTTAACAGCAGGTGCTCATCAGTGTCAGAATTCATTCATTTGTGGTTATTCACATTGTCTAGTGGACTAAACTAATCAACTAATTTAGGGACTAGTGAATGAGGGTGTATGGTGAGATTTCAGACACTTATTACTTTCTCGAAAACAAAGGTTAGATCTGTTACAGTTATTGTCTGTATTTTGTACAGAAATGAGCTGTTAATCACTTAACAGGTTTTCACTGTAGATTGTACTTCACTGTAGACTTTTACTGTTAAAATCACTGACATTTTTTTACAGTGTACTTTCAAATAAAATTGTAGCATTAAATTTTTTTTCAAAATTCTATACTAAATGCTTACTGAATAATAACAAACATGACTTTCAAAATCCTTAATTTATGTGGATCCTTCCAAATTATATATTATATTAAGGAATTTAATGTGTATAGCCATACACCCATGGTATTTTACAAAAATAATTTTAAATAAAAATTTTTACATGTGTTTTTATATTTAATTTGAATAAATAATCTAAAAGGTGTTCAATAAATATAACAAAGATAAACACTTTACAGTTTTATGAGTGTGGAATATTACTTTTTGGGGAGCCTTGGTGACAAAAAGTTTGAGAACCATTTTAAATTCAGTAAAAATACTGTATTTTAATGTTGTTACTTAATCCTTTCTGCAACTAAAAGCGGAATAAGAGAGAATTAGCTATAGAAGAATTATACAAGTGCTTACCAGTAGTGGTGCTATATAGCACTTTAACCCCCCAAAGAACCACTGAAGAACCTTTATGGTGCTTGAAAGGTTCTTTATGCAGTAAAAGTGCTATATAGCACCTCAACCACCTTAAAGAACTACTGAAGAACCTTTATGGTGCTTGAAAGGTTCTTTACACAGTAAAGGTGCTATATAGCACCTCAACCATCTCAAAGAACCACTGAAGAACCACTGAAGAACCTTTTTTTTTTTTAGAGTGTAGAACAATTTAAAACTGCAGCATGCATTTACTTGAATCAACCGAATGATTTTGTACATTTATGTGGATCCTAATATGGCTATCATTATAATCATCTTTAGGACACATGTCCTCCAAAGCAATTTTTTTCCAAAGGCAAGCTTATTTTTTCAGTTGAAATTGTCCCTTTTTTTTTTTTTAGAGCATCTGCAGTTTGACAAAGTACTGAATGCTTAATTTTTTTTAAAAACATGCCGACTATTGGAGAACTATAGAAGTTTTGGGCATTTATCCTGAAATTACACCTCCCCACAATCTGAGAAAATAACTTAAAACTCCTGTAATATGAGCCTGGCTTCAGAGTGAAAACCTGTAGTCTGTACACACTTTGGCTTGTGATCATGTCATCCAGTAACCACTATAACAGTTATAGTATGCTTTACATTTTTAGCATACTTCCAGCTTAAAAAAATGAGATTTACATTCATATTTTAAATGTAGCCTCAGACTCTTTAATGCTGGGTTCACACCAAATGTGAAGAGAACATGCACATTGCGTCACTTTCTCTAGTTTACCCGTGAGATGTTTTTTGCCTAATGCAAATTTTCCACTCGAGGTGAAGTTTTTGAACTTGCACAAAAAAGCAACAGAAAAAGCGTTGCACATTTCACGTTATTCACACCACCCGGTAGAAGTTCTCTTCTATTTGTGCATTTACATTGACTTTGTATGTAATTAACTCACACAAATACTCAAATTCGCATTTGGTGTGACCCCAACATAACTGAACTGTAAGTGCAGCACCTTGCGGTATCAATGCCGAGTGCTGTCATGGTTTTGTGGCCAGTTCTTTGAGGGATCGCAGCGGCATTCTTAACAAGGTCTTGAGTGTTGCTGAACTGGCTGAGGTTGAAAACGTGGCCCACATCATCACCATACGACACAATGCCCACCTGGAGAAGCAGAAAGCCAGACATAAATCACATATAACTACCAAACATGGACAGTTTGTCTCCCAGACTCTGCTAAATGCCTCTGTGTCTGTGCTAACTCAAATGTGATGTCATTCCCTCAGAAAATCATCTGTGATCATTTATTTAACCATGGAATATATGGTCTTCCCCTGGCTCTATGCTCTGGGCTGTATTTTCCAGCAGTGCCCTTAAGAAAGCCTTTATTTCCGTTGAATTAAACCACCCAGTAGCTTCTCCATGGAAAGTTTTTATGTAATGCTCATGTAATGATGTTGGTTTAAGCTGATGACAGTTCCACTTATGTGCGACTAACTGCACACAGCTTTGACTTAACAAATCACTTTAGCTTTCAACATGTACACAGTTTAGAAAACAATACTAAATTTCAACCACTTGAATCCGACGTTATTTGAAAAATAAATAAATATTCATTAAAATGCAATTAATTATTTTTAAATATATATATATATTTATAAAATAGCATGACTTTCTATTCTCAATAGTATTAATTAATTAATATAATAAAAAGGAGGTCCAGTCATTTACTTTCTGATCTCCAACTGTTGTTTTAAAATAAAAAGAAACGCTATATGAATTATTTACTAATATAGAGTTTATATAAGTAGAATACACACAGAAGCATATAAAAATACCACACATTTTTTAAAATATAGCTTATTATAGTTTTTATATTAATAAATTATAACAATTTATTATTTGAATTTATATATAATTATAGATATAAAAAAGTTATTGAACTAAAATTTATACATTGTGCAATGGCATCCAATCTTTAATTCAAGCTATTAATAATTATAATCATATTATTATATATAATTATATTATAATAAACTATTAATAAATATTAATGTCCATAATGAAAAACTGAGAAAGTTTAAGAAACATTCTGATGATGTGTAAACAATGAGAAAATCATTTAATGTTTTGGTGAACCAACCCTTTAAGATGCCTTGAAAATAAAACCAGCTTGCTTAAACTATCCAATGACGCAGTAAGTGGATATTTAACTCTATTTTATTTTAAACACATGTCATTTTTAATGTGTTTTGAGACAAATCTCCATGGTTGTTCAATAAAATTCCAAACATCTCACCCGGGCTGGTCCGATGTCAATGTTCTGGAGGAATTTGACCAAAAAATCAGTGATGTGATCCCAGGGGTAGATGCTGTTAGAACCGTCCAGCACTATTACAATGTCCATGTCCTGACTGCACTCTGAAACAGCCATAATGAGCACCTTCATTACAATCATACTAGTGAGAAAAAAACAAAACATTAAACTGCTTTGGTTTAAATTCCTGAAAGGCATCTGAATGCCAGCGGCCACTCACAGATTTACAAAGGAAATACATTAAATAGCTCACTGGAACTGTATATAATTACATAAAACAGTTATGAAACACTGAGCCATGTAATTGGAGGTGACACTGGCCTCACTGTGACAGAAAACAACGATTAACTCTGGCTTATATGCCATTTTCCCAGTTTTGCATATGGGAGAAAATTCATTCATTCATTTTCTTTTCGACTAAGTCCCTTTATTTATCTGGGGTCACCACAGCGGAATGAACCGCCAACTTATCCAGCATATGTTTTACGCAGCGGATGCCCTTCCAGCCGCAACCCATCACTGGGAAACATCCATACACACTCATTCACACACATACACTACAGACAATTTAGCCTATCCAATTCACCTATACCACATGTTTTTGGACTTGTGGGGGAAACTGGAGCACCCGGAGGAAACCCACGCCAACACGGGGAGAACATGAAAACTCTATGGGAGAAAATATGCTTTAAAATGATGGAACCTTTAAGACTAAATATTGTTTGCACATGTGGTTATATTTTGGTAAGTGTTTACATGACAATAATTTCAACTAAAATCTACATAGTAAAGTTTGTAGACAACTTGATTTTGGCTGGAGAAAGTAGTTTATGTATTGTTTTAGCATGTTGCTAGTATCTTTCTTGCATGATAGTTGTAACATGAACAAGTTATAGCACATATTATTAATTATTAATTTATTATTAATTCTAAGAATGTTGTAACATGTTGCTAGCATGTAGCCTACCTAAGTTTTAGCATCTTAATAACATGTAGCCTAATGCAAACATGTTTAAGGATATTGATAGAAGGTTTTAAACATATTGCTAACATAGCCTATCGAGCATTGTTAGCATGTTTTAGCATTTAGTTTTCATCTTGTTATTTTGTTATGGTGCAATGTGTTGTTTTTAATATTTTTAAACATTAGGCTACTGGCATGTTTTAGTATGTCACTGGAATTCATTAATATGTTAACATGCTCTAACTCTGCATTAAATACATTACTATGTCTTTGACATGCCTAGCATGAATTAGCTGCAATGTTTATAACCTGAGTTGACTTATTGTTAACATAAATTATCATGTTTCCAGGATGTGTAACATTCCATTAACATGAGGAAACATTGCTAGCATGGATTTTTTTCTTACATATTGTTAACATAACATGTAGCATATTGTTAGCATGCTGCTTGCATGTGATTACCGTTTAGTTTACTGTTAGCTTGTTAGTGTGAATTAATAGGTAACATTAATATGTTAATACAATGTTTCAAATACAGTACCCTGCTGAAAAAACCAGCATATGCTGGTAAGGTATGTTTTGATGCTGGTATGCTGGTCTTGCTGGTCTCAATGCTGGTTTTGCTGGTCTCAATGCTGGTTTTGCTGGTCTCAATGCTGGTCTTGCTGGTCCTGCTGGTTTTAGTGCTGGTCTCAATGCTGGTTTTGCTGGTCTCAGTGCTGCTCCTGACCAGCATTGAGACCAGCAAGACCAACATTGAGACCAGCAAAACCAGCATTGAGACCAGCAGGACCAGCATTGAGACCAGCAAAACGAGCATTGAAACCAGCAAAACCAGCATTGAGACCAGCAAAACCAGCATTGAAACAAGCAAGACCAGCATACCAGCATCAAAACATACCTTACCAGCATATGCTGGTTTTTTCAGCAGGGTATTAACACAGTATGCTGTTCACGTTTTAAAGATGTGTTTTATCACACTGTTAACATGAATTGGAATGTTGCTAGCATGCTAAACATGTTCCTTTATGGTTCCTAACATGAATTATCACATTGCTAAGCTGAATTAAAATGTTGCTTTGATGTTTCTAGTATATTTAATGTTTTAAGCAAGAAATAGCTTGTTGCTAGCATGAATTAGCATGCTTGTTAAAATGCATCTTTTGTGATCCTGGATTGTTATCACATCATCGCTGTCCGTATATGAATTATTTTTAAAATGCGAAGGAAATATTTTACATTTTAAGCACATTGTTGTCATGTAAATGTACCACATAAATGTTAACCAGAGCTAGTTCCCCTTCAGAGTCATATATAGCCTTTAAATTCGATTTTCTCCAGAATTCAAATGAAATGAAGCAACAATCTCCCCTCTGCTAAAGATGAGCAGACATGTCTTGCTGCTATGATACTTCCTACAGTATCAATGTGTGTGTCTGTGTTTATGATGAGTCACTGGCTCCATGTTGCATTGGTAGATGTCAGTTTTCCTAAACACTGTCCTAACATGGCCATGCAAGACAGGAGGGGACCGGCAGTGGTTTACTAGGCTGGAATGCGCTAATGTACACTCACAACACGTGTATGTGTCGTACCTCGTACAGTTGGAGCGATGGAGTTAAGGACTTTAAATGAGGAGCTGACGTTAGAGCAGATGCCAGTGATGTACTGCTGCTTTCCACACATGTAGCCATACTGAGGGCCACATGCCTGTCCAGGGGGAAACACACAGAGAGACTGAACAGTGAATTCAAGCATTAAAAAGTTTAATACATTTGTTTTTTTCTGAACAAGTAATGACTATCATGTTTTTATATTGATTTGCAGAAAACATGTCATTCCGTTTATTTATTTATTTACTCAAATATCTTGGCAGGCATAAATGCAGCAAAAAACATTTAATGAGATCATAGTGCAGTTGCCATTTTAAATCTTTAAATTTTGCAAACCACTAGGTGTTCTCCATTTGTCAGCAAGATATTAACACTATTATATATATATATATATTAACACTAGAACTACAGAGGCAGTCATTTTGACCGCTTTTTAATTTTGTAATTTAATAACTCTGTTAATATAATATCCATAATAACTATGGTATCCAACCCTGACTTTTCCTAAATGTGTGTATATTTCATTCTTCATTTAAGTCTTACATTATTTATTTATTCTTTTTTTTTTATATAAATTGTATATGTTTTAATAAGCACAGGTCAGAAAAAATATTTTATGTTTATAGAAACATGTTTGTTAGGCTGAATGACTTATTTCACCTATATTTTGGCATTTGTGGTTAAATTTGTAGGTTATATTGGTGGACAAAATCATTAGAACACCTGACAGATCTGAAAATATGAATTGTAATTGCCTCCAAAACATGATTTCATGTCATAATGTTGATGAAACATGCAGATGGTTTCTCAGAACACAGAAAATAGCAGATGACATGAGTGATCATTTTAAAATGTACTTTTAACTTTAATATTTGGTATGTGCACATTATGTGAAAATTACACCAAAAAATCTCTCTGGCATAGTGTGAGTACATGTATTTCCTGAAAACTTCAACACTGTAATGTAATGCCTTCTGCAACTAATGTCAAAGACTTTGGGGCATCTTGTCTTTGACCCACATACATGCACACAATCTTGTTAAGTGACTGTTTTTAATGAAAAAGCTTTACCTCCCACAGCTAATTGTTTAATTTGTAATGTTTATGTGGAACTATTTCCGTTTCAGTCATTCAGTCCTTTGCAGCATATGGGAAATTGAAGCTGCATATGGGAACCGTTGGAAACAATCTGTCAAAAAAGCTTAAAAATACATGGGAATGTTTTGATGTGACTTGCTGAACGCCATACTGTTTTCATTACCTTCTATTAAACTGATTGCATTGAATATTTGTACTTGTAGGACCAGTCAAATAAACTAGTGACATAAAAAAGGTGATAAAACGTACCAAAATATACTTCCCCTTAAAAAAATTGTGCGGAAAAAAATACTCTTATTACATTTTTTAAAATCAGATTATGCTTGTTTTATACATCGTCAACAAATCCTAAAAGCATGCTGCTGGAATTTTTATTATAATTTGGATCCAATCCTAATGGGATTCCTACTTTTTCATTGTTTTTTTCCATTTTCAGTTTCATCCCACCAGGTTTGGGTCTAAATTATACATTTCGTTTGTTTGACTGGAAAATCAGTGATACACAAATTGCAAAGACATGTTTCTGATAATATGTTCAATCATAAAATAAAACCAGACGCAGACCTAGTGGCAACATGTCATGGCTGTCCTGTAATTATAAACATAAACTGGAAATCTGAGTGTTTTCAGGAAGCTTTACTTTATCCATCCATCCATTTTCTTCCACTTATTGTTTTTTATTATGTAATGATTTCAAAAGTCTGATCAGACACTATTATTTAACAGTGGCTGAAGAAACAGTAGACAAACCCATCCGCAGATGTTCCCTACCAGAAAGCCATTGCCGTCTGGGTTCACCACCAGCGTCGTCCCCATAGTCATGTTTTCCTTGACTTCCTTTATGTTCGGGATTGTTGTGTTTTCTGTAACACAAATAGACAAATGTGCACTCACAGTGAAAATCCTATGAAAAGAATATCTAAACAAATCTCCCCTGAATTTTTCTGAATGCTTTTTATACACACAGACCCTTGAACTTGGCCTTCTATTTGCCTTTGATAAAACAAAAGGCATTGCTGGGATACTTTATGTGAGGTTTTTATAGTAAAAAAACATATTATTGCTGTGTATTTTGCCTGTGCTTCTACACAGCCACACACGCTTCATGTAAAACTATCTTTACGGGGACTTCCCATAGACATAATGATTTTTATACTGTACAAACTGTATATTTTATCCTCCTACTCCTAAACCCAACCCTCACGGGAAAGAATTTGTATTTTTATATATTCTTTCAAAACACTTCATTCTGTGTGGTTTACGGGTTTTCTTCAAGATGATGAAAAAAATGTCCCCACAATGTCAAAAATGACTGCTATTGCTATACTCGTGGGAATGTTTGGTACAAGAAACACACACAAAACTACAGTATGTTAAAAAATTGTACTGGGTTGGTCATGAAAACTAGCAAGAAGCATAACCTCATCAACCCAAGCATTAAATGTTGTCTATGAGGAATGTTCAGAGAAAAAATGCTTCCACTGACTTCCATAGTAGGAAAAAAAATCAACATAGGCTTATTCTGAAAATATACCCTTATATACATTTCTGAAGATCGCGAATTATGTAGCCAGAGGTACGTATGGCTGCATTTTGTCTATAAAGCGAATGCTACGGGGTGTTATGACGCCATTACTTTTCGTGCTTACCAGCTGACCGCTTACCTCTGTATGGACGGCTTTTCAGCTGTTACCAGTTTGCCCAGTGGCTCACCGCGTACGTTGCTGTACTTGAGACGCAGAAGTGGGTGGGCGGGTTTAACCGGTGCTTTTGAAAACACTATTGGTTGGGTTTAGGGAAGGAGGAGGGTGGGTCAGTCGATCGGTCAGTCTGTCAGTCAGTCAGTCTGTCAGTCAGTCAGTCGACAGCGGCCTCTGGTGGATTTACGTGAGAAGAGCAGGCACAAATGGCACTCGTGAGAGAAATTTGAGATCTGAAAACGCGTACAGTCGTGGCCAAATGTTTTGAGAATGACAAATATTAGTTTTCACAAAGTTTGCTGCTAAACTGCTTTTAGATCTTTGTTTCAGTTGTTTCTGTGA
>CAIGQV010019090.1:4669999-4708642 GCA_903798115.1 Danio jaintianensis
CCAAGAAAGAAATAGTAACTTTAAGCTGCATAATTTATTCACACTGCAATGCATGCTGGGAGTTTTGTACTATGCTGGCACCCAGCATGCATTGCGGCATCAATTAATTATGCAGCTTTTTTTTCTTTTTAGCAACCATGGTTGAGGTTCATATCCTGATTCTTGATGTCTGTGTGTCTTAAAAATATTTGCTGGAGCTCTCACAGTTTTGTGCATGAAATTCTAATTATTAACTAGAAGTTTTTGTTAATTTCTCCATAATATTTTGTTTACCGCTTATGGGAAGCTGCGGTATTATCCCAAATAACATCACATGAAAAAGTCTAAACAATTGCATTTTTTTTATAACTTATAAAATATTAGAAATTATATCTGTAGAAGTTAAGTACATACAGCTTCTCATTGCCATTCTTGTTATAACTGATGAGTTTCAGAAACAGTTATAACAACCAGAGAACCGTTTAAACAAAACAGTAACAGATCAAGAGCCCAACTAAAGCAGCCTCTGATCTCCACGATGGTGAGGTCAAATGAAAGATTTTCAATACACCATATAAACCTCTCTTAATTATCAAATATTTTTACAGAAATGAAGTCAGACTGTAATCAGTGAAGCTGGTAATGCTGTTTGTGGAGTTGTTTAATCCTCTGTTTTAATTCAGTTGGTTTGGTGTGAGGCTGTTGCTGTATAGTTTTATTTCTTGTTCTTTCCTTCAGTGATTGTGCTTGTTAACAGCAGGTGTTCATCAGTGTCTGAATTCACTCATTTGTGGTCATTCACTCTGTCTAGTGGACTAAACTAATCAACTGATTTAGGGACTAGTGAATGAGAGTGTATGGTGAGATTTCAGACACTGTGATTACTTTCCCGAAAACAAAGGTTAGATCTGTTACAGTTATTTTCCGTATTTTGTACAGAAATGAACTGTTAATCATTTAACAGGTTTTTCACTGTAAATTGTACAGACTTTTACTGTTAAAATTACGGACATTTTTTACAGTGTAGATATTAATCCAGGATCATATCGTACTTGGCAAAATCATGACGTGTGCATTTGTAACGCTTCAAACAAACACATCGGACAACTGACTTTTATTTTAAACTGCAGAATTGTAATTGGTAGATAAATGACTTTGGGAAACGAAAGATCTAGATGTCTGTTTGCAGTTTCCTGGTTTTTAAATAAAAGCTTTTTTTTTACATTTTATATACTATGGTATCAAGATTTAATTAGCTTCTAAATATCAAGTTATCAATAATCAGTATATGCCTACATTTGCACATTGGTTCCTCCTTAAATGTCATGTACATCACAGATCACTCATGTTTCTCATGTCATTTTTTGAGCTCAATAGATACTGTCCTCGTTCATAATCTATTAAATGAAAATAAGCATTCTCCCAAATTACTCATTGTGGAAGAAAGAAATATGCAAGTTTGAAGTGTAAGTCAATATTTCCAAGATTATAATTTTTTAAGAATTTTTCATAATTTGTATGAATATTTGAAACTCTTAAATACTAACGTCACTTTTCCACTGCGGGCTACAGTACGGATCGACAGAGCTTGGCTCGCTTCGGTTCAGTTTGCGTTTTAAAGTGGGAGGGAATATCATTATAGTTGTGACCTCATTGTAAACGCAACAAACAAACACACAAGAAAAACAAACCCACAAAACATGCAATGGATGCTACTGATGGAACGTTGTTCTTGAGCAGTTGTTGCTGCTGAGTGCTGACTATTTAAATATACTGGGTTTGGTAAAAATCCAATGACAATGGTATAGTGATGCTGGTAGTGACGATTCTCTTAGACCAATCTGTGATCAGTGTTGTGTATACATGTTTTGGTACAGTAACAATACAGCTTGTTTGGAACCTTACGGTGATAAAGCACCAGGTACTAGCTAAAGAACACATTGAAAAAGCCCCTAAAAGGTAAAATAGTGTCCTAGTGGAATGTGCACTCACTGTCAACTCATCTAACTTCTGACTCTTATTGAAAGACTTGTTTAGTTCTTCAGAGATCCTCAGAAAAACCCTAAAATCTATCCAAAGTCTGTCACATCATCTAACGACCCTGAGCGGATCATTGGCAAGGTTTACAAGTCAGTCCAGGCCACCTGTGAGAGGTTTATGTAAAGCTGTCCTGGGGTTTTCACAGCAGCTGAGGTGTTTCTCTGGAGGTAGAGGGTTAACCTGAAACGTGCCGCTGGACTGGTTTTAAGGGGCTACAGATGTCTGAATTCACTGAGGGGAACTGTTTCGTAGAGAAGGGAATCCTTTCCATTTATTTATATGCTTAATGGAGTTAGCAGAGAATGGAGTACATTAGATGGAAGTCTTTATAAGAAGAAAACAAGGGCTATTACATAAGCAGACTATACATGCATGGTGTTCATAGATTTACCATGACAATGGTTCGTATTAGGGTTGTAAATTGAATTCTACAATAAAACCTTTTGTCATGACACTCAGACGTGTATTTTTTGCTGCATTTTTTAGCAGCACTAGTTTGGAAAGTATATTTTTCATTCATTTTCCCATATGGATTTTTAAAAAGTCTTATAAGCCATGGTTATAGGCCATGCATCAAACCATGAGGAAAATTGCAATTTTGTGAATTTTGATATAGAGCAAAGAAGTATATAAAAATTTGAAAAAAGTACAAGACTGTACTTTGCAAATGTCACAATTAAATGTAAAACTATACAGAGAATTTTTTTAATTATTTAAAGTTGTTGGTTGTTGGTAAGTTTATTGCAAAATATACATACTTTATATATGCAAATATTTAAGTATTCTCAATTATGTCATTCGTTGAGCTTCATACAAGTGGGTGGAGCTAAATATATATTTTGCCACACTGTGCTTACTGCTGATCTCTGATTGGTGTAATTTCTTCACAGCATCATGGGTAATGTAGTTTTCCCTCTACAATTTCACTTTTAAGCACATTTGTAAAACAAATAAGTTCAATTAAAGGCATATTTCACCCCAAAATTTAAATTTACTCACTATTTACTCTCCCTCAAGTGGTTGCAAACCATTGTTGTTGTTGGTTTGACTTTGAAATGCGAGCATTTTAAATTTAAACATTAAGGGGTACTTTCAAACTTTCAAATCTGAAAGTTCATTAAAAAATTATTTATATACCAAAACCATAAGACTGAGAACATTTTGAGCTGTATAAAAATACTAAACTTACCACTTTCCCTCACTGTTTTCAAATTGCTGGACGGTGTATCCGAACATGTCATCCACTGGTCCACTGAATGACATCTTGTTCTTCTCGTCCACATTGAAACATGACAGCCATGGCAGCAGCGCTATAAAGAAAAGTTGCAATAAATAAAACAACATAAACATAACTTACAGTCATTCATTTCATTTCCAATTAATTCCAACAATTTTTATTTAGTAACTGAGTTGATTTTGATTCGGGAGTCGGGCTCCAAATTCAAATTTGGTCCATTGCCAAGATATTGCAATTATTCATTTGTTTATTGACCTAAATATTTATAATGAATTTGAAAGTACATCAATAAATAAACACAAAAAACGTTCCATTTCCCTTTTTTTTTTTTTCAACATGCCCAGTTGTGTGGGAATGAAACATGCTAATTCTACTGGGAGCAATACACGCATAGTAGGCTGAAGAATTTCACAGAGCAATGCGGAGCAGCCTTCCTGACCTTCCGGGACAATGTCCTCTTCATGAAGACCACTGGAGTCTGCCTTTTAGTACTGTATATAAAAGGAGACCTAAATATAGTGTTTAAATGCTTCATTGTGCAGGGACCACAGAGAGCCTTTTCACATGTTGTGTGCAACAGGATTCCAGACATGATTTATTCAATTCCAGGATTTGGAAGGGAATTGTGAAGATTAACAAATCACTGTGGTGTAGAGGAGGACGCTGGATCTGGGTGAGAAGACGAAGAGAAAGAGAGAAACAGAGAAATTGTTGTATTTCCTCATAGGTCTGTTGGATGTCATATTCTGAGCTAATATTCAAAGCACAGTGGATTCACTGCGGACTTGCCTCATACGAATGCCGACTCAATAGTAATTAGGATTTCCAGTCAAACATCCAAACCCAGTTTTCCGTTGAGATTGAGGAGGATTTGTATGACTGTCTGAAAGACCAGACTGAAGACTATTTATACACACACCACTCTATGACAAGTCTACTTTGTAAAAACAAGACAAAGACAAAGGACGTGTTGATTCATGGGTCATTCTTGGCCTGAGGAACTGTGATTTTTGGTTTAGATAAGCAGACTAAATTTCCTCTGCAATCTTGACAAAACCAGTGTGTTTTGTAGAAGATTAAGAGAAATTAAAGGGGTAGTTCACCCAAAAATGAAAATTCTGTCATTATTTACTCACCCTTCACTTGTATTAAAACACAAAAGAAGATATTTTGAAGAAAGCTGAAAATCTGTAACTGTTGACTTCCATAGAATTTGTTTTTCCAACTATGAAAGTCAACAAGTTTTTAACTTTCTTCAAAATATCTTCTTTTGTGTTTAAAAGAAGAAAGAAACTCTTGAGCGTGAGTAAATAATGAGTAAATATTCATTTTTGGGTGAACTATCCCTTTACGAAGGTGGAGAACAATTTGAAGCTGATAAAAACTTTGAGCTGAAGCTAATTTGAGAGTAATTTGGAAAAGAAAGAACTGTTACAAAAATACAAAAATACACTGAAGAAGAGCAACCACAATAATAAAAAGAAGAAGATGAAGAAGAGATATGCCAGACCATGGCTCTGTCTCATCCTGAGGAACGGCTGTTTTGTTTTGAGTCGGATTTGCAAGTTAGATAAACAGAACGAATTTCCTCTGCAATCTACTGGCTCTGTAAACAAAGACACAGAGAGCCAAAGGCACCCGGACAGCTGGTTTCCTCCTCGACTCCGTCCATATCCTCACAGACAAACAGCCCATCATCTAAAGCGGGAGAACTGACTCCTCTCTTAATGAAGTGGGTGTTTGTAATGTGTAACGAGAGGAAAAAGCAAGAGTTCCTGCTGAGATTTAATGCAGGACACACTTGGAGCTTGTGCTTCTTTAAGACTCTACAAATTATACACACACACACACACGCACGCACACACACACACACACACACACACACACGCACACACACACACATCACTTCTGCAAACACACATAACTCTAAAACCTTGGGAAAACATGGAAAGAGAGGCCTTAAAAACATCCCTATACTCAAGTTCAGTCATTTTTGCTGGATTCCTGCTAATGGTCAATGGGATTGTTTCTTCCATTCTCTCAATAGACTTGATTGATTTCGACTCATTACAGTTTGCTAGAGAAAATATTTGCTCAATTAGGTGATTCGGATGGCCACCAGCCAAAGAGGCCCTTTGCATTGATCACAAATGGGGAAGATGCCCAGACTCATGGATCACGGCTCCACAAGAGCATAATTTATTGTAAAGATGTACAGTATACAGGGTTTCTACTAGAGCTCGGCGATATGACCTAAAATCAAACCCTTGATTAATTGAACATTTTACGTTCATTTCGATTATTGAATAATTCTTTTTATTTTCAATGTAATTATTTCATTCATTCATTCATTTTCTTTTTGGCTTTCGAAATGAACCACCAACTTATCCAGCATATGTTTTACGCAGCGGATGCCCTTCCAGCTGCAACCCATCACTGGGAAACACCCATACACTCTCATTCACACACTTACACTACGGACAATTTAGCTTACCCAATTCACCTATTGCGCATGTCTTTAGACTGTGGGGGAAACCGAAGCACCCGGAGGAAACCCACACGAGCATGGGGAAAACATACAAACTCCACACTGACCCAGCCGAGGCTCGAACCAGCGACCTTCTTGCTGTGAGGCGACAGCGCTACCCACTGCGCCACCGTGCTGCCCAATGTATTTATTTATTGATTTTTTTTTTCTCCCTTATAATTCACTATGTTATCATTTGTACTGTAAATAGCCTTAACTATTAAAGGGGACCTACAGTATTATGCAAACATAACTTTTATTAGGGGTTTAAACAGTTGTGTGGCAAAAATCAAGGTAAATATCTGTAAATATAACCAGCTTAATGGTAAAAATTTATTCATTTTAAATTTTTTATAAATCACACTTGATAAAAACAGTCTGCAGAAACACTTTGATTGACATTCTCCCTTTGTACATGTCATCAGAGGAGGAAAGCCCCACCCATTAGCGATCTCTCACTCATTAGCATAGGATGCAAGTCTTTTTTGTATCTGCCATTATGCTGACACAGGCATTTGTAGCTCCGCCCTCTTTTGAAAAGCACAATCTCATTTGAATTTAAAGCAACAGTCACCAAAACGGCACAATTACGATCAAAGCCTAAAAGGGGCAGTTCCAAAGAGTTATAAAACATTATTTGTGTGGTATTTTCAGCTTCACATACTCACTCTAGGGACATCAGATACTTATTTTACATCTTGTAAAAAGGGGCATAATAAGTCCCCTTTAAAGGTGGGACATTTCTACTATTTGTGATATAAACGAGTAAGTAAATAAATAAAAACAACTATTGTTACTAATAATCTGTCAGGCTCCTAAATATTAATTACAGTGTCTGTGTTCATTCATTCATTCATTCATTCATTCATTTTCTTTCCGGCTTAGTCCCTTTATTAATCTGGGGTCGCCACAGCGGGATGAACTGCCAATTTATCCAGCATATGTTTTACGCAGCGGATTACAGTGTCTGTGTTTGTAGTAAAAATGTGGATGATACATGAGTGCTGGCCTCTGAATGGGTTTATGGGTGCTGGCTTTTGAATTGCTGAGCTTCTCGCTAAATACCAAATAAACCAGAAACAAAGAATTTTAGCACACTTATTTATATGTAGTGTGCCAATATCTGACATATGGGAGACTTGCTTTCTCTTTTTTTGCATATAAAAAAAGAGAAAGCATTTATGGCACATCGTATTGCCACGCATATGAACAATGAAATCATTGCACTGTGAAACTCTCAAACTCTTAGTCTGTTCACATGCTTTAGTATGTTTTAAAGGGACAGTATTAACTGTATTTTAAAAAAGATATACCCGTTATAGATTATGAATTTTGGTTTTGGTGCCTTTTTCGATTAATAGCCCTGGTTTCTACCTCCTAAAAATGGCTGAATCCATCTTAACCAAAGACTGAATATTACTGTATACAATGTAAACCAGTTTTTTAAAAATAGCCAATCCATCTGAAAATCTCTATGGATACAGCTAAACACATCTCTGTGTGAACAAGTCTTTAAAATATTCTCAAGATGAAGAAGACCAAAAATGTTACAAAGATGGTTATAAAAATTATGAAAATCAGAAAATGAACCTGAATTTAATAAGATCATTTTAAAAGAAACTGTGGTACCATCTGAAAGGGTCACAAAATCAATCGCAAGAAAAAACAATCTGTAGACACATCTGTTTCATCAATACTTAATCATTTAATTGTCCAACAACAGCACTCTCTATGTTTCTTTACACCAAACTCTTTCTTATAAACGATCCATATTTCTGGAAAAAATATTGTGCAATTCTGAGTGTGCTTCATACAGGTGAGTGGGCTTGACAAACCACCTGTAGGACACAGTCTCACCCCTCTGTAGGCTTGGAGAAAATAATAAATAAATAAAATGAACAATCTTAGACTTGTCATAGCATTTATATACTGCTGCTTCTTATATATAAGTGCTTCTTTTATCCTCACTTGTAAATTGCTTTGAATAAAAGCATCTGCAAAATAAATAAATGTAAATGTAACTTGGTGAAGCTCAAGAAGTATCTGAAGAACACAGTATCAAGTTTCTTTTTAGGGTCCAGATTTCCTGTAAGCCCCATACGAGCACCTGCTAAATGTTTGCACTGTTTGCACATTCATTCATATGAGACACAGGACATCCTTTAAATAATGTGCAGGGGTAAAGTGTGAAAACCCCATGCAAACAAGACAATGTGCTGACAGCACTAAAAACAACCGCACTGCATAATTCAAGCTTTCAAAGTGACCTTTCATTCTAGATTGAACTGGACAACATTTCACAATGACGTCACAGATACATCATCAAAATATTAACGTCCCGCCCAAACGTTTGTGGTAATATCCATGGAGATGAGACAAGAAACACATTTTCAATCTCTACAAGCTCTTTAAAGTGAGTTCCAAGCTTATATTGAAGACAAGGTCAAAGCAGGTTTGCTAATGTGTCACATGACACTGCCAAAATGTGATTCATTGTATAAAGCTGTTAAAGATAAAGTCATCCAGTGCCGACGATGTGTTGGATTTATCTGTGCTAAGACAGTTAAGTCAGGCAGTTTGGCAGACGGAAAGCTACGTGATTGTGAGGAACGACGCCTGGATGGAGGACTCGTCTGGCTCACACAAGCTCTTTCATGACAAAGCAGATCTCAAGATAATCAAGTAAATGTGTCCCGCTGCACAAGCTCTCCTTGTCGTGCTCCTTCTTTCCTGGCTGATTTATCTGACTGAGTTTTAGTATGGTGTACATGAGCACTGACATGAGCAAGGCATGGGATACACTTCCGTATTAACAGAGCACAAGAGGGAATAAAACTATTTAAATATGAGCGGTATGTGGAACAAATTTGAGACATCCCATTTCGGCATACAATTGATGATAGAAAACGTAATATAAAAGTATTAGTAAAGCATACACACAATGCACCGCTTGATAAGATCCAAGACCTGTGAAGAGATGATGCTAGCCTTCGAGGACAACACATACGAAGAGATGATGCCAACCATCGAGGACTTCAAGTACATACACATACACTTAATACACAAATACACTTCATTGCACACATGGATATCACCTATATGCTATATAACAGCAGGTTAACTATGTTTATATATAATAACTTTAACTGTTAAAAGTTTCTAGTTAATTAGTTAAAGTTATTAGTAACTAATAAAGTTATGGTAACTAATAAACTTGACTTGAATTGAGAACATATTACAAAATACCTTTTGTAAAAGTAAATATCGAAATATGGTGTCAAATCTGCATAACTAGGACTTAAAATTTGCCAAAAACTAAAAAAAAAAAACAAATAAGGTGCATTAAGTTGTTATAGCAGTAGTATTGGTAACCTAGTAACCAACTGTAAACAAGGCAAGCATAATGGAATAATGTGGGTGTGATGTTCCCTATGTCAGAGTTTATTCAGCAAATGCGTTTCCATCTCTCATTATTCACATGAATAATTTTTCGCACAAGTCTAAAAGCACCTCAATTGAGCATTTCCATCATTCGTTTCTCATGCGACACAAAATGTGCATTAACACAGGGTGATTGAAAACCCATCTATTGTCATTGAGTTTAATGGTCCAGGCTTTGGTTTTAAATAAACATATATAGAATGCCAAATTAAATAATCAATATTTTTCTTGGCATGCTCAAGTAAGTGTTGACTGTAACATATATTTAAATCATGGACACCCCGTAACGACATTCTAGATCCGACCCTCGTCAGTTGGCGTTTCTGTGTGGAGTTTGCATGTTCTCCCCGTGTTGGCGTGGGTTTCCTCCGGGTGCTCTGGTTTCCCCCACAAGTCCAAAAACATGTGGTATAGGTGAATTTGGTAGGCTAAATTGTCCGTAGTGTATGTGTGTGAATGAGTGTGTATGGATGTTTCCCAGTGATGGGTAAAACATATGCTGGATAAGTTGGCGGTTTATTCCGCTGTGGCGACCCCAGATTAATAAAGGGACTAAGCCGAAAAGAAAATGAATGAATATATATATATATAGAAATAACCAGTGGGCTTTTTCCTGAATATGCAATTTGTAAGAGGTCATTTGGTGCATGTAACAAGATCGATAAGTCATAAAATCAATCATAAAATCCTAAAACACTGACAGTCTATGAAAAAATAGTCGGAGAAATCATCAAAAGGCAGCCTGTGCACCATGTGGTGTTGCAAAAAAGTGAGTTTACTGCTCTTGAATATTTGATCTTTTCACCTTATCATGGTGTGGTAACCACATGTTATTCAGTGAAATCCAAAACACTTTTATTTTTAGATTTTTTTGAAAGATGAGCAGATTCTTCTTATTTTTCGATGTAGGTGGCCATCTGATCGCTTGCAATATAAGCTGAGGTAGTTAAATAATTTAATTTAAAAAACTATTAAAAAATTGCCCAATTATTTAACGATTGGTTATCTAAATTAACATTTAGTTGAGGTCCTACACCCAGATTACTAAAGTGGTTTTTTTTTTTTCTCTTTTTTTCTGACAAACATTATTAACCAATATTTCGATTATTGTGTTTTTGTGCTGGTACATTTGTTTATTTGCCTGTCATGGATAAATATTAGGGGTCTAATGTTTTACTCATGACACGTTTCAATAAAATGAAATATTCTAAGCCAAAATAAGTCTTTTTAAGATAAAAGATAAAAATGTACTACTGGTTTAAATGCAAAATTTGGCATGTACTGCATGTTCCCCAATAAACGTTTTGTTTAAAAAAGCTGATTCATTTAGAAACGAAGCAAGTGTCTTCATTTATGAATGAATCGCTGATTCAAATGATTAGTACAAAAAGAGATTCAGAGATGAAACACAGCAGTCTTGATGCTCAAATGTTCTGCTCCAGCTTTATTTGAACCCGTTTTCCCTGGCAAAACTAAACAAAAACACAGTATTGTGTCTAAAATCTAACTCAGTCGATATCAATGTCTTGCTTGTTAAACTATTGTACAAAATATACGTGGAAAAACAACACTCTTAATTACGCTCAATATACATGTATAAAAAAAACACAAATACAGGAATTTTTTAATAACTTAAATTATAGGCTCATTCTACCTATAACCACACAGAGATTGCTTTTGGATGCTCAAGATGGGTTTTTGTTAATGTCAGCTCGCACATGGTTAAAACAACAATTACAATATTATCGTTCGCAATAAACACATACCCCGAAATGCAACCATACCCACAAATGTACTCTTTTTTAAAATAATGACTTTAAACTGCAGTTTCAGCACATGTACCACCTTGTTAAGATATATTGCGAGTGGTTAGTAAATAAAACACTTTATTTTTTACTAAAATCCCACATTCGAGAGGGGCATTTCTCTTTAGCGAATTCAACCCCAGCCACAGTATTCTGTTCCAGAATAATCCGCCTTCAGATGTGTCCTCTGGAGGAGCATGAAAACTTACGCCCACAGAATGACATAATGTTCCCGCTGGTTCCAGAAGCTCTCAGTCCACCAGCGGGAGAGAAAAGACCCTGATCAGGATCTGTCAAACGCCCACCTTCAACAAACACTCACACACCACACACACCCAGACACTCCCCAGAAAATGACCACACGGAGCACAGATGGGCCAGGCCTCAAACATCACACAACCAATGTTTTGAGACTAAAAATACACACAGGAGGCCAATGCAGGTCACTTCCTGCATCTCAACCCAAATAATCATTATTTATACCATAACCATATATTATACAAATAACCATAATTACGCTATCACATTCAATGAGGAAACAGTTGAGTGGCTTTGACATATTATAGGAACAATGTTTATTTTGATTAACTTACACACTAACAATTGTTTTTTTACAATTTATTTGTTTAATATAATTTGGATTTCTTTGTTTTTTATAATTATAATTAATATTTATTTATTGTAATTTTTTTATTTTTTTTCTCAGTTATGGGTTGCAGCTGGAAGGGCATCCGCTGCGTAAAACATATGCTGGATAAGTTGGCGGTTCATTCCGCTGTGGCGACCCCAGATTAATAAAGGGACTAAGCCGAAAAGAAAATGAATGAATGAATGTAATTTTAAAAATTTTTTTATTAGTTATGGGTTGCAGCTGGTAGGGCATCCGCTGCGTAAAACATATGCTGGATAAGTTGGCAGTTCATTCCACTGTGGCGACCCCAGATTAATAAAGGGACTAAGCCGAAAAGAAAATGAATGAATGAATGAATTTTTTTATTCAAAATTTGATTTAATTGATTCAATTATTTTGGCATATTATTTGATATTATACAAATATTTAACAAATATTGCTGCTGTTGGACAACATAATGTACATTTGAGGCTTTTTAGTTGAGAATGTAGTTGTTTAGATTGCACCTATGCAGTTTATTTATAAGGATAGTGCCTATTTTTAAATACTTATAATTTTTGAGAGACAGCGTGTCAGCGGCCATTAGCCTGGCTTTGAGCAAAGACGGTTGACGGTGTTCATCCACAAGATGGTGACAGAGACCGCATAATAAGCCCTAAGAGAAAAACAGCGTAATTTTAAACTACAGCTGATCAAATCATTATTAAACAGGTAAATGACTTTCTAAGTCGATCTCTCTCTTTTGTATGTTGTAGTGCTGTATTTATACCATAGTAATATTGTGATCACCCGATTGCAACAGAGAAATACTGGAAAATATATCTGTAGACTGATGGCATTTCATGCCGTTCAGCCTTATAATCTTAAAATGTGAGCAAAATCACCTGTTTTGTCATCATTTTAGGGGCCGATCACACCGAACGCACTTTTACGTTCCAAAAACGTGAGGCGCACCACACTGCCTTTTTTGCTGACAAGTGCTTTTTATGTCGCTAGGCAACGACTGAATCAGCTGCGTATTGTGCGAGAGTGTTGCTGTTGATATTGGTATAATTTAAATATTTAATAATATTGTGAAATTAAAGATTTGTGAGTCATACAGCATCGGATAACACAAAACAGCAATCACTAGTCTCTCCTCTATCTTCAAAAGTCTCCGTAGACGTCTTGACAACACAAACACGGCTGTTACTTCAACAGAAACCCCGCCTCTGCTTTCATTTGATTGGAGAATGAAACAGATGCGACTGATGTAACATGCTTTTTCCGCTCAAAGTTTACTTTTTTAAACTACTTATAGTACTTTTACTCTTAAACTACTTTTTAAACTACTTTTTAAAAGCAATATTATTTAATAATTATTTGTAAATGATTTATTCTTTTTAAAAAAGTGTATCATTTAAATGTTCAATAAATAAATTCAATTAAATAATTAAATATATTTAAAAATAATAAAAAAAATAATATTATTTTTACAGTTTTAATATTTATCTATATGTTTTTAATCCTTTTTTATGGTATATAGCACTTATTTAACACAACAAATAGGCGTTTTAGCTATTACTGCAAATTAGGTCAAATCACTAGAGCTGTCCTCCTTCCAGAGGCAAAGAGTTTAGTCTGTCTGTATCTGCAGCTTGAGCATAAAGTGAAACATCCCCGATGGCTAAAATCACAGTCTGTCACATGTGTGAATGCGGCTCTGGAAACAGTTAGTCTGTTCTGCTGTCCCGCTGGAGGGGAGTTTGATTCTCCTCAGCAGACATTATCCAGATCACTTCCTGAAACTGAGCTAAACGCCAGCGTTTCCCAAGACTGCAGATCTCCACGCAGCTGAAATTAAAACAACCCTCCATCTTCCGCAGCCACTGACTGATGTCTCTCAGCTGTTTTAAGCAAAGCTTGTTCAGTTATCCCGGATGGTACTTGATTCATGCAAGTTTGGGGATGAAGCCTCTGTTGAGGGCAAAGGTCAAGCTAAACATTATGGTGGGATGGAGAAAAAGAAAAGAAGAAGCTGCAGTGTTTTATGGACTGGTAGAAAGTGGACTGTAGTTGAAAGGTGCTGTATGTACAACACAGGCTCATTGGGAAAATGTGCCCAGAGATAAATTTTTGAGAACTGAGAAATATGGGTTCACGGGTACATATGGCTGCATTTTGTGTGTAAAATGAACCATATGGGGTGGTATCACTGATTGTTTATCTCCGTATGGACGGCTTTTCTGGAGTGACTGGTTTTGCTCTGTGGCTCACCATGAATGGTTTTAGACTTTGGAGGCAGAGCAGAACAGGGTTTGAGTCCGGCGAAGGACGCCGAAATAAGCAAAATAAGCAACGTGAGGTCATGGTAGGCTTACGTAGTCATGATGGCTTTTCTCTTCTAGTTTGCTTTTGAAAACACTATCGGTTGGGTTTAGGGAAGGAGGCGGTGTGGGTAAGTCGATATCAAGGTATTATGCACAACAAGGCGACCGGCTTCTCTCACAGTCGCACAAGATGGACATTGAGAATTGCAGAAATGTACACCGTGGCCTCTAGTTGATTTAAAAGATATTGAATATTCACATATGAAAAAATGCGCCCCAGTAACATATTTTTGATAGTCAAAAATGTACACTGCACCCTCTAGTGGATTTGTGAAAACACATTTTCCAATAAGCCTGGGCTGCGTATGTAAGTTAGCAAAAATATCCTAATATGTTTGCAGATATTTAAGAAATGTGAAAAGTGAACATACTTGTTTATCTGAAAAACAATACTAAAGTTAGTTACTCTCCTTTGAAAATGTGCGTTCTGAATGTCTGTCTTTGTTTTGCTCTTTGAAATGCTCTTGCTCTATTAAACATCACACGCATGGGAAATATTTGAAAAATAATTAAAATTTCACAGTAAGGCTAATAATTTTGTCTTCAACTGTATAATCAGGCAAAATATAGATATAAATAAGTGGAGATTTGGGACTCAATGCAGGGAAAAAATAACATATTTGCTTTAAAAATATGTACTGTAACTAAAATCTACAAAAACTAATTTATAAACTGTGATAAAAGAAAGACTTGAAAGTGTCTTTTGGATGCTTTACATTAGAGTGAAAGAAAAAAATCTCAAAATTGACTTGTGCATGAACAAACAGTGTTTTTCCTCTACAGTACGACCTTAAAATACCAGTATGGTACATGCACACACGCTGCTTCAGATGTTATTCTACAGGTAGCAGAAATTTATATGGCAAGGGAAAGTTTGTGTCTGGTGTTTCTCTGAGACGTGATAAAACAAGAGCTCTGTGTTGTTGTGCAGCACATCAGCTTGAGAAATTGGCTTAAAAATGTGCTTTTCTGTCTCTGGAAGCAATATGTTTTTTGCTCTTGTGCTAAAGTGTAGATAATGCAATCATTTTAGAAGCTTTCTTGCCCTTTCCTCACAAATACCCTTTAAAGTTCATTCACATGACAGATAAAAACAGGCTCATGAAGACGAACATTGTTCACTTTCTCTTGCAGCTGTCCTGCTCTCAAATACAGCCCTCTAAATTATATTTTAGCAATGTTCATTCATTCATTTTCTTTTCGGCTTGGTCCCTTTATTAATCTGGGGTCGCCACAGCGGAATGGACCGCCAACGTATCCAGCATATGTTTTACGCAGCGGATGCCCTTCCAGCTGCAACCCATCACTGGGAAACATCCATACACACTCATTCACTACGGACAATTTAGCCTACCCAATTCACCTATAGCGCATGTCTTTGGACTTGTGGGGGAAACCGGAGCACCCGGAGGAAACCCACGCAAACACGGGGAGAACATGCAAACTCCACACAGAAACGCCAACTGTCCCAGCCGAGGCTCGAACCAGCGACCTTCTTGCTGTGAGGCGAACGTGCTACCCACTGCGCCACCGTGCAGCCCCTATTTTAGCAATGTTTTATATACAATTACAAATATATAAAAACATTGTCACAATATTCAAAGGAAGAGTGTATGCGGCAATAAGTAACTGGGGAAAAAGTAGCTGGATTCAGTCTTTTTATACAGTTCAATAAACAATAAGTTAATGTTGAGTTACCTACATTTTAAACAGTTTGATTTATTTTGTCTGATTTTGTCTTGCCAAACGAAATTGTTCTGAAAATAGACACTACAAAAATGTGTAATACAGCAGTGTTTCATTCCCAAGTGACATGAGGATCGATTGAATGAATGATTTACTGACAAATTAACTTGTTAATATAGTCACTTGTTTAATTCCAGAATGAATCTGTAGATTTGATTAAACCAGCTGAATGAATGATTCAATGACTCATTCCTAAGTATAGTCACTTGTTACATTCCAGAATAAATAGTGACTTGTTTCACTTGAATCAGTAGTTTTAAAGAAATTAGTTGAAGGGATGGTTCAATAAAACATTCACAAAAAACAGTCAGATGTATTGTTAATAAATGAATTAGTAGTCTTGAATGAACTGGTTGAGTGACTAATTCAATGACTCATTCATTAAAACAGTAACTTGTATCGTTGCTAATTGAATCATTAGTTTTGAACGAATCAGTGAAATAAATGATTTGAAGACTCATTCAGAGAGATAGTCAGTTGTATGATTATTAAATAAATCTGCAGTTTTGAACAAATCAGTTGAATGAATGGTTCAGTGACTCATTCATGAAGACAGTCACCTTTTCATTCCTGTATAAATTTGCGTTTTGTATAAATGAATGAATGTTGAATGAATGATTCACTGATAAAATAACTTGTCAATACAGTCATTTATTTTTAGTTCTAGAATGATTTGATTAAACCAGCAGACTCATTCATAAGTACAGTCGCTTGTTACATTACAATATTAATCTGTGGATTAGAACAAATTGGTTATCAGTGTATCATTCAAAAACACAGTCAAATGTAGCATTACTAAATGAATCTGCAGTTTTGAACAAATTCGTTAAATGTATGATTTAAAGATTCATTCATAAAGGCAGTCACTTGTATGGTTATTAAATGAATCAGCGGTTTGAACAAATCAGTTGAATAAATGGTTTAGTGACTCATTCATAAACACAGTCACCTTTTTCTTCCTAAATTAATTTAACTTGTGTACGAATCAGTTGAATGAATCATTCAGTGACTCATTCATAGTGACTGTTGCCACTTACTGGTGTAAAACATTATGTCAGCCAGATCATGATACACTCGTGACAGAAATAGATAAAAGTCCAAAAACATAACAATAAATCAAATGTACATATGTGTATAAAAATATCAAATGCGTGACAACAAAGCACCAAAAAAAGGTTATCTGGCATTGACAATGTTCCAGTCAGCTCATAAGTAGCGGCACACAGATGAAATGCACCTGCAAGGTATCTGTTCACTCATTAATTTTGTGTTGTGTGGTTTATGGGCTTTGAGAGAGAGGTCAACAAGTCATACCCCTGGGCTCATGTTTTTTAGCTGCTTCTTGTTATGTTGAACAATTTATGGGAGAACGGGGGTTTCCCCATAATGTTTCATTGCTCGTTTTCAGGAATGCTGCTTTGAAAAGAACAAGCGCTTCTGAAACGGCTTTCCTTTTCGACTGACATCACAAATCCCTCTTACTTTTCACCCCCCTGCCCTCTTCCCGCCTGGCTCCTTCTTGGTATGTAACACCCAAACATTTGTGTCTGATGTGATCTGTGCTACTGTAGTTGACCTTCACTTTGGAAAACTAGAAGATATGTATCAAAAATGAGAGAAATACAGAACTGTATCTTAAACAAGATGCTGATTCAAAATTAATTCCTGCAGATGGTTTTTCGTATTTGGTTGCATGTTTAAGAAATTAAACTGTTTGCTGTTTTAATAATGCATTTAGATTTTATCACGTAAATAAAACATTCATGAAGTTCATGCACATCCGAACTTAAAGTCTTTCCTAGTTGCTAAGCTACGTGTACTCAAATAACGGTTAATTTATGCAAAACACAGTATTTTAAAGTACTGTTTAGAATCTGAAAGTCTTCTATTTACCAACATAATGACTATAATCTATGTTGATTACTGATGTATTATGTTGCAATGTCTCAAGACTGCTCTGTAAAATCTCATTCCCTGTCTTCAGAGGACATAGTCGTGTTATTTTTATTAAATCTGACAGTGTTTATTGAGTGCATCTGTGATAACTTTAGGATAATCTTGAAGGACAATATATATTACAGTAACTCTATAATATATCCCATAGTTTATATGCTCCTTTTTGAAGGATAAGTCAGAACATTTCTAAATTATATTAAAGATAACTAAGATTTGAACTGTCTGCTCTTTCTGAAATATTTAAGTTTTTTGATTTACGCTTTAGATTTTGTTAGTTCAGAATTTTAGTTTGTTAGTTCAAAAACTAGATTTTCACTAGCACAAAGTAGAAGAGAAGATGAGATCTGCTTAAAAAAAAAAGTGTAAAAGTCTCAGCAGATCTGTGGAATAAACTGAACAATGACAGCCTTCCGGTCTTATAAGTGTTACTTCCTGTGCAGGCCTTTTGAAGACGGCTATGAAACCATCTTAAAACAAACATCTAAAGTCAGCTGCACTATTCATGCTAAAAGTTTGTGCACCATTTTGATCATTTAGCAAGGATGTTGTGTTCGTCTGAACTATTATAACTTTTTCACTCTTTGTTCTGCACAAAAAGTGTTTTGTTTTTTCTACACTCAAATTTTTTTTACTTTGGACCGTTTACACCACATTATCTTAACAACACTGCATGAAGTTAAATCAGCTTAAAATATTTGTGTTCATTTAACATGAAACAATGTCGTTGATTAAACATGATTTAAATATTTCTATTTAACTTGAATGAATGGTTTTTGTTGAACAAGTATAAATCATGTTAAATGAACACAGCTTGTTTAACATCATTCAGAGCTGCTAAATAAAGTGGTGTATTCACGTGAAACCACTGTCCATGAATAGATCATGTTCAACCAAAGTGTTATTTTTTGAATGTAGTACGCTTGAAATACATGTAACTCATTGTTAATGAGACATACATTTCCAACTCAGAGAGCCATGTGCTTATCCTAGTTCTGAGATCAGTAAGCATTTTTAAGCAATTTTTGTTCCCCTTCATATGGGAACTCCAACGTGTGTCTGGAACCAGACATATGGGAGTACGTCAGATGACCAATCACTCTGAAGAGTAAGAAAACGGGCCAATGAATGTCAAAATGAATTGGCAGAGCTTAGCTCCACAGCTGACAGTGATTAGCCATTAGTGCTATATAAGCTGCCAGCTGAGAAGCGAGCACTAGAATTTAGCTTTCAGAGCCTCTCACGAGACTGAAGACACTCTATCTGCCAACCTGATTTCAAGACTGAAACCAGTTTACTCACCAGTGCGGGAGATGACGCGACAGCGGTGGTCGATCTGGGCTTCCTGTCCCCTAGGCGTTTCGCTGGTGTGCACAAAAGAGTAGTTTCCATTAAAAGAGCAGATTCCCTAAGAGAGCAACACAGTCAATCAACACGTCTTTTCAAGACGCTGTTCTGACTGTGCGTTTCTGGATGCGGTGGTTCCTATCTCTGGATGATGGGCACAGGTATCGCATAACAGGTCTGGGGGTCCAGCATGTCAATGCGGTGCTCGCGGACAGCTCATGCTCTCACTGTGAAGGCATGGCTCTTGCACAGCTGAGATCGCGGCAGATCTGAGAATTACAGTGGGGGTTTATCCGTCGCCTCCGGGCCCGCAGACCCCCCACTCCTCCACAGCATGCTCCATCCAAGCTTTGAGTGGTGGTGCGGTGCATCTCCCGGGATGCCCATGCCTCCGCTTGATGACACCGGAGATCAGACGCCCATCGCGACATCGGAGGGCGAGCTGTCATGTTCGGATGACAGACCGGGCTCGCTTCCATCCTATGGTTAAGCTGAGGCCCCCGTCCAAGGCGGGTGGGTTATCTGTGTCTCTCACGGCCAGAGCCCACACCGCTGCGGGCCATGGCGCTTCTGCCCTGCACCATGGCCACTGGCTGTGCTGCACAGGGGTAGTTCTTCCCCAGGCTTATGCGTAAGCACCGCACAGTGGTCGGCTATGCTCTCATGACTTTCAATTCGACCGCCCGTGGCCTGGGGAGGACGATGGCCACACAGTGGTCCGGAAACGCCACCCTTGGCTTACCCTGGCAGATATGCGCCGCGCCAACAAAGTACGCTTTCTTGGTGTGCAGGGCTACTCGGCGACACCGTCTGGGACTTTACCCGGGTGTCCTTGGTGGTGATAAATCAGATTTAGCAGGTCATTTCCTGGTGGGCTCGGAAAACTGCTCCCCCACCGGACCCGTCCGCGCTGGCTGTTTCTCGCCGAGAGCGGTCTTCCTGCGGCTCCAAAATGCTGCGCCGTCACAGCCCGTTCCACTGGCTAGTGAACGCGCCAAGCCCCATCCCCCCCCCCCGCACAGGAAGTTGATGCTCCCGTCACAGGTTGCCGTAAAGTCCGGTAATCGAACCGCAAAGCAAACCTAAGGCGAGCAGCTTGGAGAGGAGGAGAACCGTTTTTTCCCCGGTGGAGGGCTGGGGCTCCCCCGCGAATGAATGTAGCGATCTGAAAAGAGCGGCTTTTTCCTCCCTCTGGGTGTGGAAGCCCAATTGCTGCCAGCATGGGACGCGTTGCCTTCCACCTCTCAGCTTTGGTGCACTTCGCCACAGGCTTGAGGGCACCAGAGGATGAGCTCCTTTCTCGCACCTCCAGCCTCTCCGCGGGATCCTGGGAGGAAGGTAAGAGTCAATCTCTTATTATCAGTTCTTCCTCGGGACGCTCCGCTTCCCGGGGTGAGCACTCCCCATCCCGAAGCTGCCCCTCCTTGGGTACGTCAGCTATCGTTCCGGTGATGCTGCTCGTTCGGACTCTGTCAGCCTGGCTAGCGCTGCTCAGCCTGTCGTAGTAGCTCACATGGACGGTCAGACTCGGCTATGCGTTTCAATTCGCTGTTGGCCTCCCGAGTTCAAGGGTGGGTATTTATGCGGTCATCGCTATGCCAGCCCTGTCTCGCGTGAGAAGATTGTTATCCTCCTGGCGAAGGATACAATCGAGCCGGTCTCTCCAGCCAAGATGAAGAGTGGGTTTATGCCCCCACTTCATCATACCCAGAGAGCGGTGGGTTATACCAATCCTATCTGCGCGTTTTGATCTG
The DNA here is from genome assembly GCA_903798115.1 of Danio jaintianensis. NCBI lineage: Eukaryota > Metazoa > Chordata > Actinopteri > Cypriniformes > Danionidae > Danio > Danio jaintianensis. Next base: position 4,690,829 of record CAIGQV010019090.1, read on the forward strand.
CCATCTGTTCAGGATGCCGATCAAGATACTCATGCAGAAACGCATCCCCCAGTGCGTCTGTCCGCGGGATTGGTTGCAGCTATAGACCTGAAGGACGCTCACTCCATGTCTCGCTCTCTCCCTCCTTATAACCGTGTTTTTACCGGTGTGCGACAGGGGGCCGAGCATGGCAGTGAATGGTACTCCCCTTCGGGCTCTCCCTGTTCCATGCGTGGAGGATGCCCTGTGCCTCTTCGGCGCACGCGTGTTGGGGTTTCGGGTCAACCGAGAATGAGCAAGCAACCACCGGGCAGAGCTTCTCACATCTCGGGTTGGAGCTGGACCCGGTCTCCATCATAGTGCGCTTTTAGCACGCCGGGCTAGTGCTGCCCTGTCCGTTTAATTCACCATGCTATGTCTCTGCCCCTCCAGTCCCTGGATGGACCTTGCCTTCTACGGGCCTGGGTGCCCGGACTTCGGTTGTGTTGGCATTCAATTGCCTGGAGTTGTTGGCAGTGTTTCTTGCTCTCCACCGGTACCTACCGGTGCGGGAGGAGACACACGTGTTGGTTAGGACGGCCAGCACGGCTGCGATAGCGCACATCAACCGTTTGGGTGATGTGCGCTACCGCCGCATGTCTCAGCTCGCTCGCCATCTGCTCCTCCGGAGTCATGCGGCTTAATAGCTGCGCGCCATTCATATCCCATATGAGCTCCACCGTGCCAGCTTATATGCTCTCACGACAGTTACGTTTCCAGGAGAATGGAGACTCCACCCTGGCACAGTCCAGCTGTTATGGGCACGCTTCAGAGAGGCCCAGGTCATCCTGCCGCTTCTCCTGAGCGGCCCTTCGCTAGCTGCTTTCCCTGCTCTGCACGGATGCGCTGGCTCTCAGCTGGCCCCAGGTTTACGCAATATGTGTTTTTCCCCAGTGAGCCTCCGGGGTCGGGGAGACGAGGAACGGGTCTCGCTCGTTGCGCCTCCTTGGCCCAACCGGACCCGAGTTTCCGGACTCACACTCCTTGTGATGGCCCTCCCTGATGAATTCTTCGGAAAAAGCACTCCTTTTTCTGGGACGGGCACCCTCTGGCACCCGCGCAGCGTTCTGGAACCCCATGGAGGGTTTCTAGACAGAGCGCGGTGGACTTAGGTGACCTATGAGTAGATGGTTAACACCGTCACTCAGGCTAGAGCACCCTGTATAAGCAAGCCTATGTCCTGTATTGGAGTCTATTTGTTGTGTGGAGCTCTTCTCTCTGAGAAGAACCCCAGACATGCCAGATTAGTGTTGTGTTTTCTTCCTTCAGGATATCTGGAGCGCAGGCTGTCACCCTCCACACTGAAGGTTTGGTGTGCTGCCATCCCCGCTCTCTGTGGGGCGACGGATGGTAGCGCGCTGGGAAAGCATAAACTCATCAGCCGGTTCCTCAGAGGCGCGTGGCGCGAGATGGTTAATTCCATCCCCGCCCCCCTCTCTTGCCCTCTTGGGATCTCTCTAGCCCCAGCGGTTATGGTTAGGTCTGTTGAGCCACTCGACTCAGTATCTATAAGTTCTCTGTCCATGAAGGCAGCTCTGCTGGTCGCATTGGTATCATTCAGGAGGTTTAGGATTCCGGTGGCATTTTCGGTCAGCAAATCGTGCCAGGAATTCAGACCGGCCTACTCTCATGTTTACCTGAGACCCCGGTTCAGCTTGTGCCAAGGTTCCTACCACCCCTTTTAATATTAAGTGGTAGTGAGCCTGCAAGCGCTGTCTGCGGAGGAGGCAGACCCAGCCCTTTCATTGCTATGTCCGCGCACTGCGCTTAATGTGACACATAGAGCATACGTCTTTAAACAGCTCTTTTCTGTTATGATCGGCAGAAGGGAAGTGTTGTATCAAAGCAGAGGTTGGTCCATTTTTTTAGTTTATGCCATCGCCCTCGCTTCAGGTGCCAGGGCGAGCTGTGTTCCCCGGGAGAGAGAGCACACACACACACAAAAAAAAAAGCGGTGCCTCCTTTTCGGTGTGAGTACGCAGCGCCTCTTAACAGATTGTTTAGAGCTGCGGGCTGGGCAACACCTAACACATTCACGAGATTTTATAATCCTTGAGTGGAGTCAGTTTCCTCCCGATTACTGGGTTACTCCGGTCAATCGGGACGAAATTAAACTCAGTGTCAAAAACGCTTGCTGCGCCATGCTTCCTAACCCAGAGATACGTCCGCTTTTTCTATTCTGCTAGTAAGTTTCTCGCTTGGCAAACCCTAGAGAATTCCTCCGAGGCCCCCAGCACCCGACTCAGCGGAGGAGCCGGGTGCCTGGCTCAGTGTGATGTCTGGTATGCCCACTCTTGGTCTACCCACATGCTGAGGTTCGGTGCCAGCTATGCGCGGTCCCAGATGGCGATCCCATATGCTTGTTTTAGCCACGGAGTGTTCCCCCTGACCAGGTGGACCCGTGTCTTCCCTACCCGCTAACCAGCTTATCATATGTAGCACTCCCCCTCCATAGGGCTAGTCCATATGTTCTTATTGCCATCAAGTCTCCCCTCTTGGGTAGCAGGTGGTCTCCACAGCGTCCTCTCCCTTCGGGGACTGGCACGCTTTCCCAACATACTGTCGTATTTCTAAAATCCCTATATCAGCTATCAGCTAGGTAAAAGCACATTTACGACCCCCGATCTAAATTCTAATTATTCCCATGTAATGGTAATTTTTTGGGCCTAGGGGACGTTGGAAGGTTGCGCTCTTGGTGATGCTTGTGCGCTCACGCTATGCTTGGCAAACTTCACATCAGGAGCGTGACGGGCTTAGCTGCTGTGGCGTTTTCCATACACTCTCCCATATGTCTAGTTCCAGACGCACGTTGGAGTTCCCATATGAAGGGGAACGTCCTGGTTACGTCCGTAACCCACGTTCCCCAAATAGGGAACGGAGACGTGTGTCTCCACTGCCATAGCACCTGAGTCTCCAGCTGTTAGCTGAGTGATCGGCTCTTCAGCACGCAAATTCTAGTGCTCACTTCTCAGCTGGCAGCTTATATAGCACTAATGGCTAATCACTGTCAGCTGTGGAGTTGAGCTCTGCCAATTCATTTTGGCATTCATTGGCCCGTTTTCTTACTCTTCAGAGTGATTGGCCGTCTGACGTACTCCCATATGTCTGGTTCCAGATACACGTCTCCGTTCCCTATTCGGGGAACGTGGGTTACGGACGTAACCAGGACGTTTGTGTTCAATTTGCTTAAATCAAGGTGAAATAACACTGTTTTAAGCAAATAAACACAAGCAAAAATTGCTTTAAAATGCTTACTGATCTCAGAACTAGCATACGCACAGTTATGGCTCTATGAAGCATCAAATAATAATGTTTTCTTTTTCTTTTTTTGGTTTAATGGCGGGTGGTATACCAGCTTAAGGTGCATTTCTGCCACCTACTGTGTTGGAGTGTGAAACCTCAACGAGTGGAAAGAGAATTCAGATTACTGTTAATTAGACACGCATCTCTCAAAAATTTGAAAAGAAAATCATACACCTTTGACTGTTTCTGTGCATTCTGAAATACATATTTGACTGTGATGACATTAATTTCCAAATCTCTTAGTTTTCCAACAAGCTGATTTCTCTCTCTTTTATATGCTTCACAGTGTAGTAATACATGCTCAACAATTTCTGTTTTTCCACAGTAACTGTAGCAATCTGATTTACATTTTCCTATAATGTACAGGGAACAATTAAGATTGGAGTGTCCTATGTGGGGGCAGCACGGTGGCGCAGTGGGTAGCACGTTCACATTTTTTTACATTTACATTTTTTGTCATTTGGCTGACGCTTTTATCCAAAGCGACTTCCAAGTATTATGCAGAGGCCAATTATCACTGCAGAGCAAACAGGGGTAAGGTCAAGTGCCCCCGTTCAAGGACACTTTTTAGTCATAGTCTGCTGGCACTGAGATTCAAACCCACAACCTTCTGCTTACAAGTCCAACTCTCTAACCACCAGACCACGACTAACCCCCAGCAAGAAGGGGTTCACCTCACAGCAAGAAGGTCACTGGTTCGAGCCTCAGCTGGGTCAGTTGGCGTTTCTGTGTGGAGTTTGCATGTTCTCCCCGTGTTTGCGTGGGTTTCCTCCGGGTGCTCCGGTTTCCCCCACAAGTCCAAAGACATTGGGTAGGCTAAATTGTCTGTAGTGCATGTATGTGAATGAGTGTTTGTATAGATGTTTCCCAGTGATGGTTGCAGCTGGAAGGCCATCCGCTGCGTAAAACATATGCTGGATAAGTTGGCGGTTCATTCCGCTGTGGCGACCCCAGATTAATAAAGGGACTAAGCCAGAAAGAAAATGTAAGAATTTAATTATCACGAGTAAATGAATACTAATATTTACATGTAACTCTTTCCACTCATTTATTACATGAAGTAAATGTGTAAATATTAAACATTTTACTTAGGCAATTCTAGTCATATCATTAACATTTAATATTACAATTTAAAAATTTAAAAAAAAAACTAATAAAAAAAAAAAAAAAAAACATTTGTTAGATTTTACCACACCAAAAGTTTTTTTTATTGTAGATATTATACCATAATGAATATTAGGCATTAATTCAACGTGAATTGTTTAGGTAAAGTGAATAGAACTGAAGAATCATTTTTTGAGTGGATTCAGATTGAATGGACAAAAAAGCATTAAAGCACTCAAAACACATAAAAATCCACAAAAACTCTAAAGTCAAATGTTTTGAAATTGAGTAAATTATGTAAATATAAAATTTATTGTAAGAAAATAAATAAAAGTCTATGGTTGCCAGAACTAAAAATTAGGGTTAAACATTCTAGGTATTATACTTACAGGGATAGATCACCCAAAAATATGATTTACCTTATAATTTACTCTGTTAAACACAAAAGAAGATATTTGGAAGAATGTAGATGCTGGGACCCGTTTACTTCCATATTAGGAAATAAAATATACTTTGGAAGTCAATAGGTACCAACTACCAGCAGTTTACTAAATATCTTCTATTGTGTTCAACAAGAAAGAAACTCAAATAGGTTTTGAGCAAGTGGAAGGTGAGAAAATGATTTCATTTTGCACTCAAAAAATAATTTTTGCTGCTTGCTCAAACTATTTAAAATGAGCTGAAATAACACAATTCTTGAGATTTTTTGTGGACAACTTAATTGTTTTTATTTTCAATCCACTTAAATTTGTCAGGTTAACTTAATCAATTTGTGTTGGGACAACATGAATGTATTGTGTGGAACCCTGCATTTTTTTACAGTGTGGTTAACTTTGTCCTTTTAACTTAACCCTCTTGTAATACAATGACAACCTCCAAACAAAGACTGCAGTGTTGTGATTCACCCCATTAGCTGATTGGTTTGATTTAGTTCATGGTTTATATTGCATTAATAAAGACTTTTTATAAAATCCCTATGGGAAAAAATAAATGGATGGCGAAGGCTCATACCTGAAACGTTTGTCTCCTTATCCCCTGCTGTATATTTAATAAATTATTGAAAAAAAATGAATGGGAACTGCAATACTTCCAGAACCAATGCTGCTAAAAAGATGAGCAGAAACTATAATGGACTGCAAGTTTTAAGTCATTCTATGTGAGTGTATTTGTGTTTTAAGTGACATTTTGTCACCAGCTGACTGAAGTTTGTAGATGTTTTTGAACATCTCGAATCTAAGTATGTGCAGATGTGATGGAAACTTTGACATATCTGCTGGATCAGAGGAATGGAGTGCCAGCAAGAGATGTGCCAGCCTCCGGTTCACTCGACCCAAACTACCAACTGTACATTTCCAGCACTTGACAGCCTTCTGGCACAAAGCATACGACAGGAGCACTTTTCCCAGCTAGCAAGAATGTTTAAAATATCCTGGAACCCCAAATATTTCCTGTGAACATGTCATAATAGCAAAAAAAAAAAAGATTGAGGCTTATCTCAACAGTTTATGAGAAACGTTCCAGATCACACGGTAGTCGTGTATCATATTCAACGTGAATGTTTTCACAGTAGCTTGTCGAAGAGATGTTTAAGTTGGATGCTGACCAAAGCAGCAATTACAATAATTTAAACCAAACTACCATTCTGTGCCAGTTCTCAGAAAATAAAGTGGTTTGCCAAATTATATCGATGCCACTGTGACATTTTCCATGAACAACCTGCTTTTGAACCCCTTACTGGGTACCATCATTGTCTTTAAACTTGCAAGTTCTGAATCTGTGCAAATACAGTACCCGATGACTATAATTGAGTCAGCGAGTGTTTCCTTTTTAGACGACTGGGGGATGTCTGCATGTAACAGAATGCCATTTTGAACTTTCCAAGTATGGAAGAAGACGATTCGAAGCAAGGTCTTCTGGGAGATTTGAAGCCATTGGCAGTAAGTGCTCTAGATTTATGTTGGAGATGTTCTTCATGCCAGCGAGAGGGGAGTGGCAGATGGTTAACTTCAGCCTTCCACGCTCTGCGCTTGACCATTCATCTCCTAATGACTCTATTTTTGGCTGCATGTTATTAAATTAGACAAAAAGGGTTGAAATAAAACTACAGTCAGCCATATTAGATGAGCAGGATAAAAACAAATCACTTGATGAAGCCAAACAAGTTTGAGTCTGAGCTAAAGATGCCTTAGGGTATGTTTATTTGATAACAATGCTGAAAGTGCTGTATTTTATATGGCAGGCCAGTGGGTAGCGATGTCATTGTGTAAAATAAAAAAGTCCTGTAATCCAGCATAGATTTGCTCGTCGAGTACTCGTACATGAACACATAATACAAATTCGCATCACTAAACTGAGTTTTTATAAACTCAACAAAAAAAAGACATTTGCTGTTTGTTCAAACCACTTATTTAAATTGAGCTGAAACAACTCATTCTAATCTCATTTGTATGTTTTCAAACAAATAGTGATGAAAACAGTGATGGTTAGTTAGAAGTGGACTTTCCTTCGAAAAAAAACTAAATTTTTTGTGCAAATGACATTGTAGGAATTGGTACAAGAGTAATACTAATTTCACCGATGTCAAATAATTACACATTCCTATGTGATGGGGCGCACCGCTTACATCAATGCATAACATTGTTCTGTTTATTATTTGCTTATTTGTTATTATCTGTTTATTTGTTGTCAGCTTAAATTTCCTGCTTCTTTAAATGCTCTGAAAAGCAAGATGGAGTCTTGACTGACTGTCTATGTTTCCATCCAAAAATGCGAAATAACTTTATGCGCTAAACTGGAATATCGCATAAAAAATGTGCGAATAAAGCAGCGTTTCCATCCAACGAGTCAAAGAGAACAAAATCGTCACTTCCTGATTAAATGGCGCCAAATATCAACAGTAAAAACGGAATTTGCTGAGGTAGGAGAAGCTGCGTGAATCTTTTCTTCATTTAATAAATGACTTGCGCCTCAGAAGGCAATGCTGACACGCAGTGAACGCGTGGCGGCGTTTGAAGGCGTGACACGCGGAGCACAGACGCTCTTAACAATTCTGGAGGTCATTAATAATATAATAACACTAATACTGAAATGCTTAAGGCATTTTAGAATGACCAAAACAACATTTCAGATGTTTTACAATGTGGTCAGCCTGCTGGTTTGTCCATTTACACACATTTTTATCATCACATGATCTCTTATAACCAAATCACATGACCTTTTTTTAATGCGCATACTGGAATTTGTTCGGTAAAAGTGTTTCCATCGCAGTTTATGCGCATCTTTTCTTATCGAATAAAAAGTTTATCCTACTCAGTTATGCGCATACATTTTTTATGCGCATTTCCTAAATTTATGCGCATCTTAGCGTTTCCATCAACCGATTTTTTATGCGCATATCCAAAATGCGCATAAAAATAGGTGGATGGAAACGTACCTAGTGTGTTTCTTGTTCATCTGCTGGACAGAAAAATGCTCAAATAAGTGATTTCAATGATATTGCTTTTCTGTGTTATTGTAATAGCTGAGGTTGTTCTTTTAGATTCATAATAATTTTTAAAAATGGGTCTTGATTGTTATCATCACTTTTCTCCCCTTCATGTCATTCCTAACCTTTTTCTCACTCTCTCTTTCAAACATAAAAGATAAAGAAGATACACTGGAAATGAATTGGGTCTAAAGTGTGTAGACTTTTCAAAATACCCTTACTTTGTTTTTCCCAAAAGATAAAAATGAGTGTAAATAATTTAAATTTGCTTTGTCAATTATGCCTTTGAATGTTAAATAGGAGCAGGGCACACAAACTCCTCTGATGTTATGAATCTGTTAAGCATTCGATAAATTCATTATTTATCTGAGACAGTGCAGGTATCTGAGACACGTTTTGTACATAAAGCACATACAGAAGGAATGCATTCCTTTCAAAGCCTGGACATAAACCATTTATCTATGGAAAACATTCACAGGATTATCTTTACAACATAAATTTGTCTAATATATAGTTAAATATTTTGTAAAATATTAATATTACTACACTCACTTATATATTACTAATATATATATATATTATAGCATATACATTTTATATCATAAATTATAGCATATTTATTAATAAATTGTTCTTTGCTGAAAAAAAGAGTCTTCACAAGAAGTTTATTTAAGCAATAGTTCTATGGCATCTCTGCAAAACCTCCCATTTGGAACTCTTTTAGGGTTGGCGAGTGCTATTCATTACCATAGTAATGAAGAATAAAAAAATAAAAATTAAACAAAAATGCTTGTGCAATTTGACATACTTGTCCAAGAAATCTATATTGTAAACAAGCTAATTACAAGTAGAATCAAATTCCACATTTGAAATTAATCAACGTCTACAGATATTCTGAGAAACAAAAGATCTTCCAAAGATAATGACACAACAATCTACGTATATAGATCAGAGATATTTACACCATGTTACACAGCCTTCAGACATGTATGTGCATCCAGCGTTCAAAGCATCCATAAGTATGCTAACTGAAAACAGATGAATTTTTTTTGGTCTCAAACCAAAAACACCTGCCTGCTCAACTCCATTAGGAATTCACACAGATTAAATGTCACCACTACAATAAGTACATCTGCGTCTTTCTGGCTGAGTTAGAGTCAAACACAAGAGCAAATAACTTAATGGTTACATATTTGGACTTGTGGTCCCGTTGAGGCTCCCCGAATGCCACAACAATGCTTCCCACTGCTCTGGGTGTGTGTTCATCATGCGTGTGTGTTCAAAGCAAAGCACAAATTCTGAGTATTCGACACTGCACTAGACCACATCTCATGACTTTGCTTTCCTTAAATGACAGAACCCAACATGCTGACATAAAAGCACAGAAAGGTGTTCATTTCGGTTTGTCTGCATAATTCCTTTTTGACTCTCAAAGTGCAGGTAGCTGTTGATTTGCATTTTACGAATCACAAAGAGCCACCGTTTTTGGCTCAAAATCTTTTTTAATGTTCTACTGAAGAAAAAGGACACCTACATCTTGGATGGCCTTAGGGTGAGTAAACTAACAGCATTTTTTCCCCTTTTATGAACTCTCCTTTTAAGTGCATAAATAAAGCGATGGTGTGATGAGCACTGTGAACTTCTTTCTGCAGCTGCATCCACAACTCATTTGCTTAACACAGGTCACAAGTCTGCATCACATGCATTCTCAAGAATCTGAACTCTAGGAGACGTCTGAGATCTCTAAATTTGGTTAAACGGGGAGGGAACATTGATTGCTGTTCTTGATAATAAGTGCTGCTCTTCCTACAGCCATTAACATTAATTAAATGTTTACATGACAGCATGGTTGCCAGCTTCATGGATCAACAGCCAAAATGGTCATTTATATTTAAAGTTACTCCCAGTAAGTTTTCATTTTTATTTGGATGACTGTAATTCATTCTATTAGTACTGGTATTTATTTGTACTTCACTGACACCTATTGGTTTGGATGTATGAGGTGTGTTTTAAATTTGGGCTTAAAGTGACATGTAAAGTAAACATAATATTGCATTAATATTAAAGGAGAACATCTTCAAATAGCCTACATGCCTCAGCAGGTCATGTGATCTGCATGGCAGCTGTCAGTCACTGAGTAAAACAGATGAAACTTTATTTTTAGTTGTATATCTATAGAGTGAGTGCACTTCAAATTCTTTCAAATATATCTATCTATCTCTCTCTCTCTCTCTCTCTCTCTCTCTATATATATATATATATATATATATATATATATATATATATATATATTTCCTCCTTAAATATATTTTAAATTAGCTAACAAATTGCATGTCAACGTTCACTGTAAGTCAATACATGACCAAAACTAAAAGTGCGATATAAGAGAAACATGCACACAGACACGTTGTACAAGTAAACAGAACAACATGCGCTTAAGTAACATTATCTACGTCTACTACATGATAAGTACAAGAATGTCTTCAGTTCAGAATAGCTTATAACCACTCAGCATTATGTCTAAGTGGATATAATACCAGATCAATAATGCATTATATAATGCTGTATGGAAGCGCCGAGGGAAACGCAAGAAATTTTGCGCTCGGTTTCGCGTTCTGGTTATAGACATAACAACACACATGTAACATAAACCAGATCAAATGGTACAGAATAAACGAAAAACGTACCCAGTAGTGCTGCTAGTGTGAACTGATAGACTCCAGAAAGCATCTTCGCGCTCGTGGTTCCCTGTCAGAGACTGAATGGAAGCTCCTGCTCTTGGACGCGCAGACGCTCCACTGAACAGGGACTCGACTCAGCTTCTCTCACAGTTAGAGGGCATTTCCTCTGCAAAGTCACTATGAACTATGAACAGGCTTATATGTCGAAACTTATTTTTAATCGAGTTGAAGCGTGTTTAAAGCAATAGGAGGAACTGTTAGAGAGGGTTTGGCTAAGCAATTGAGAGGTCTCTTGTTCATTTAGTACTAAATGAACAAGAGACCTCCTCTCAATTGCTTAGAAATTGAAAATTTGCTTAGAAAATGAAAATAGTACTTTCTAATTTGCTAATACATGTACGTACATGTATTAGCAAATTAGAAAGTACTATTTTCATGCTATTAACAAACCATTAACTAATACTATAAGCTCAGTAAACTACTATTAGCTGCTTATTAATAGATGGTAAGGTAGTAGTTGGGTTTATTGGGTATAGGAACTGTAGCCTACTAATAAACCCTATAGGCAGATAATAAGCCAGTAGTTAATAATGTAAATTGTTAGTTAAACTACAGTTAACTTTACTACTATACTATAACTAGTTGTTAGATAACCGGGGTAAATTAGGCATTACCTAGTCATTGAGTTGATTATTTGCTGGTCTAAAATAACCAGTTATTAACAAGTTATAAACTGATCTAAACTTGCTTCAGCAGGTCTACACTGGCCATGTGGTCTAAACTGGTCACTGGTTTAACCTGGTCCTTAGCTGGCCTAACCTGATAAGTAGATTTTTCTAAACTGATATTGGCTGGTCCCCATATAGTCATTTGCCAGTCCAGCCTGGTAATTCTGGCTTAGACTGGTCACTAGCAGATCTTAACTGGTCTAGACTAGTCAATATCCAACCTGGTAATTAGTTGGTCTGTCTGTAACTTCTCGGATCTGCACATTAGCTTTCTAAACTTATCATAATTAGCTTGTCCAAACTTGTCATTAGCTAGTTTAAGCTAATCTTTAGCTGGTCTAACCTGGTAACTAGCTGGTCTAAACAGGTCTTGGCTGGTTTATATCGGTCATTTGCTAATTTAGTCTGGTCACTAGCCAGTCTAAACTGGTCATTAACTGGTCTAGACTGGTCATTAGACTAATCTGGTAATTAGTTGGTCTTTACCTGGTCGGTTCTGGAAGTTAGCTTTCTGAACTTATCATTAGCATGCTAAACATATCATTAAATGGTTTGAGCTGGTCTTTAGCTTGTCTAAACTGGTCACTAGCTGGTCTAACCTGGTAACTAGCTGGTCTAAACTGGTCTTGGCTGGTCTGTAGCCTATTAGTCAATTGCTGATGCAGCCTGGTAATCAGCTGGATTAGACTGATCACTAGCAGGTCATTAACTGGTCTAGACTAATCATTAGCTTGTCCAATCTCGTAATTAGCTGGACTAAACTGGTTACTAGCTGGTCTAGTCTGTGTGGATTTAGTAAACTCTGCCTCTTGCATCTGTTTAGCTTATGCTCCTTATTTTTACAATCTTGCTAAGTCACTTCTGTTTTTAGAAATACTGTTTTTATGTTGCTATGATACCAGCAGTGCTAGAAACCAGCGCATCAAAGCAAATATCACAAATATCATCAGTTAGTCCTTCACTAGTGTGGCCAAATGTTTTTTATACATTACGCTCTTCACAAAATATTTACGTAAATATATTTAAAACGTGCTAACAAACTTTTAACAGGTCTATTCAGGAAATTTGCTGTCTGAGCTGATAAATAGCTGGTCCAGCTTGGTAATTAGCTGGTCTTGATAGGTAATTAGCTGGTCTTAGCATGCCATTTGTTAAGGAAGGTCTGTACCAGTTAATTAGCTGGTCTAAATTAGCTAATTACTATTGCATGTCATTTGTTTAAGTTTGTCATTAGCTTTTCTGTGCCAGTTAATTAGCTAGTCAAACCTGGAAACTAGCTGGTCAAAGCAGGTCATTTCTTAAGGCTGGTAATTAGCTGTTCTGTGCCATTAACTAGCTAGTCTTAGCAAGTCTGTGTGGATATAGTCAACGCTGCTGTTCTTCTGTCACTTTAGCTTCTGCTCTTTTTCATGTGATCTTGCTAAGTCAGCTTAGTCTACAGTGCATCAAAGTAAACTTCACTAGTCATTAGTTATTTTTTCACAAGTCTTTCATACCTGCTCTTCCTCAAAGGTTTTTGCGGAAGTAATGGTGGACTTTTCAGATGGCAAGCTGTCAGATAAAAACTACAATTATCACAAGAGAGCTTCGAGGTCATCCAGTGAACAGTTTCCTTGTCTCCTGTTCATTTCCGACACAAAACTATAATCAGAAATATCATCTTGAGAATCTCTGGAGAGAAGGAAAGTTTACATTATTCTAGCTTCCTCTGTTCTTGAGGTCCTCCCAGAATCACGTTTCAGGAAAACACTAATTAACGTGTTTCTTTTTTTTTTTGTCTGTGTCTTCCTTTAATCAATTTTCTACACCACACCCGTCTGGAGGAGCTCTCTTTGAAGATGCAGTTACTGACGAGACCTTACACATCCTACACAAGACATGTCCCACAGACAGCTTATAGGTATGTATATCCCAAACAAATCCCCCTGACTGGAGAAAACGAGCCTGGTTTGGCTCATAAATGTAAGGGAAGTCAGGTTTAATATAATAAAAACAAGAAGTCATTTTACTATAAATGTTTTTAATCAAAATTTATTATCAAATTCATAAAATAATTAAATTGACCATAAAACATTATTAGCAAAAATTGACCAAAAAATAATTATAATGACTATACACATTGGCAACACATTACAAGCTAAATAATTAGCTTGGAATAAAAAGTGTGATAAACAGTGTTCCTTTTTGCTTGTAATTTTAAATTTGATAAAAACTTGTGAAATACAATTTGTTTTAAAACCGAATTTTCTCTGTGGTTTATTTTGCTTCCATTTTTTTAAGTTTTGTTTTGAGTTTAGCTCCTATAACTGGCGATGAGAGCTAGCTGCTGTAATTTTTATATTTAATTTTGACAGAATTATTTATCTGGTGCCCAATGGAGTCATTTCAATTTAAAAGTTGAACTTCTTTTTCTTTGCTTGTGAATGTTATTTATTTAACATGGATACAATCATTTGTCACTGGTTGCATAACAATATACCTGTATGTCATTTGTACATGCATTATTCACAAAGTTCTGTTCTTTGCAAAAAAAACAACAAAAACAAAACATTCTGGAATAACTTTCCTCACACACAAAAACTTTCTGACTTTCATTTGTAGTGGATCTGTTTATTCTGGACACCGCATGATCTTGATTAGCAACCCTGCTACCAAAGAAAAGCTTTTAAGATGTCATTTGCTTTTCAGCAGACTGCCGTACCAGAGCCATTATTACAGAAGATGCCTGTCAGATTGGTTTAAAATAATAAAGTTGTCTTAATGTGGGCAAAAAGATGTTTGATGGAGCACAATGACTCCTCTTACAACACCATAATCTGATTTGTCATGTCCAGGACAGTCTGATATCTGTTCTTCAAGCTGTGTTCTGTTCCTCTCACTTTTCAAGATTTTTTGCTGGATAAAAAGTTGTAACTTCAGAATGCAGAACTCAAAAACAACTCCAGATCACTCACATTTCATGACAGCCCACAAAATAAGTGACAGAATGATGAAAAACAAACAAACCTCAGGCTATGTTTTCCCATAATACAACAACAGATTCTCACTTCTAACTCATCACAGTTTGACATTTGGTCAGTAGCCCGTGAGCCATCATAAAAGATGGACATGGTACTGAAAAGAAAAAAAGAGTACTGAAAAATTATACTCAGAGTAAAAGTATTTGTTCTAAATACTAGTCAAAGTATGAGTAAAATAGCCATTCTAAAAGTACTCAAGATCAGTGAGTAGTATTGTGTTTTAATAAATACAATTCCAAATTGTATAATTCAAAAATTATTCAAAATAAAATTATTCCACGTTAAAAATGTAGCTTACAACAGTGTCATTCTCTTTAGATAAAAAAACTGTGATGATATGTTAATGTTTATTATGTACTTTGAACCCTGACTAACAGGCTATGAGTGTTCAGCAGTTGGCACTGCAAATCAAGCTCATTCGGCACTGATAGAATGCATGCAATTTGTTCTTGCATTTGAAAACGTAACATTCTGTAGTACATTTAATTATGATTTAAGGCCATTTGGCGATTTCAGTCATAAAACAGTTGTTGCTTGTAATGATTTTGTGTTTAGTTGGACACTTTTAATGCTTCCACGCTGTAAATTTATTTATAAATCTATTTATTTCAATTTATAAAGCTTCCATCTGTTGAGGTTGGTCTGTTTGATGTGTTTTTTCTATGCATGATTTGATTGGACGGAAACATGGGACTGACTATTTTACCTGGCCAATCACTGTAGACAAAAAAAAGTAAAGTAGTGACTGCAGGTTGAAGAAAGGTAGTGGAGTAAAAGTACAGGTACAGCACAAAAAATGTACTCAAGTAAAAGTTTTTGTATGTTAAAACTACTTAGTAAAGTACAATTCCTGAGAAAAGCTACTCAATTATAGTAATTGAGTTTTTGTAATGCATTACTTTACACCACTAATCGTGTCTTTTCAATAAATCTGCTTGTTTGGTTTGATACTTACTCTGTGTCTCCAGTCAACCCTGTTAGGACTACTACATGATGTTGTTGCTGTTTTTTTTGTAAAAAATTCATGAAACTGCTTGTCCCTATCCTATGAGAGGATGCTTCACTAAATTATTCACGACAGCACACTTTGCTTTCTTGACATACAGTCTGTGAAATAGACACTGTGTGGAGTTCAGCAGAGACGTGCTCATGGATCAAAAGTGAGTGTTTTTGTTTTGTAGGAGTTTCTGCCAGACTTAAAGGGTTAGTTCACCCAAAAATGAGAATTCTGTTATTAATTTCACACTCTCATGTTGTTCCAATCCCCTGAGACCTTTGTTCATACTCAGAACACAAATTAAGATATATTAAATGAAATCTGATATGGTCTGTGGTATTTGGAACGTCATGTTGGTGACTAAACAATAACAGAATTTTTATTTTTGAGTAGACCCGAGTCACTTTGTGCATGTAAACAGTCTTTACTGTTCTTCATTGTAACCAAACAAATGACTAACATAAAAACCACAAAATAAGCTAAGCACTAAAGTTATTAAAGAACATGTTCATCTTTTCGTCATATAAAACAAATGTTTGTGCATTAAAACATGCAGTCACAGGGTTTGTATGTGTTTATAAAGCATATAACAGTTCTTTCTGGTTCTCAAATCTGATTGGCTGAGAGCTGTGCGATATTGGTAACACGTCTCCTCCAAATGCTTCACAGTTTGTATTACTCCATCTGCAGCTTTCCTCACTGCAAATGTTTGGCAAATACTGCTGTTGTCATGTCACATAATGCAGTTTTGAGAATTTTGTAGATTTCTATTCATAAGTATAGCTCCTATTTGTAAACGTGGTTTCTAGAAATGTGAATTGTGTTATTTGTTTTAAAAAAAATTTTTAATTAGTAATGAAGACTTTTGCTCAGCTGTTAAAAACTGTGAACTTGAGAACTTTTGTATCTGTGGCACAAGCAAGTAGTTCAGACAAAAGGAGTTTTATACGGTGTGTGAGAGAGCTCAAATGCGTTGCAGTTTAAAAAAACACATGCAAAAAGAAAAACACTAACTAAGTGATAAAGCATTGTCATTGTGCACTGGCATTGTGTCATTTTTACAATACATGCAAATACAGAAAGACACTACAAATAGCACAGACCACAACTGAAATGTATCAAGGGACCCCAAAAAGTGACAAATCCAGGGGCGCCTCCATGGGCCACGGCCACCCCTGTGGCCACCCCAATATGATTTTGCTGTTGATATTATTAATTTAAATGTACTTACGTAAATTCACAATATTTCAATAAATAAATAAAATGGAGCCACTAAATTATTGTGGATTGATTGGTGCCACCAAAGTAGCTGATTCACTGCCCCGATAGTTGTTGACAGCACACGCACACCTTCAACAGACAGAAACGGGGTACGGGTATGTGAGTCATACTTTCTATGTTTTCTGCTAACCTTTCTAGTTAAATACTAAATGTGTGAACATAACTTAACAGGGCTCGGAATTAGGTCATTTTGGTTTGCATTGTTTAATGTTTTCGCTTTTCTACAGAACGTTCACTTTTGATTACTACACATCTAAAAAAAAATAATAATTAAGGGTAAAGTTCTTATAACATAAGTTGTTTAGTATTGTTCGACGACGAGAGACGAAACACAACTTTGGGTTCACAAGACTGTACACTTTATTAAAAAATTATTCTTTTTGAAATGAAAAATTGTGTTTTATTAGATTGAAAATTACAAATCCAAATAAATAAATGCATTTTGAAATCAGGTTTTCAGAATTTAGCTTATTTAACACCTCCATTGTTTGCTTGTTGACTTACAAGGGCCAGAAATCTCAGTGATTTTGTGGATGTATTTTGCAAAAAGGTACATCAATAGAAAAAGCTGTATTAATAATATTGTGGCTCAAAAAGGAATATGGATAAATGATATTATTAGGGTCTGTATACTGAGTGTGTGTGTATGTAGTAATGCCTTTTGTTCAGTTTGTTCATTTGTCTGTTTTATTAATTAATTCATTAATAAATCATTAATTTTAGACTTGGCATGTACTGTATGCTGTACAATAAAAGTATGTGAAAAATAACTGACCTGAAAAGTGTCTAAATATTGATTTTTATTTGGTTTGCACATGTACTTGCTGGGGCGTCATGGTGGCGCAGTGGGTAGCACGTTCGCCTCACAGCAAGAAGGTCGCTGGTTCGAGCCTCGGCAGGGTCAGTTGGCGTTTCTGTGTGGAGTTTGCATGTTCTCCCCGTGTTCGCGTGGGTTTCCTCCGCGTGCTCCGGTTTCCCCCACAAGTCCAAAGACATGCGGTATAGGTGAATTGGGTAGGCTAAATTGTCCGTAGTATGTGTGTGTGAATGAGTGTGTATGGATGTTTCCCAGTGATGGGTTGCAGCTGAAAGGGCATCCGCTGCGTAAAACATATGCTGGATAAGTTGCCGGTTCATTCCGCTGTGGCGACCCCAGATTAATAAAGGGACTAAGCCGAAAAGAAAATGAATGAATGAA
>CAIGQV010019090.1:4708652-4790677 GCA_903798115.1 Danio jaintianensis
TTAATAAAGGGACTAAGCCGAAAAGAAAATGAATGAATGAATGAATGTACTTGCTGAATTATTTCAATGAATAAATTGCAATATTTTAATAGTAATTAAATGAATTAAAACCACATTATTTCATTTACCAGAAACAAAAATATAACATTACACTGAATTCATTATTTTTTTGTGTGCCACCCTAAGATTTGGTGTGACCTCATCTGGCCACCCCTAAGAAAATTTTCTGGGGGTGCCACTGGACAAACCCGTTATTTTTATTTAATTTTTTTTATCTTTAAATTAACATAAGCTTTTTGGGGCTAAAAATATTAAAACAACAAGAAACCTACGACCTGTAAATGTACTGATGAAGAGGTTTTCTATTTTTTTTCTATGTGAATGTGAAAGTAAAGTTTCTTAAAAGTTTTGAAAGTTTCTTAACTTTGGCTTCTTAACTTAAGCTCTCTCAGCCACCGCAGAGTTTGCTTCTTTTTATTACCACACTTATACCATCTGTTGTATAAATGCAACATCACACTCACAGCATGCAGCCTTGTGCCTATATGGCTGAATTAGATGATATTGCTAATCAGTGAGTTTACAAAACTTTGTAAAATATATGTTTATTTTGTTGTGTATTGGTGAATTGCAGTGCGCACTTGTCAAAAGCTGCAATGCTTTTAACTCCAAAGTGAAATACAAAAAAAGTCTGTTAAAGGGCCAGTTCACCCAAAACTGAAAATGTACTCAATATCTACTCTGCATCATGTGGTTCCAAACTTTTGTGAGTTACTTTCTTCTGTTGAACACAAAAGAGGATATTTTGAAGAAAGCTGCAAATATGTAACCTGAATATGTGTAACTCGACTACCATAGTAGTATAAACAAATATGGAAATCAATGGTTACAGGTTTCCAGCTTTCCTCAGTATATCTTCTTTTTGTTCAACAGAAAAAGAAAAGTCAAACAGGTTTGGAGCAAGTAAAGGGTTTTGGGTGAACTATCCCTTTAATAAAAACTGATGTGTTAACAGTTTCCTGTTTCTTCCTCCACACTCCCCTTCATGAAAATTAACCATAGTTTTACTACAAAATAAAACTATGGTAATTGTAGTTAAACCAATATAACCACAAATCAACCATGATTTTGCAATACATGCATGAAACCAAAGTTTAACCTATTTGTAATAAAACTGTGGTTTTTAAATGATAATCAATGTGCCAAAACACTTGGTTACCCACTCTGGGAGCACTTTGAAACAGAGAACCTTTCACAAGTGCTGACATCAATTGGTTTCTTGACCCTTTATATAGTGACCAACTGTCAGATTGTGGGAGTGAGTATGTGCTGGAAACGCAGCCTTACTGCACACATAGTTCAACTCAACATGCTTCTCTTGCCCATTTGGATAAGTAATGATTGAGTGAGCTGGCAGTGTGTGTCTCTGTGGTTTACCTCATACACTCCCACTCAGTTATCGGCAACACTTTTCAAATGTAGTCTTCTCACTCACTCATAACTCATTCTGGTAAACTGTGAACACTTAAACAGAGTCAGATGTGCTGTTAGAGCTAAACAGCAGCTTTTCATTTCATTTTCTGACAGTTCGTTAGGAAATCGCTGATTTACTGTATTATACTGAATTATCAAGCTCTTGTTGTTGTGACGAAGGAATCTGGAAGGAATTTGTAGAAATTCAGGAAGTTTTTTGGACATTGTGATATGGGTCATTAATGAATATCAAAAGCTCCCTCTAGCCCAGTTTTACGCCTGTTTGTTTTTGTGCAACTGTGCTGGCTTGGCATGGATCTGTGTGAACTTTCTTGGTGGAATTCAGCGTATGCCTGTGTTTTTTCCTTCCTCTGCCCGTCACACTGTTGTTCGCAATTTCTGACCACAAATCCTACAGATTTCCAGCATTTAGAGTGATTGGAACATAGCAGGTTTTTTATGATGCTCCTAGATTGAGAAGACAACACTGATTGGCTAGTGACAAAAACAAACAAATTATTAAAAATTACATCAGGACACATACTTATATGTGGAAATTATACAAAAAGGCTAATAGTAAAAATAGGGCCATAATTATTCTAAGGACCAAAGCATAATTATTATACTTAATTCATTCATTAATTTTCCTTCGACTTAGTCCCTTTATTCATCAGGGGTCGCCACAGAGGAATGAACCACCAACTTATTCAGCATATGTTTTACACAGCGGATGCCCTTCAAGCTGCAACCCAGTACTGGGAAACATCCATACAAACTCATTCAGACACATACACTATGGCCAACTTAGTTTATTCAATTCACCTATACCACATGTCTTTGGACTGTGGGGGAAACCGGAGCACCCGGAGGAAACCCACGCGAACACGGGGAGAACATGCAAACTCCACACAGAAATTATCAACTGATCCAGGCGGGACTCGAACCAGCGACCTTCTTGCTGTGAGGCAACAGTGCTAACCACTGAGCCACCGTGTTGCCTATTATACTTAATAATAATTATAAATATTTTACATCCAAAAATATGTTATATCCTGAAATTAATGTAATTTAAGTCTAATTGCACTTTATTATTATTATTTTCTCCTTAAGTCTTAAGTCTTATGTTGCATAGATTTTTATCTTTTATACCAAAAATATTAGAATATTAGGTATAGATCATGTTCCATGAAGTAATTCAATAAATGTCCTACTGTATATCAAAACTCAGTTTGTGAATAGTAATATGCATTGCTACGAACTTAATTTAGACAACTTTAAAAGTGATTTTCTCAGTATGTAAATTTTCTGAACCCTCAGATAATAGATTATCAATCAGTTGTATCTCGACCAAATGTTGTCCTATCCTAGCAAACCATTTATCAATGAAAAACTTATTCATTCTGCTTTCATGTCATGAATAATTCTCAATTCAAAAAACTTTAAAGAAGGTTTTGTGGTCCAGGGTCACACACACACATACACACATTTAATTTATTTTATATTGGGTGCATATAATATATATATGTTTGTAATCTGTATATGTCTGTACACAGATATAAAGCTTGAGACCTGCCTTTTAGTTCAGTCCTTTAATCTATACAGTCATGTTCTCAGATTGGCAGCAACCAGATCTATCTCTTCTGATCTGCTTGTTTGACAGGCCTCAGCAGGTGCCCGAGCAAATCAACACCAATCACAAGAGTTCAGAGTTCACAAAAAGCCCCTCGATGATCATGTTTTAGGTGTGCGAGAGTTACAAATGTCTGGTATGATTTAAGAATGAGGCCGAAGGTAATGTAACAAGAGCAGAAGAGAAACCAGCTACCTGCTCTACGAGGACACCGGAGTTCAAATGTCAACCGTCCAGCGGCTAGACTGCCAGAACCGGTCCGATATGCTGATACTCTCTCTGAGATTTTCACACTCGGGTCGCACTATTTATTGAAATCCAATGCTTGCTTTGGTCTTTCCACAGCGCCTTCGTGGAGGGTCTTTCATGGGGATTGATCAACTGCGATAAAAATTCGTCACAGCAGGGAGTCTCATGTTCATTTTGACATGCCATTCAACATGCTGTTACATCACATCTGGGAAAGCATGTGGCTCCATTTACTCACTTGACAGAGCCGATCGGTGGGTGGAATTAGGGTTATGACTTCTGCTCTCTTCTGACCTCAGTTGCACATCACCTGGTCCGGATTAATGGTAAACACAGGCCTGTGTTAGCGGCTCTCTTCTTGAGTCTTGAGCAGAAGGGGGTCCTATTGTTATTGACTTCCTGCACGTCTTCTGTGGAGGGAAGAGGAAAGGGAGTTTACAGCAGGGAACATGTCAATGAATATAATCTGGGCGTATGTCATCAGCACATTGAAATTTCTGCAGAAAGTTGTTCTGTCTTTTCTGTGCTATGCAGGAAATGTATTGGTTATTAAAATGCACATACAGACACATACAGTACCATATTATTTCATTTACATGTGGGATTTTAGGAGATACTTCTAACCACACTGTAAATAATTGCTGTTAAAAAACGGTCAGATTCTACAGTAAAATACTGTTTTCTCACTAAAACAGTAATATTCTGTTAAAAACAGTGCATTCTGGGTAATATTTTTGTTTTCGAGAAAGTAACAAACAGCAGTAAACTGTGAATTAACAGAGCTCAGAGTTGACATTTGAAGTCTGTGTTTGAAATCACACTTTGTGACCTTGTTCACTATTATGTACACTAGTTCACTAATATAGTTCACTTGACAGAGTTAATGAACACAAATGAGTGAATTCAGACACTGATGAACACCTGCTGTTAATAATCACAATCACTGAAGGAAAGAGAAACAATAAACACAAACAGACTTCAGTTACAGCATTAAATAACATCAACCAAAATAAAACACTTTCAGTCTCAGCAGAGGATCATTAAACAACAGCAGATGCACTTATTACTGACCGCTTTGACTTCCATACCATTCTTATTGAAAATCAACAGAAATTTAGGTGTTTTTTTGTGTGTCACCGTAATGGAGTGAGGGGCTGGTTTAATTGGGCTCTTCACCCTTGAATTCATAAATTTAGACTCTCCAGCTGCTGTAATAGAGATTATAAAATGCTTACATTATAGCAATAAAGCTGGAAAGTCAATAGGAAGATAAATCTAGTTTTGGTCTGATAAATGTTTATATAAAGGTCTGAATGACTGGCCTCATGCAATAGTTTTTATGCTTAGTTGCAGATATTATTTTGTTAATGAGAAGTGGAAACAGGAAAGAAAGCTAATTATTTTACAGAGTTAAGAAATAACATACAAAAACAGTTCAGTTATAACAAAGACACACTCAGACCTCATGAATCAGACCTTGTAGCTCAACAATGGTAACAATTAAAATGTTTCATGCTGCAATGCATGCTGGGTGTGGCACAGTACAAAAATCCCAGCATGCATTGTGGCATGAATAAATTATGTAATATAATGGTCTTACAGTTTTCTTTATTTGCGTTTGATTCTGCTGTTGTTTATGGTTAGACATTCAGTAGCCTGTTAATAGCCAGTTTGTGAGTTAATGTTGTTACTTGTCAACGTTGTTGAGGTTCATACGCTGATTCTTAATGTCTCTTTGAGTGCAACTTACACCATGGAGCAAGGTGTTTTTGTCCAAGATATTCTTAAAAACTTTCAGAATTCAATGCCACATACAAGCATGTTAAGTTACGTTTAACAATAGATTAAACATTGGATAAGAGCAATGAATTATATTATACTGTATATTATATTAGAACACGTGACTCACTTAAATCAATATTAACTTCACCAGATCTTATTTAGTTTTCTGGCTTGCTTGCTGCATCAAAAGAGCTTTTTTTTTAATCAAAGTTCATAAAAATTGCAGCAGCCAAAATAAATGAATGTTATAAACGTCGGGGTTAAGAGCCCGACATAAGCAAACTCTATTCTCCATGATGGTGACTTAAAATGTTAACCTTTATCTCAAGAAGAACTTTAGTAGATGTTATACAAAAATAAACGTTTTAGTAATAAGTGTAGCTGCTGATGCTGTTTGTGGAGCTGTTTAATCATTTGCTGATCATTTTAATG
The DNA here is from genome assembly GCA_903798115.1 of Danio jaintianensis. Classification (NCBI taxonomy): domain Eukaryota; kingdom Metazoa; phylum Chordata; class Actinopteri; order Cypriniformes; family Danionidae; genus Danio; species Danio jaintianensis. The sequence goes on from CAIGQV010019090.1 coordinate 4,714,219, forward strand.
ATTTAATCATTTGTTGCACTTCAGGTTATTTCATTACAAAGCTGTGACTGAAGTTGTAGTTTTTTGTACGTTCTGTTCTTGTTTTTTACCTTCTGTATTTCGTCATTTGTTCTAATCCTCAATTATCATTTAATTACTCATTTAATTAATTCATTTACTTCAGCTTTGCTCCATGTTTCTTGAACACTCGGTAGTGTGGACACTTGGAAGTGTTCAATTAAAACTGAGTTATTTGCTCTGGGGTTTAAAGGGTTAAAGGTGTGAGACATAAAAATGTATTTTAACAGTAATATAATGTTAATTTAAAATACGGAAGTAGACTGTAAAAAAAACAGTAAATTGCTGGCAACCCAGCTGCCAGTATTTTACCGTAAAATCAAGGAAAAAACAGTATTTTGCTGTAAAACCTAAAGCAAATTTCTTCTGTGTGTCACCCTTGTGGAGGAGAGTAGAGCCAGTGTTTGAGTCAAAGATGAACAATAAAATGCTGATGTCATGCTACATGTTTCTTTATTTAAAGACAGTATCTGTTTAGTTGCTGATGCAGTAAGAATCTCTCTGTGTTAGTTCTTTACATGCATCTGTGCTGCTGTGAAATTTAAGATATTTGAGTTAAACAGAACTTTTTGAATGAACTAAAATAAGTTATCATTATAAATATGCTTATAAGCATATATGTAGCACATTACTTCATAAACTCATACAGCAGTTGGCCAATTTAAGGCAATCGGTTTCAGTGAATAAAATCAGTTCATTTGAGTATTGTGTATATTAATGTAGTCCATGTATTTTTACAGCAACATACTGTAAAATACTGCAGCTGCCAGCATTTTACTGTTAATTTACAGAGCTAGATGCTGTTAATTTAACAGTAACTTGCTGGCAACCATGCTGCCAGTTACTTACTGTTTTTTAATGGGACAATTTTTAACAGTGCAAAGTGTTGAAAGAGGAACAAAGGCAAAGCAGTTAATCAAAAAAGAGCCAACATAAGTGCATGTTTAGGGTGTGTGCTCTTTTTTCTTTTGATCTGCACATAAAAAAAATTTTTTTTTAGACCAACCCTGAAACCATAACACACCAAAATTAGATTAATGGGGAACAAATGTTTATTGTGCATGTGCATGCGTAGTTTTTCTTTTCATCAGCTCAGAGCACACAGATGAGATTAAACATGATTTTTATGCCTTTTTGGACATTGTGATATCACACTGCATTTTTTAGTTTGGTTATTTTGTTTTTACATGTTATATATTTTGATGATAATAAAAAAATGTTAATAAGCCGTTAATCATTCGATTTAATGCAGTGCAACATACAGGGACAATTTCAGTTACCAAAATGTCAAATCCTTTGATTGTTTTTTTATCTTTACCAATAAAAAAATATTTTATGCAAGGATCAGGCATTTTCATCTTCTAACAGGCAGACCTCTCACAATTATGACTTCATTGCAATTTTATTTCTTGCAATTAGTGAATTTACAGTTTATCCTGCATGCAGGACTGACTTTATTTAGCAAGTTTTCTCAATTATCTCAATTCAATTCAATTCAAGTCAATAATTGCTTTCTTGGCGTGACAAATGTCACGCCGCAATCCAACCCACTCTTTAAGATCTCAAAACTCAGGGCTGCTGGTAGTACCTAGAATAGCAAAGTCGAGTAAAGGTGGTCGAGCCTTTTCATTTATGGCTCCTAAACTCTGAAATAGCCTTCCTGATAATGTTCGAGGCTCAGACACACTCTCTCAGTTCAAAACTAGATTAAAGACCTATCTTTTTAGTAAAGCATACACTCAATGCATTGCATAACGGTATGATGCATGAATCTGCTCGACGCAGGTTTTTGCATCTCGTTTATATACACTATGAACAGCAGCTACGCTAATTATTCTCTTTATTCTCTATTTCCACCTGGGGATACTCATCCCGAGGCCCCCAGAGACTATGCAGTGCCACTAATGCAAACCAAGACCTGTGAAGAGATGACCCCAAGGTTTCCATAATCCAAGACCAGGCCGTATCCTGAGGAGCTGCTGTGGTGGTCATGGAGGAGTGGAGAGAAAAGGACTGATTCCAGTGGGACCCCAGTGAAAGACGAGTCTTCTCTGTCGTCCAGCGTTCACCAGCCTCCGGCGCCTAGACTGCAGCTCTGCACAAGACGCTTGGCCATAGGAGAAATGGTTGTGCCCTACTGAGCCTGGTTTCTCTCGAGGTTTTTTTTCCTTCACTTTCGCAAATTGGTGAAGTTCGTTCCTCGCCGCTGTCGCCACTGGCTTGCATGGTTCGGGACCTGTAGAGCTGCGCATCGATGGATTTGCTCTTCAGTGTTTGGACTCTCAGCAGTGAAAATTAAACCACACTGAACTGAACTTAAACTCTAAAAACTGAACGGACACCATTCCAATTCACTATAATCTTCTATGTGAAGCTGCTTTGACACAATCTACATTGTAAAAGCGCTATAGAAATAAAGATGAATTGAATTGAATTGAAAATGTATTGCCAAAGCATTTATAAAGTTTACATTAAAAAAGAACGTACATACATATATATTTAAAAAAAAAAAACATAGTAGTAGTAAAAAAAATATATATTATTATTATTTAAAAATACAAATTAAAAATAACAATAAATCAGAATAAACTGTACATTTAACAATCAACATTTTAGGATAAAACAGTTATGATAAATAATAATAATAATCAGTATATTTACAATGATTCATTTATAATAATAATCTAGATGTATGTATGTGTGTTTCTCTCTCTCTCTCTCAGATTTGCAGGGTGTAAACTCATGCTTAACTTTTGAGTTCATAACTTGAAATTGTGACATAAACACACTCTCTGGGGAACTGAATGAATAACTGAACTTATCTGATTTCATACATGTCTCTTAAGTATTATAGATTAAATTGATTGATAATTATCATTTTTGACTCATTTTATGTCACAGTCTGATTCCTTTTCCTCACACCCACTGACTGCTCCAGTCTCTTCAGATTGCATCAGTGTTATTGTTGTTCCTTTAAGCCTTGATGATTGTTCCTGCATTTTTTCTAAAAGTAAAGCAACAAGACAGAGCTTCCTCTAATTGTCCTGTCTTGAAGCAATAACATCTGAAATGCTTTCAAAAAAGCATGCCCGTTTTGCTTGGTCTCAATTTACACATATAATGAGCTTGTGAGAGCACATGGCATTGACTGTTTAGCCTTGGTTTTGTTTATGAACTGTGAGGAATGTGTGTGTGAATAATGGCACTGTGCATTTGCAGTTTTATGTTTGATTGTTTTTCCTGTGCCTTGTCAATGCTGAATGCACCACAAAACGCAACTATGACTCTTTAAAAAACAAATAGTATTAAATGCAGAAGCAAATAAAGTTTACTCATTCGTATGGCTATTATTGCAACCTAAAGGACAACATCGCCAGTCCATGTCACAAGTTTATCTAATGGCGCTTATATCTTGTAAACAATTACAAATTACATTTTATTTACATTCATTTTATCAGCAGTAATTGTGTATTTTATTTAAATACATTTGGTGTGCAAGTATTTTTAATTAGTTACTAAATACCTTTTGATGAAATTGTGTCCACCTCTGATTGTAAATTTTCTTTCTCAGACCAATCATTTCACTTAATAAGACCTCAATGTATTGTATCATCAGGAGCCATGTATTCATTTAGTTTTGCCATATATTTTTTTTTTCAAAGTGCTGGTAACCATTTGAATTTGATTTGAATCTTATGAATCATTGTATTATGAAAATTATTTTCACTTTATGCCCCCAAAATATGACATTTATTTAGATATAAAACCACATATTTATTGTTGTGTAAATAGACTCAAATCCAAAAGAATTGGTTAGTAAACAAATTATGGGATCCGGCAGTAAATTTGCTCCAGTGCTGCTGCTGTCTTTCAGTCTCTTCATACATCCTCTAAATGAGATTACATGGAGCTCACTTATGATGTAGCTCAGGGAGAAAGCTTTTAAAAAGCAGCCCATCATCTGCATTTGTTGTCCCCTCAGCTCATAAATAATCCACAATAGATTTATATTTTTTTATTTTTTGCATCATGGCACCACTGACACTGTTCATATGCCATTATCAGAGATGGGCACAAATCAAAAAGTATGTTACGACAAATTACAGATTATTGCTTTTCAGATTTATTGAATTAAAATACTAGTAATTTGTTATTAAAAGTAAAATAATAGTAATTTTGAATACAAAGATACATTTAAAATGTAAAATGCAGTACAGGACTTTTATGTTATTGTTTGTTGGAATTCAGCCAAAAACATTGACAGCTATATGCTTATATTAGACAGCTATATTAAATGCAAATTTAAATTACTTCAACTTGTTACACTTAAAATAAACTTTTTCATTAAGTGTAAAGTATATAAAAACATATTTTATGTTTAACCACACTGTAAACCCTAATGTTGTCTTTACTTAAACACTCAAGTTGTTTTAACTAAACATTACTTAAACTATTGCATTTTGGCACCATAACTTGTTAATATTTGTTATTCTTATTACAACTTATTACAACCTATTCACCTTTAAAAACCATAAACTCAAGATTTCAAGTATTTTGAACTCTACATCATGATTAATACTTGTAACAAACTCAAAAAAATGTGTTTCCCACAATTTTTGATACTCTTTTCTTTGATTGGTCGTGCAAGGAGTTCTGCCTGGCAACAAGAGACTAATGCTCTGATTGGTGTAATTAAAAAAAAAAGTCAACGGTCAAACGGTACACTGTAAAAAAATAAAAATAAATAACAAATCGCTGTTAAAAAACGGTCAGATTCTACAGTAAAATACGTTTTTTCACTAACACATTCTGGGTAATATTTTTGTTTTCGAGAAAGTAACCAACAGCAATAAACTGTGAATTAACAGAGCTCAGAGTCGACATTTAAGGTCTGTGTTTGAAATCACACTTTGTGCCCTCGTTCACTATTATGTACACTAGTTCACTATAGTTCACTTGACAGAGTTAATGAACACAAATGAGTGAATCCAGACACTAATGAACACCTGCTGTTAATAATCACAATGACTGAAGTAAAGAGAAACAATAAACACAAACAGACTTCAGTTACAGCATTAAATAAAATCAACTAAAATAAAACACCTTCAGTCTCAGCAGAGGATCATCAAACCACTCCAGAAACAGCATCAGCTGATTCACTTATTACTGACCACTTTGACTTCTATACAGTTCTTATTAAGAATTAACAGAAGTTTAGGTGTTTTATTTTGTGTGTGTGTCACCGTAATGGAGTGAGGGACTGGTTTAGTTGGGCTCTTCACCCTTGAATTGTATTTTTTCCAGCTGCTGTAACTCAGAGTTTTTAAAACTTTTTTGTTATAGCAAAAAGAAGCTGGAAAGTCAATAGTTAGATAAATCTCTGATGAATGTTTTTTTTAAAGGTCTGAATGACTGGCCTCATGCAATAATTTTTATTCTTAGTTGCAGATATTTATTTTTATTAATGAGAAGTGGAAACATGAGCGATACCTAATTCCTTTAAAGAGTTAAAAAATAACATACAAAAACAGTTCAGTTGTGACAAAGACACACTCAGACCTCATGAATCAGACCTTGTACCTCAACCATGGTAACAATTAAAATGTTTCATTGAATAAATTATGTAATATAATGGTCTTACAGTTATTTGCTTTTGATTCTGCTGTTGTTTATGTTGAGACTTTTAGTAGCCTGTTAGTAGCCAGTTTGTGATGTTTGTGACTTAAACTGTTAATTGTGTTACTTGTCACCGTTGTTGATGTTTCTTTGAGTCTAACTTACACCATAGAGCAAGTCATTTTTGTCCAAGATATTCTTCAAAACTTCCAGAATTCAATGCCACATACAAGTATGTTATGTTTAACAATAGATTAAACATTGGATAACAGCAATGAATTGTATTATATTGTAACAGGTTCTGCCTGTCTTATCTTATCACCACAACTTATTTTGATTTGCTTGCTGTCAAAAGAGCTTTTTAAAAACAGTTCTTAAAGATAGCAGCAGCCCAAATAACCTATTGTTAAAAAAATTAAGGATTAAGAGCCCAACTTAAACAAACTCTATTCTCCATGATGGTGACATAAAATGTTAATCTTTAGCTCAAGAAGAACTTTAGTAGATATTATACAAAAATAAACGTTTTAGTAATAAGTGTAGCTGGTGATGCTGTTTGTAAAGTTTTTTTAATCATCTGCTGATATTTTTAGTGATTTAATCATTTGTTGCACTTCAGGTTATTTCATTACAAAGCTGTGACTGAAGTTGTAGTTTTTTGTTACTTTATGTTCCATTCTTGTTTTTTTCTTCAGTATTTCTTTATTTGTACATCGTTAATCCTCAATTATCATTTAATTAGTCATTTTATTAATTCGTTTACTTCAGCTTTGCTCCGTGTTTCTTGAACGCTCAGTAGTGTGGACACTTGGAAGTGTTCATTTAAAACTGAGGATGTTGCTGTGGGGTTTAAAGGGTTAAAGGTGCGACGTAAAAAACACAGTGTAAAAAATATTTTAACAGTAATATAATGTTCATTTAAACTACAGAAGTAGACTGTAAAAAAACAGTAGATTTCTGGAAATCACAGCTGCCAGTAGTTTATTGTAAAATCGAGTAAAAAAAAAAAAGTATTTTTCTGTAAAACCTGAAGCAAATTTCTTCTGTGTGTCACCCTTGTAGAGGAGAGTAGAGCCAGTGTTTGAGTCAAAGATTAACAAAGAAACTGTGATGCTATTTTGCATGTTTCTTTATTTAAAGACAGTGGCTGTTTAGTTGCTGATGCAGTAAGAATCTCTCTGTGTTAGTTCCAGCTTTACATGTATGTGTGCTGCTATGAGCTTAAAGACACTTGGGTAAAACAGAAATTTTCTAATTAACTAATATAAGTTAGCATTATAAACATGCTTAAAAGCATATATAGCACATTACTTCATAAACTCATACAGCAGTTGGCCAATTTGAGGCAGTCGATTTCAGTGAGCAAAATGAGTTCACTTAAGTGTTGTGTACAAGTTCAGTCAACTTTTTAGGGTTTTCATTGCAGTATTTTCTTAGCATATATCAGGATGCTGTCATTTTAAGACTGATACTGATGAATTTATATAATGTATTGATCTTTTTACTCCAGTTTATGTTTACTTGAGGCATAAACAACTGCATCAACATTAATATTTGCCATTTGTGCATAATTTTTTTTATTAACTAAATGAAAATGTTTAGCTAACATAGCAAGCTAAAGTCACTCAAAAACTAGCAAGATAATGCACAAGTTTGAGAGAATCACAGCTGTTTGCTCCATTCTTCTGACCTATAATAACATTTATTAATGGTTTGTAATCTTTTAATATTATTTGTAGTTGAAACAATTATTGTTATGGTTTCTATAGTCGTTTTCAGCAGGGATGTTTGATAGTCATATTTTAAGTATCCCACATAAAAAATAGTATATTGTTTTTGAACCATATAGTAAAGTGTATTATAGTATTTACAACTCCTTGTTAATGAATGATATAGCATAATGTAGTATTCATTATCGTTAACTGATAAACTGTAATAAATACAGTAATACCAACAGCTAACTGTGGTTTTGTATTAGTAATAGTTGTAGAAAACTTTATATTTTATATATAATTTATAGTAGCCTACTATAGTTGTTGTATTACCACATCAATAGAATTACCACAGCAGGTTCAAAGCACTGTTGTATTTAATATTTTTTTATGTGGGAATACAGACTCTTGAATTATTTACAAATTACAAATTAATTTTGATCAAAAAATAAATAAATAAGTAGGCTAAGCAATACAAATGAGAAAATACCGTCCATTTCTGTGTTTACCCGCGTTTACCGAACCTTCTGATGTGTTTGCCGCTTCCAGTGTCCGCTGAGGGGGATTGAGGAGCCCATGTGTGCCACAGTTTTTGGGGTAAGAGGATCTCTCATCGGGTGTCTGATGTCTTTAAAGAGGGGCTCTGACTGCTGCCTCACACTGGGGGGTTGACGGCTGAACAAATGTCTCCAGTATGGGTCGAGTGGACTGGAGGTCTTCTTCACCGTCGACCTTTCTGGATGATTTAAAGCGCCTGTCAGGCTCTGTCACGGGTTCACTGCGTGCAAATGCGCAAAACGAATGGTTATTTTTCTTTTTTTAAGGCCTGCTAATTGGCTTCTCTTCCTCCGTTATTGAAACACTCAGTGTTTTCTTTAATGAAAACAGCAGGGGCTCTAAACTAAATTAAGAAAGCCGTGAACATTCATTGAGAGTCATTGGAGTGATTATCATTGATTTACTACTGCAGGCATTTTGTTTCAAGTATCCTAATAGGCTCATAATCATTACGTTATGATATACTCATTAACGAGCATACTAAATGAAATATTGATACCAAATGGTCTTTTTACAGTCTCACTGGATTATAGCCTACAATCTGTTCAGTAGGATAGTAAACAATTGCATCAATATTGAAGGTTTTCACAAAAATGTCCTTTCGATCTGATGAGAAATAATGCTTTTTTTTTCTTTAACAGTATTGTTGACAATACTTATATATATATATATATATATATATATATATATAATAAAATTATAATTATATATTTCTATAATATATTTAGAAATTATATATAAATATAATTTCTATAATCAGTTACATTTTTAGGATATATATTTTCGTCAACTTGTTTTTTGGGGGCAGCGCATGGCGCAGTGGGTAGCGCTGTCGCTTCACAGAAGGTCGCTGGTTCGCGCCTCGGCTGGGTCAGTTGGCATTTCTGTGTGGAGTTTGCATGTTCTCCCCCCTTGTTCACATGGGTTTCCTCCGGGTGCTCCGGTTTCCCCCCACAAGTCCAAAGACGTGTGCTATAGGTGAATTGGGTAAGCTAAATTGTCCATAGTGTGTATGGGTGTTTCCCAGTTATGGGTTGCAGCTGGAAGGGCATCCGCAGCGCAAAACATATGCTGGATAAATTGGCAGTTCATTCCGCTGTGGTGACCCCAGATTAATAAAGGGACTAAGCCGAAAAGAAAATGAATGAATGAATAAAAACATTTTTTATAAAGTTTATATTTAGTTATTTTAATTAACAAAAACTATTTTAGTTTGGTTTTAGTTTTAGTTTACAATAATAATTCTTTAAAGATGGATTATATAATTATATTATAAATTAAATAAATGTTTCTTATGACGTTTCACCTTTATTAAAGGTTTATAAATAAATTACTGAAACTTTTATATATTTATTTCATATAAGATAACAAAGGAGTGTTATTTTAGTATACTATCATCAAATATTTTAGTATTTATTATATTATAAATTAGCTTTTATATGCATTTTCAGTTTGAATTTTAATGTATTTTTTGGAATTTTTATAATTTAGTTTTTTATCATTATAATTTTTATAATTTTAGAATTTCATTTAAATTTGTCGCTACGACATTTTTTATTTCTAAAGTTTTTCATTTAATATTTGTACTATTTATATAGTTTATCTAATTTCTATTTTTCATTAATTTCAGTTATCAAAACAGCTTTAGTTATTTGTTTAAAATACAGAAGATTGCATGATCATTTATTTTCATGTAATAAATTTTTAATTAATTAAAAAAAATCTAAACAGTTATAATAATGTTACACTGACTCTAATCTTATCCTCTCAGCAGCTCATGATGTTACAGAGCATTGTCATCCTCACAGAACTAAATCAAATGCAGCTCTTGGACAACACACAAATATGCTACTGAAATGGTCAGGGAGAAAGGCATGTGGATGCGACTGTTTATTCAAGCCTATGTTTACACAAGACATATTTCAGTACCTTTTGGGGATTGTAGGGATGCAACCTTTGGATCATCCAAACTGTGTGTTTGTGTCTCGATTTCACATCAGATTAGACTGCAAAACAGGCTAAACACATGAAAGAGTGGTCTTCCTCTGAGCAGAAGGCAATCATCATCATCACTGTCATGGCCAATAATGAGCACAGCTGGATGTTTGATAGTGTAAATATGTGCAGTTTTCACACAGCTATCAGTTACACTGGCGGCCACAAGGGGCAAAGGCTGAGTTTACTGAACACTGAGGGTAGGGAAACACATCTAAAATGTGCAGATGTTTTCTTTTTATTCTTGTCTTCCTGTTCAACATATTTATTCAAATGCTGGTTTATGTAGGTCTCCTACCCTTTATTATTTAAATATTAATTATTTGCAATTATTTTATTTTTTATTTTATTATGAGCACAGCACTACCTTGTGCAACAAGCCAAGTTATAATTATTATTTATTTTTTTGTATTTAATTTTATTTATAAAAATATTTACTTTCGAGGGGCAGTGCGGTGGCACAGTGGGTGGCGTTGTCGCCTCACAGCAAGAAGGTTGCTGGTTCAAGCCTTGGCTGGGTCAGTTGGCATTTCTGTGTGGAGTTTGCATGTTCTCCCCGTGTTGCCGTGGGTTTCCTCCGGGTGCTCCAGTTTCCCCCCACAAGTCCAAAGACGTGCGCTATAGGTGAATTGGGTAAGCTAAATTGGCCGTAGTGTATGTATTTATGGGTGTTTCCCAGTGATGGGTTGCAGCTGGAAGGGCATCCGCTGCATAAAACATATGCTGGATAAGTTGGCGGTTTATTCCGCTGTGGCGACCCCTGATTAATAAAGGGACTAAGCCGAAAAGAAAATGAATGAATTTATTTTTGATATTATTTGAATTGTTATGAGCAGTACAGCTCTACATAATGCAGCTAGTCCAGCTATATTTATATTTTAATTTATTAATTTATTTATATTTCATAGAATTTTTATTCCAGTAGCACGTAATGTAATCTTCACATTTGCCGCTTTTTTATTATTATATATTCATCTCTTATTTATTATTTTTTTTATTTAAATTATTTAAAAGTTCATATATTTTGACGTAATATTTTTTTCATTTATATTCACACTATAATTTTATTATGAGCATGCAGCAAGTTCAGCTGTTCTATTATATATATATTTTTATCTTGGTTCATTTCGATTTATTTTGAAAAGCACAGCCTTTATATATACAGTGCTCAGCGTAATTGAGTACACCCCATTTTGAAAATGAATATTTTTATCCATTTCTCAGTGAATATAGGCAATGTATTTTGGTGCATTTAAACAAAACAGGTTTATTAAACAGATATATTTATTACAATAATATTTTAGTCACCAAACATATTTAGAAATTAAAAGATAATACAATTAAATTCAGGCAAAATATTGCAAAAAAAAAAATTACAACCTACAATTTGTTTTTGCTTCTCTTCATTTTTCCTCTTTTTTAAATTTGTATTTAATATTTTTCTATAGCATAAAAATTTGGGTGTACTAGTTTTTGGACCGTTATTGCAAGTTATTTTTTTAGATAAGCTCCAGATTTGGCTTCAATACTGACTAATCTAATGTATATGCACAAATATAATATTGTATATATATATAATTTATTTACAAAAACATATCTATTTCTTTATTTTATTTCAGCACATATGCACTGCATGTAACACACCCCTGTTCCAGTTGTAAGAAGTGCAGTTTTAAACAAAAAGGGTTTAGTCTGACATCTAGTGGCTGAAAGTGTTTTTACACAGAATGTTATTGCGTGTGTGACTAGGTTTTTGCAAATCTAGTTTAATAATCACATGCCAAACGACTTCAACTAATAATAACGGTGTAGATTTGTTGGCACTGTGCGTTTGTTTGTTTATTTCATAACATTTGTCACAAGTGTGCAGGCTTTATTTTCTGTTTAAACTCTCAGAGGTCATTATAATATCTCAAAACCTAAGCATTGTGTACAACAGCATTCCTGAAAACTAAAGATTAAATAAAATAAAATAAAATACAATTTATTCTATTTTAAAGCTGCATTTCTTTTTTTTTTTTGTTCCTTTTTTTCTTGTTGCATTTTGTACAGCAGTATTGCTGAAAATAATAAAATTAAACATATATACAAATAAATATATTTAGTCATATTTAAAAACTTAAGGGAAACAATGGATTCATTTTGAAATTAGTATTATTATTTTATTAATCTATTTGCTTAGGTGGTTCATTCCTCTGTGGCGACCCCTGAAAGGAATAAACTGAATGAAAGTGAGTGCTTTGTGCTCCACACATAAAAGTAATTACACAACTGTGACATAAATAAAAAAAGACATTCTTCCACCCATATCTTTTTTCATGGTACATAGAAGCCCAAAAAAAAAGAGTGACATGAGGGTGAATAAATGATGGACAAATGTCATTTTTCTGGAAGAAATGTATAAGCAAAAAGCATATTTATTGAATTTCTAATGAGTATATAATCATATGGTTGTTCCAACTAGGAAGACAAGAAATAGATCAGGGCAAAGATGAAAGCTCTGAGAGCAAAAACCAGACTGGATCCATGAATTCATGTCTTTCTGTGAGGATGAATTGGGCTGTTGAAGTGCAGCACCGCTTTCATTCATTATTTGATGTGGAGCACAAAGGTGTCTGTAAGGGTTCGAGAGGACTGAGAGAAACAGCAGAAAGAGCACAAGATCTTTTCTAATCATCGTCATCTGCTCTAATAGCTGAGAAATGGAGAGTATCTGTGAATGATTATATTACCTCATAGTAGAAAATATATTGTATTTTACATTATGTGCAACTTCACTGCAAGGCAGATCGCGACAAAAATATTTTCCAAATCACTTGCCTCAAAGCAAGACATCTTGTTTGATCTTTAATTAAATGTCTATTTAATTATTTTAAACAATGGACAATGCATATTAATGTGCTTGTTTCATAATTTTCTGCATCTGTAATTGGCTGTTGGTAAGTGGTATGTTAATATCTACTCATATTGATTTTATTGTAATGTCTGTCTCAGACTTCTTTCTGTTTGGCAGGTGAAATGGGCTATAGGCTACTGTCATTTTTATATTATTTTGTAGTATTGTAGTAGCCAACATTTTAATTGAAAGCAATATTTCAGTATATCGGATGGTGCACTCAAAAATGAAAATTCTGTCATGGTTTAATCAGCCTTCACTTGTTCAAAACCTATTTGAGTTTTCTTTTCTGTTGAACACAAAAGAAGATATTTTGGAAACTCCTGGTAGCTGCATGGGACCCATCAATTTCCATAGTATTTTTTATGCAAGTCGATGGGTCCCAGCGACCAACATTCTTCAAAATATTTTCTTTTGTGTTCAACAGAAGAAAGAAACTCTCTCTTTAAGGTTTAAAACCACATGAGGAGAATAAATTATGTAGTGATGTGGGTAACTATCCGTAAATTAAAATTGTAATAATGTGTGAAATTTACTAAAATTGTTTTAAAGCAATTGTTTTAAACACATGTTTGACTGCATGAATTTGACATTTCAATCTAAATTATTGGTACAGGCCAGCTAGAATGGCAAATTCCTATAACAAATTATTGCATTGATAATACAATTAGCATATAGTTAGCATTTCTAACCTTGTTTCTAACATGTTGTTAGAATGTAGCATTTTGCTAGCATGAATTAATAGGTTGCTTATAGCTAGTATCAATTAGACATGCTAGTTATGTTGATAGCATGTTTCTAGCATGGCTAACATTGTTAGCACGAATAAATATGTAGCTACTATGTTTTGTTTTTATGTTGTATTTTATTTTTTAGGATTTTAGGTTTTGATGGTTAACATTAATTTTTGTCTGTATTAGCCACACTGTTAGTTAGCTTACATTGACTTGCATTTTAGGAAACGGGACCATAGTTTCAGCTAAAAAATTTCTTTAATCCCTGCTGAAAAAAACAGCATATGCTAATATGGTATGTTTTGATGCTAGTATGCTGGTCTTGCTGGTTTCAATGCTGCTTTTGCTGGTCTCGATGCTGGTCTTGCTGGTCTCAGTGCTGGTCCTGACCAGTATTGAAACCAGCAAAACCAGCATTGAAACCAGCAAGACCAGCATCAAAACATACCTTACCAGCATATGCTGTTTTTATTCAGCAGAGTTGCTGTACTAAAATAAAAATAAAAATGACCTACATCTTGGATAGCCTGAGAGTGAGCAAATTAACAGCAGTTTTTCATTTTTGTGAACTATCCCCTTAAAATGCACTTCACTTGTCACGGCACATTCGCTAAATTACCATTTTAATAACCTTCTGAAAGACGTGGATAATTGCGCTTGAGGCTTGATATTTCTCACTCTGTTTTGTAACTTGACAATAAATAGGTAGGGGCAAAGATGAAAGCTCTGAGAGCAAAAAGCAGAGATTTGATCCATTAATTCATCTCTTTCTGTGAGGATGAATTGGCCCGTTGAAGTGCAGCACCTCTTTCATTATTTGATCTACAGCACAAAAGGTTGAGAGCCCAGAGCAATGGTGTAAAGCACCATCTCCAAACAAGATATTTTCAATTCACTCACATGCTCAACGACAACGAATGGGGGAATTAGTGGATGCATTGATTTGATTATACGGTTCAAAACACAGGTCCTACATAAGAGATGTCCTTCATATGAGTCCGCTGTGCAGGACATCCACTACAGGACAGCACAACTGATTCCCTTGTTTTCAAGGAAGAGTGTTAAATAGAAACGCTTTCACTGCAAACCAGAATTGTTAGGAAAAAATAGCAATATTTCAGCAGAACTACGAAAACAGCTAAAATGAACATCAGAGGCAGTAAAACACAAACAACCTTTTTCAATAATTCTGAACATTTATCGAAGACAATTCTGTTATCACCTCAAAAAAAATTAAGCATAGTGCTTGATTTGTAAAGCAATACATTTTAATGTCTCGTATATGTGATGTTGCTCAGCAGCTTACCTAGATATTAAAAAATGTTCAACTGTAAAAACATTCTGTCAATTATCAGTTGACTGTATCTTGTGATTAACATCTTTCAAATTGCATTATGGGATCTTGACCTCTGCTCTGACATGACTATTGATGTTGAAAACTCTACAAGTGACTTCATGAAATAACAGAGAAGTACTGGCAGCTCGTTGCCAGTTTGTACATGACTAATGCAGGGAATATATGATTTCAGTCTACTAAAACAATTAAAATAAACTTCATTTTCACAATTCTGATTTCGCTCCCTGTTACTCTGTTAATCACCACAAACAGACTGTTTGCAATACAGAATAGTTTAATTAAATACTATTATTTACAGTATGTATAATGTACTTCATTTATAATCAAGACATAAGGAAACCAGTCAAATAAAAATGGCCACAGTTTGATACATTACTTAATTAATAAGTCAAATCTATTGGCTCAGAAACCAATAATTGAATTGTTTGAAAACAAATTACATGTCATGTTTAACCACTATAGAGGTGTATGTCAATGGTAGATTCCAGATGAAGTGTCTGAGGTAAGCTTAACGGGTTCTTTAGCTGAAAAACCACTGTCATCCTGGTGCTCACATCTCCTAAATCATTGAAACTAAATTTCAAATAGGTGTTATCCTTATTAACAAACCTCAAAGTCTAAACAACACAGTTTGCCTAAAAAAAACTATGTGACAAAACAGCAGTATTTACAAAGTATATTAGTCCTCCACCATGATATGTCAAAACAGTGGAGATGATAGTGGACTTCAGGAGAAACCCCCCTGCTCTCCCCCCACTGAGCATCATGGACAGCATTGTGGCAGCAGTGGAGTCATTCAGGTTCCTGGGCACCACCATCTCTCAGGATCTGAAGTGGGACACTCACATTGACTCCATTGTCAAAAAAGCTCAACAGAGGTTGTACTTCCTTCGTCAGCTGAGGAAGTTCAACCTTCCAAAGGAGCTGCTGAAACAGTTCTACACTTCCATCATTGAATCAGTCCTCTGCACTTCAATAACTGTCTGGTTTAGCTCAGCTACGAAATCCGACCTCCGAAGACTACGTCGAATAGTTCGGACTGCTGAGCGAATCACTGGTACAACCCTCCCTACTCTCCAAGAACTGTACTTATCCAGAGCAAGCAGAAGGGCTGCCAAAATCACTCTGGACCCCTCACACCCAGCACACTGCCTCTTTGAACTTTTACCTTCTGGTCGACGCTACAGAGCACTGTGCACCAGAACAGCCCGACACAGAAACAGTTTCTTCCCTCAGGCAATCCATCTCATGAACACTTGATGATAGTAATTATGGAACAAACATCACTACTGCTATACACTTTTTATACACATAAACACTTATTTAACAACATATTTTACATGCTAATTTGCACATAACAGCTGCTGTTGTATATAGTAATATTCCTGTACATACACTTGTCAATTTGTATATTTGCATTCACTACAACTTTCATTTTTTAAATATATTTATTATCTGTTTTTTGTCCTGTCTCTGTAATTCTGTTGCACTGTAGAAGCTCTGTCACGAAAACAAATTCCTCGTATGTGTGAACATACCTGGCAATAAAGCTCTTTCTGATTCTGATTCTGATATGGAGTGACATGGTGTAGAGTGATACCAGAAGCCTCTCATCCAATCAAATTCAAGTACCAGAACAGAGAGTTGTATATGATTTCACAGTAGTAAAGCATAATATGCAATCATGTAATCAATTATGAAAAGAAAGAACTGTAATAATAAAATTGTACAATAATGCTATTAGAAGTACTTCATGTCCGTATTACATGTAACCAGTTATGTACCCAGCACCAAAATAATATATCTTTATATATTTGCACTTGTAAGCATTGTCACAAAGCCAGTTGCTTACTAATTATATTCAAAGTTTAAGTCTCTTTATGCTGCATATATGTTGTTGTCCTGTTTCTCTGTATTCATGATAGTTTGATTTACATCAAGCTGCAGCCAAAAACAACATGCACATATGTTTATATATATGCATATGCATTTATACATATGCACAATGTTTAGTCACAAAGCCAACCACAATAAAAGAAGAAGCAAACCCCACTAAAACAACAAGCCTCTTGTCTTAGTGTGTCTGCTTGTCTTAGTTTGTCTTCTTGTCTTGGTACGTCTTCTTGTCTTTGTATGACTCCTTCACTTGAGTCGTCACTGTGGATTAGCGGGGTATTTTCTGTATTCTCGTATATGGGTGCACGTGGAATCCTATCATGTCCTGCAAAATATGAAAGACAGCTTATATAAAATGACAAAGTTTAAACAACTTCCCTGTGCAAAGGATCATGGGGGCCTGAAGTCTCCATCAGGTTTACCCTTTATAATCCTTCATTCCAAAGGGCACTTTAAAGTGGCCAGTTTTGAGCACTTCAGTTTAGAACAACACCACAATATGGCAGCATAACTGTTTTCACTCTAAGTGCTCTGAAGTGGAGGTTTGGAACAACATGAGGGTGAGTAATTATTGACAGAAGTTTAGTGTTTTGGGGGTGAACTAACCCATTAGGAATCATGTTTGTAGTTTTGGGTTGTTTATTCATCATTGGCAGGGTTATGTACATACTGTATGTGTGGGGTGGAGATATCCATATAGAAGTTAGGTCCTGTTGAATTATGAGTGTGTTTGTTTTGGTGCTTTCAAATACAAAGATTCTTTGGCAAAAATTTGCATATTCACAAAGGTTTAAAATGCTGAAGCTTTATAAAAATATAGCCTGATGTCCTCTTTGGTTTAAGCCGAATATTAGCTTTCCATTGATGTATGGTTTGTTAGGGCAGTGCAATATGCAAAGCTTTAAAACTAGAGTGAATAAATTGTAGTAAATTGTATTTTTGGGTGAAGTATCCCTTTAACAATGCATAACTGTACTAATCAAAAATGTTGTGATATATTTATAGTTGCAGAAATTTTGAAATTATCTTAATGGACATGATTTTATATAATATTCTAATGATTTTTTGAATCACTGGCAACATAAAAATAGTTCTGTGGTGCAGGGTATCAAATAAAAAATGTCAGCTTGGAATACTTACTTTTCAAGCAATAATATGAAGTCAGCTTCTGTAAGGGAAATGCATATTTAAAACATACTTATATTAATTACAATAAATCACATATTTAGACTCTGAAGTTTCTCTGAAATTAAAGTTGTCATGAATTGTGAACTTAGAAACTACAGCAAATATCATGTTTGCGAGCTGATTTAACATTTGATCTTCTTTTCAAACTTTATGCCAAGGTAATGTGTATAGTTTTTTAAATAAACATTTAAAAATTAAATATATGTTCTTAGATATTTATCATAACTGTCAAAACGTGTCCTCACAGTTTGTGGAAATGGCCAATGCTGACGAACCTACCTTGCTTTTGAAGTGATTTGCTGTTTTATTAATTGCTTCTACATTCTTCTGAGATTCCAGTAATCCTTCACTTTCATAGATCAGACAGTCTACGGCATATGTGTTCTCTTGCTTGATATTTTTTTCACTGTCAGATATGGTTTTATCAGGGTCAAACGTGATATGGAGCACCACCATGATCGCTGTCTTGGAAGCTGTAAGTTAGTTAAAAGTGGATGGTTAAATGGATAATTAAAAAAGAAAAAACCTGTGAATTTTATGATTTTGGATTTTGATTTCATAAATAGTTTTTTCAGTCCAATGTAAAGAAAACAACCAAAATACAATTTAAAAAGTTTCTTTAATCATACCTAAATGGGCTGTTTACCCAAAAATGAAAATGTACTCACCCTCAAATGTTTACAAACTCAAGCTTTAACTTTAAGTTTAAAGGTAAGCCTAACCCTAACTCTAACACAAAAGAAGATAATTCGAAGAATGTTAGAAACCAGTAACCATTGACAAATACTAAGTAAACTGGTTACAGTTTAACAACATTTTTCTAAATATCTTTTGTGTGTTCAACAGAAATAAGAGACTCAAACATATTCAAGTACATATTTTTAAAGGCTGTTTTCTGTAAATTAGTTTTTTTTTCTCCTGAACTGAGCCATAAATATTTACTATATACTGTTGTGTGTGTGTGTGTGTGTATATATATAAACAAATATATATATTCAATAGTATATATGGTTTATCATATGCAACATTTAATATTAAAATATTATTTTATATAATATTTAAAAAATAAACAAATAACCTGACTTTATCCATAGTTTTGCAATGGAAATGTATGCAAATGTGTGCATATTTAATTAATTACGTTAAACATTTTAGAAAACTTGTAATACAAACAAATGTTTGCACTTCTTATTGCAGTCAATCAATGGGGAAGTATGATAATTAAAATTAGTAATTTTTTACCCTTTTCTCCTGCAGGGCCTTGCCTTTTAAACATGTAATCATCTACCTTGTAAGTTACTTGTCATTTGATTAAGGTGCTTCATTGCAGCATCAATATCAGTTCCTGCTCGTGAAGTAATGGGGCAGAAGTACAGTATGACATCACACTCTTTAACTGAAGAGGTCTCCTTCAGGCCAGATGCTCTCCTATGAAGCATATGCTTGAAATCATGAACAGCACGATCCATTGTTTGTCCTGCATGCAAAATAATTCAGAAAATTCAATTTTACTACTTTTGGCAATGGCCTGTAATTTTATGGATCAAAATTATTTATGCCAATAATCATTAGAATATTAAGTAAAGATAATAATAATTTCCTATACTAACCTATTTTTGTTTAATAATGTGCATTGAACTTAATTTAGACCACTTTAAATGTGATTTCACTATTTAAATCAGTATTTAGTATTTATTTTTGAATCTTTAGATTCCATTATGTATAAATCTCAATTTTTTAAACAATTGACACTTGTGAAGGTCCAAGGTCACAAATTAATCATGGCTTTGTTACGCTAACCATAGTTTAACCATGGGGGTTATAGTAAAACTGAGGATATACAAATGGTGATCAATATGCCAAAGAACATGGTTAATTTTAATAAAGATAAAATGCTACTTTATTAAATAAATGGATATATTTCCAATTGAATAAATAGTACACGAATAGTACCTGAAGTTAACTGGCTCGCTAGCAATACAAAATAGGTGTATTTCAATTATTAAAGTTGTAAATTTGCAATCCCGGTGTGTGGACATTCTGAGGTAATCATGCCCCATAGGCTACATTTACAGTAATGTGTTACATTTTAACACAACATTTAAAAAGAAAAGGTTTAAAACATTGATCAAATGATCATACTTGCAAAAAAGATCTCTATTCACATTCCTAAAAAACACGAAGGTAACGGTAGCTAAAATTAGAGTACAACATTGTAACCTATGATTACTTAATTAAACTTAAGTTATAACGACCTTTATTCTATTTAAAGATATAATAATAGTTAGTAAATCGCTTAGATGAATAAATTAAAACTACATCCAGCAGGAGTATATGCTACAGAGGAATGTCTCTCTTTTACTTGTGTTTTCTACTTGATATCTAATCATCCATGAAAGATTTAACTATTTTGTTGATTTGTATGTAGCACAAGACTAATGTGAGCATGTTCTTTCAGCTAATTTGAAAGTTACGTATTTAATGTTTGTTGAATGAGTCTCGCATCATTCATTACACCAAAACATAACCAAAGCATTTATAACCTGCTCCTGGTTACACTTCACATAACTCACTGATATATCGTTTAGTTTGTGCTCTGTGAACTTTGCATTGCAGTCTATCAGACTATCTTGTCTGAATGTTTACGAGCAACAAGGAAGTAGCAGATGCAGGGATGTGGTCTAACCTGCCTAGAAATGCACAAAATGTAGTAACGTGATTGCGTTGTAAAAACATTGCATTATAAGAGAAGAAACAAAAGTTGGTGCTAACATTCACGCTATAATAGAGCGGGGTTAAGTTGGTTTTGTTTTCGATATTCCTGACACATTCAGTGATAGACGGCAATAACTCAAAAACCTCTTACCCTAAAAATATCTAAACTGTGTTTCCTACAAAAAGACAAAGCTAGTTATGTTTCACAGCTGTCTTTTTCTCTTGTTTCGCTCGATATTATTAGCACTGTTCCGTTCAAGTCCTCGCAATATGCGTTTAGCCGGGAGAGCTCAAGCTGAGCTCAGCTCTCGTAAGGGACCGTCGTAAAAGTGCTTCTTTTTTTTCTTTTTCTTTTTTTTGACAGGTGTTTTTCGGATAGCTTTTTGGTAAAAGAACCTGTGTCATTCACGGTTGCATAAGGGAAGTTTCAGAACCTCTCCCTTTACCCTTACTCGTAAAAAAAAAAGGATTTTAAAAATAGTTTTCATCTACAGGAAACAGATTGTGAAACAGTTGTCAATAAATAGAAGAACATTTCTTTTAATGTTAATTTTGGTCATGCAATTCCGTAATCGGCCACTGGGGGGAAAAAGAAAGGTTGTGAAAAATGTCGAGCATTGCACTCTATCGATTACACTGGTTTTATGTCTCAGTCTCCTTGATATAAAAAGCTATTACAAAAAGTAGGGATAATTTTGGACATGCAATTCCTTTATCAGCCACTAGGGCTAAAGAGAAAAGTTGTGAAAATGTCTATTGTCACCACTAGACATAAAAATGTAGATTATCTCATTATACTGATACACTCTAGTTTCATGTTTCCATCTTCCTGATTTAAAAAAGCTATTATAGAGAAATATATTTTGGAAATGCAATTCCTTAAGCAGCCACTAAGGGTAAAAACATCTGGTATTGCATTCTAATTATTTTACTGGATTTATTTGTTTATTGACAAATCAGCCACTGCAATTAAAAATAAATGCAATTTAAATGTCCATCTATTGATTGACAACTGTTTCACATTCTGTTACCTGTAGATAAAAGCTGGTTTTTAAAATCCTTTTTTTTTTTTTACGAGTAAGGGTAAAGGGAGAGGTTCTGAAACTTCCCTTATGCAACCGTGAAAGATACAGGTTCTTTTACCAAAAAGCTATCCGAAAAACACCTGTCAAAAAAAAAAACGGGAAAAAAAAGCACTTTTACGACGGTCTCTTACTGAGAGCTCTGCTCAGCGCGAGCTCTCCCGGCTAAACGCATACTGTGAGGACTTAAACGGAACAGTGCTCATAATATCGAGCGAAAAAAAAGAAAAAGACAGCTGTGAAACATAAACAGCTTTATCTTTTTATAAGAAAAACTGTTTAGATATTTTTAGGGTAAGAGGTTTTTGAGTTATTGCCGTCTATCACTGAATGTGTCAGGAATATCGAAAACAAAACCAACTTAACCCCGCTTAACAAGCTTGTGTGCTAGCTAAAAATATTTTGCTCAAAACGGCATGTATATGATGAACATTTTAATGCATGTGTAAGGTGCAGTTTAAAGGTAGCGCTGTTGCCATTGCAAAAACAACTAATTGTTTTGTCGGCTCGTTGATAATGGATTTTAAATCTCACAAACATTCACAAATCATAGATTAACCCAGAGAAAATCCTGTAAGCAAATGAAGGATATGGAACATGATACTCACCGTTTTTTTTGTTTTTTTCAGAGGATGAGAGTGAAGTCAGGACGAGCGGTTGATCACTGTGCAATGCATTCATGTGACGTAAGCTTAACTTTCTTTCACTTTCATTTTTAAAACTACAGCGATAGGACTCTAAAAATAGCCGTAGTGATAACAAACGACATAAAACTACATAATGGAAAACTTGAATTATTTATAATAATGTTTAATTATGGGGCGACGCGGTGGCGCAGTGGGTAGCACGTTCGCCTCACAGCAAGAAGGTCGCTGGTTCGAGCCTCGGCTGGGTCAGTTGGCATTTCTGTGTGGAGTTTGCATGTTCTCCCCGTGTTCGCGTGGGTTTCCTCCGGGTGCTCCGGTTTCCCCCACAAGTCCAAAGACATGCGGTATAGGTGAATTGGGTAAACTAAAATTGTCCGTAGTGTATGAGTGTGAATGGGTGTGTATGGATGTTTCCCAGAGATGGGTTGTGGCTGGAAGGGCATCCGCTGCGTAAAACATATGCTGGATAAGTTGGCGGTTCATCCCGCTGTGGCGACCCCAGATTAATAAAGGGACTAAGCCGAAAAGAAAATGAATGAATGTTTAATTATTATATTTCAGCTATTAGGAGTGAGTGAGATATCTGTATGCCACCAGAGTAACTAATTTAATCAGAGAAACACAAAAAAGCAGAAACAGTGCTGGATAATCATAACAAAAATGACAGCTCAAGAACACATCAAGGCGACGTTGTAATGTTATAATATTATATATCTATAATTAAATACAATAACTTTCAAACTTTCTACAAGATCTGTGTAATACAAGACATGAATTTTAATGATTCAAAGTTTAAATTTTACCTGTAGTTTTGGCACAACCTTATAGGCACATTGGTTAACAAATAGAATTAAATGTGAATTTTAAAAATATTACAACAGTTCATTTTAATAAGCAAATACATTGCAAAATAACAATAATAAGAGCACTGTCACATTTTACCCACACAGCATAATCCTGAGATTGTGCTTTAATTATAATAAATTACTATTGGTTATAAAATATATATATTGTGTTTAAAAGATTTAAATCAGAAAAACATTATTACGGTGGCCGATTGAGCTTAACATGCTGCAATTTAAGAAAACATGTAATTACAAAAAATGCCAGCAAATTAAGAAAATGGGTTCTTCCGTTTGACAGCACATGTGCTGCAATTCCTCACAACGCATACACATCGTTAAAAAACATGCTGCGTTTTCACACAACGCAAACAAATTAATAAAACGTGCTGCATTTTCTCACAATGCAAACAGTTTACGAAAACGCGCTGCATTTTCACACAACCGGCTATTTAGGTTATGGATATTTAGGCTAATAAAATGGACTAGGGAATCAGGACGTTTAAATAAACAAGCAAAAAACTCACATATCAAAGATCACCTACAACTTCACTGAGAAGTAGTCACGGCACAGCGGCATCCATCACGTTTTTGGGTTCCCTTGAAACATTTCCATTGTGTTCCGATTTGTTTTTGCAAGTGTGAGAAAATACAGGCGTTTTCGTAAATTGTTTGTGTTGTGTGAAAATGCAGCACGTTTTTTAATGTGTATGCGTTGTGAGGATTTGCAGCACGTGTGCTGTCAAATGGATGAAGATCTTTTCTTAATTTGCTGGCATTTTCCTAAATTGCAGCATGTTAAGCTCTCTCGGCCACTGTAAATAATACATTGAATTGCTGGTATGTCTCTGTTCACTCTCTGACGTCTGTTGGACTTGCTGTCAGGCTGTTGGCTGTGTCTGATACTGAAGCAACTTCACTTCCAGCAGAACATTGGCCTTCCGTTGATAAAGACAGCTGGAAACCAAATCAAAACAAATTAATAACAGTACAAAAAGATATATCCATTATGCACTGTCAGTAAGCCTTGATGTTTACCATTTGTGGGAATGATCTGTGCTCAGCTTCGTTTCGCAGAATGAAGTCGGTATGTAGTTTCCATGGTGGGCTGATCATCACATCACTGTCCTGACCCTCTGAGCTGACCAGCAGTAGCGGCTCCTCTGAAACCTACAATATTAAAACAATATGTCATTAGCCAGGTCTCATTAACCAAACGAATCTTTTCAAATTTTGCAAAAAAACTCACCATTAACAGAAACAGTTGATTAGTCTCATGGATGTAATGTTCACTATGTCAGAGTTTATTTGGGAAATGTGTTTCCATCTCCCGTTATTCACATTAACCCTTTTTCGCACCAAAACAACCACAAGTGAGTGTTAAAACTTTTTTGTTTAATTAAGGGATTTTTATTAAAAATTTGGCATTTCCATCCCTTGTTTGTCATGTGATACTTCAAAATGTGCATTAACACAGGGTGAAGAAAACTTAAAGCTGCAAACTGTAGGCTTTACCTCTTTGTCGCCATCTCTATTTGAAACATGCCACTGCAGTTTTTTGCAGAAATACAGTACATTCTTATAGTTGTGAACACTGACTGGTTATGTACTTAACAAAAATGTTTTTTACAGTTACAGAGAAGTAAATGCTATTCACCAGAGGCCCCTCAAACTGCTTCTGTGTGTGTCTCATCGTCAGACTTCTCTTCTTATCTTTGCATCTCTTGTTCTGGAACCAGACACGAATGACCCGAGGACTTAGGCCCGTCATTTCCACCAGCTGCTCTTTCATGAGAGCGTCGGGTCTGGGATTTGCTGAGTAATAGGCCTGAAGCATGCGGAGCTGAGACTCGCTGAGAACCGTCCGGACGCGGGTCGCCCTCTCTGACAGCCTCTGCATTGAGGACCAAGACAGTGTGGAATTGATCCCCTCTGTAGTAGTATGACATAAAGAGAGGCTTTACTTCAAAACAACACACTGTAATTTTAGGATAGATGTTTTACCATCTAAAACATGCTGCATCTTACATTCCAAAGTGATCTATATAATGCAATTAATGGTGGTGTTGATAGTCTAGTGGTCAGTGCCCTGAATTCAAGTCCCACCTCGTGGATCTTTCCCCATCCCATCGCCATGTATCTCTCCAGCTTCACTTCCTTTCAGTTTACTGACAAAAATAAACCTTTAAAAAAGCAATTATCTTAAATTAAAGCAAGCCTTTCCACATTTAAGGACAATCCCTGTTCATGAATATGTGACAATAGCTACGTTTCCATCCACCTATTTTTATTTGATGGACAAACCAGCGGACCCACCACATTGCATAACATCTGAAATGTTTTATTAGTCATTCTAAAATCCTTTAGCCAAAGGCTGTCGGCAAAGCGGTTCATTATTATTTCCTCCCAGAACTGTCTTGTGTGTTTCCTGCCACCAAAAGCCACCACATGTTCATTGCGTTTCATTTTCTTCTCATACCACAGCAAATTCCATTTTTCTTTTTGAGCATATCAGGAAGTGATGTTTTGTTTTCTTTGACTTACTAGATGGGCAACACGGTGGCTCAGTGGTTAGCACTGTCGCCTCACAGCAAGAAGGTCGCTGGTTAGAGTCCCGGCTGGGCCAGTTGGCATTTCTGTGTGGAGTTTGCATGTTCTCCCCGTGTTGGCGTGGGTTTCCTCCGGGTGCTCCGGTTTCCCCCACAAGTCCAAAGACATGCGCTATAGGTGAATTGGGTAAGCTAAATTGTCCATAGCGTATGTGTGTGAATGAGTGTGTATGGATGTTTCCCAGTACTAGGTTACAGCTGGAAGGGCATCCGCTGTGTAAAACATATGCTGGATAAGTTGGCGGTTCATTCCACTGTGGCAACCCCTGATGAATAAAGGAAAATGAATGAATGAATGAATGACTCATTGGATGGAAACGGTGCTTTATTCACAAATGTTCTATACAATATTCCAGCTTTGTGCAAAAGTCTAGCATCTTTGGATGGAAACAGCTAATCACTAAAATCACTGTATTATGCAGGTCTGGCTTGCCTTAATTTTATTTACCTTAATTTTTTTTGGTTTTGGCTTGATGTTTTTAATAAATGTTTTTTATTGTGAATCTCACTATATTTTGTGTGTTTTGCTGGTTTATTATTCATCCCTGTTTCAGGAATACTTGGTTTATGCTAATAACTTTAAAAGGCTAGAATACAATTCCTTGTAATCCATTTGTTAAAGTCAACATAATTTTCCATTCAAAAAATGTCAACTATTAAAAATTTTTCCTGATCATGTGTAAAACATGCTGACTGCTGACAAGACATTACAGAATGCAAATTGACCAGTTAAACCTTTCTTGAATAACATGCAAATGAACTGTACAAACCGTTCACCAAAGTGGACATGAGGCTTTATCTCTGCAATATTTTAGCTTATTCAGACCAAACATGGGGTGTTTTATGACAACCATGAGTATGACCAACTCACAAACTCTTCAATTGATCCAATTTTTCACCAAATTCAGACAGTGGTTACAAAACGTTATGGGATTTGTGTCAATAGTCAAAACATTTTCAAATTACTGGATTAACTCAATTAAGGCATAGTGCTGAACTGCATCTGAGGTTGTATCTCTTCAAAACTTGAACATATTCACATTAGACTTTATAGTGTTTTGAATTTCTTGATCTTGATTACCCTGTGAATGAACACTGAAATGTCAGATGAGAAACTTTTCCAGAAACTTCATAAACTCACCGGATGGCTCGTCAGTCTCCTTCTGTTGGTTAATAGAAGCACTCATTAATTTGTTATGATGGCCAGTGCAGAGCAGTTGACCGTCCCGCAGAACATACTCATCTCCAGGGTGTAATGGACGATTGCAACCCTCGCATCGAAAACACTGGACATGATAAATATTCACTTGAGATCGCATCACAAACTCTTTGCTGATGAAGGCTTTGTCGCATTTTGCACACTTGCTGGTGGATAATCTGCACAGCAAAAGGATTTATTTTGTAAAATGGTAAATCCACATCATGAAATTCATTCATTTTATTTTTGGCTTAGTCCCTTTATTAATCTGGGGTCACCACAGCGGAATGAACCGCCAACTTATCCAGCATATGTTTTACGCAGCGGATACCCTTCCAGCTGCAACTCATCACTGGGAAACATCCATACACACTCATTCACACACATACACTACGGACAATTTAGCTTACCCAATTCACCTATAGCGCATGTCTTTAGACTTGTGGGGGAAACCCGTGCTACCCACTGAACGTGAACGTTCCTGAAAAAAGAACGTGCTACCCACTGCGCCACCGCGCCCATATTGCTGAATAGTGTTGTAAAATGAAATCATTTCATTTGT
The DNA here is from genome assembly GCA_903798115.1 of Danio jaintianensis. Lineage (NCBI taxonomy): Eukaryota > Metazoa > Chordata > Actinopteri > Cypriniformes > Danionidae > Danio > Danio jaintianensis. The sequence continues at coordinate 4,741,883 of CAIGQV010019090.1, forward strand.
ATGAAATCATAAATAAAAAAAACGTTAAAAAAAACAAACAAGCTTAGTATTTTCTTTAAGGAAAAGTAAATCTCATATCCTGGCAAACAAAATGCTTTTATAACGTACTTACTCATAGCGTTGTATAGCATTTGATAATAATAATAATAATAATAAATTATTATTATTATTATTATTATTATTATTTTCTATAAGGAAAAGTAAATTTCATATCCTGGAAAACACAAAATACTTTTAGACCTTTTCATAGCGTTGTATAGCATAATAATAATAATAATAATAATTATTATAATTATAATAATAATAATAATACTTATTATTATTATTATTATTATTAAACAAGTACAGTGTTTTAAACCGCCTAAAAAGTAAGAAAATAAATAAAACGTTTTCAAAACGTTGTATATAGGCTACTATTACACCTTAAATAACAGCTTAGCTAAATAACTAGGCTACCACTCACCTCCTGCAGTGTTCTCTGCAGAAGGTTTTTCCGTCTCTGACGAAGCAGGTGCAGGACTCGTCCAGAAACTGATGGCACTCCGCGCACTTCAGACACCGCGCGTGCCACTCCAGATCAGGGGAAACGCGCAAAATGAAGCGGTCCAGGATCTTATGCCCACAACCCACGCAGAATGAAGACAGCTTGCTTCCTTTAAGAGCAAATACTACATTACACACGTCTAATCTGTCAGACACTAATGTCACTAAAAAATGCGAATCATAGCTTCTCATCAAACATTACAAAAATTTATGACAACTTACTGTTTTGTTGCTCTCCCATGTCAAAAAGAAGCATGTATCCCTGCTGTTATTTTCTAATCTAAGCGATATTAGACTGATACACTGAAGATTAAAAACAGACTTCTCTTGAACTGCACTTCTACACGGTCAGCAATGTGAGTCTGTCTCGCTCTTTTTTTATTTCTTTGAATTGATGTGGGTGCAGAGAAGCCAATCAGCATCCGCCTTCAGGACTGGACCATTGAGCTAATTACCGAAAACCCCGCCCTCAAACACTTAGATACGCCCACAGCATGTTTATGTTCCGTCTGCATTTCTGACATAAATCTATACTTTTGTTAAATGTTTTATCAGGCTTCTCAATTTATTTATTTTGACGTATTGGTGTTGACTTTACAGATGTTTGTGACTGTGTTTTGTGCACTCAATGTCTAAATTCATTCAATTGTTTTATTCACTCCTTTAAGTGAACTATATTAGTGGGTTAACTTTAATAGGGAAGCATTTCCTAATATTTTTTTACTTTCTTAGTTTGTGTGAATGTGCATGGAGTTCAGAGTTCAACATTTTCCTCAATTAACTTCACACTTGTGTAGTACAAATATGTGGTTTTGTTTTATCATTAGATTGTATATATTTTCCAATATTATACACTTTCAATAATAAAAGTATGGAAGTTCATATTTTAAATAGTGAAATACTGCTATACTGCACTGAAGGATAAATGCACATAAACTTCAGCACAAACAATGCACATTCAAACTTTTTTGTTTTTTTGTTGTTGTGATATATTTTACACATTTACATATTATGCATTTCATATACCGCTTAAATAACTGTAATAGGTAAGAAATTTGTTTATTTAATGCAGTAACTACAACACTCATTGCATAATATTCGGTAATATTAATTAAATGATTTGACTTCTCTGACCCAGTGACAATAAAATCTGAATTGAGCTTGACTGATTAAACTGCTATGTTCTGAAAAGATGCATTAAAGCTGAACCAACTTTCACCACTAATTGAACTGAACCAACACTGAACTGACATTAACTGAATAATGGCGATTGTTTTTCATTGTTTTGAAAACCATTGCAGTGTATTTGAATTTGAAAGCTGCATTGCTATGGTGAAATTGGAACCTTGGAACATTGGAATATTGGAAGTACCCTGTAAATGAACATGCAGACATTTCCAGCATTCCAGCAGACTGTTGTGAACATTTATTCATGAACTGAAAGCACAAGACACCAGTGAGAAAAGTTTCCCAGGCTCCCTTGTTTTTACTCAACTCTCCTCTCCTCTTCTGCCTCTCCTTTTCAGTGTTTTTTAGATATCAGTTGGCAGAATCGATTCAAATCAGATGACCATCAAATCAGTATAAACAGGTCAACTATTCCTTTCAGTTCTCCAGACACTTTTCCACCAATGGCCATGGAGCAGTCCCCATCTCAGGAACTCTTAGACGAGCTCAGCACAGCTCTGGCTGCAGGCCTGTGGTGGGCACAAGTAGAGGTCACATACCCCATTTCTGAAGAGCCTGAGTATGGGGACTGCAACACATGGCCGTAGTGGGAAATAATGGAGGCAGGAGATCCGTCATGGCCCTCACCGATGGTCTTCAATGATGCATCTGAGGAAGCTGAATCCCAGATCTCAGTATCTTCAGACGCAATCCTAAAGAGGACTGAGGAGCCGAGTCAGATCCCAGAGCAGGAGATGCAACAGATTGAGCCTCAAGTCACTTATATACAGAGATTCCCCATGGCTGTGAAGACCACAGAGGAACTCCAGACTCCAGAGGGATCTGCGGTTCCAGCATCACTGCCCGTCTCCAGCACCCAGACTGTACCCTTCAGGATGTTTACTGTAAGATGTGCTTTGACCCCAAGTTCTTCGCAAATGGACAAAAAGTTCAGTGACATCCTTAAGGAACGCAGGCAGAAGTGGAAGGAGGAACTGCATAGACAGAAGCGGCAGCGGAGATCCCCAAAACCCCCACAGAGAGCACCTGTAACTGTAACTCGGCTTCCCAGAAAAAGAGTTAGTCTTTGCTTTCTCTCCACTTATTCGAAAATACACTGAATTTAATGTTTTCTGCATCCCTATTTGAAATCATATATACAGGTTGTTAACATGATGTTGAATTTTCATCAAAGTTGTGATAGTTTTGCTTTTTGAAATTATAGTTTTTATTGTGATATTATTTGTTCATCACTGTAAATTTCTGTTGAGTTTTAGTTCATTTGACATTTGATTAATGATTGTGATAGTTTTTAGTTTAGTTTTGATTTCACGAAAACATTTCTATTTAGTTTTTATATATTTAGTTTCTGTTTTAGTCATAATAGTTTATCAGAACACATCTAGGGTTGACCAGAGCGAAGTTTAGTGTTTGCACAGCTTACATTAACTCTTGTGTAAACCTCTTAGTCATGAAAATAAAATTATTGTTTAAATAGACACTGAACCCAAAAACACACAAATGATAATTAAATTATTCATTCATTCATTTTCTTTTCGGCTTAGTCCCTTTATTAATCTGGGGTCACCACAGCGGAATGAACCGCCAACTTATCCAGCATATGTTTTACACAGCAGTTGCCCTTCCAGTTGCAACCCATCACTGGGAAACATCCATACACACTCAATCACACACATACACTACGGACAATTTAGTCTACCCAATTCACCTATACCACATGTCTTTTGGACTTGTGGGGGAAACCGGAACACCCAGGGGAAACCCATGCCAACACGGGGAGAACATGCAAACTCCACACAGAAACGCCAACTGACCCAGCCGAGGCTCGAACCAGCGACCTTCTTGCTGTGAGGAGAACGTGCTACCCACTTCACCACCGTGCAGCCATAATTAAATTAATAAAAGTAAAAATTAAGACACACTTCTTCATATTAAAGATCATGTATGTAGTTAAACATGCCTAGTTTACATTTTTGTGGCACATGAAGAAAAATTTGAACATGTTTACATAGAAAAATAATGCACTTTATGCTGTTTTGGGCTGTAAAAGCAGAAACTACAGGTGTTTTGAGTGCTTATTAACCCACAAAATTAGTGCTTATTAATTCTGAAAATGATTATTATTTTGCTATTTATTATTTTTATTTCAGTTAGATTGTATGTTGTTAGTTTCAGTTTTTATTTATTGTGAACATTTTATTTAATTTCAGTTAACAAAAAATATTTTTGACCAATAGTTTTAGTCTTAGTTTTACTTTTTGTTTACTAAAATAACCTTGATTTTCACTGTCACACCTAAACAATTATTAGTAGACTTTACAAAAACAGTAAATGGTTAAACATTTCTTTGTATTCCATGGAATTCTCGTCAAAATAAAAACTGCTGTGTTATTACATTTTTAGCCAAATCTCAAAACTCTGCTATGGTTCAACTATCTTAAGCATAGTTCAATAAATAACAAGTCTTATAAATTAAAAAGAAAATTGCATAATTATTATGGCAGCACAGTGGCTGAGTGGTTAGCACAATTGCCTCACAGTTAGAACCTGAAGGTAACCCACGCAAACACAGAGAGAACATGCAAAACTCCACACAGAAAGACCTCCAGGTCCAGTCGGGACTCAAACCAGTGACCTTCTTGCTGTAAGGCAACCATGCTAACCACTTAGCCACCATGCCACCCCATTAAAAAAAAACAGTGAAAGAATTAATAAAATGAGTAATTAATTATATTTTCTCAAACTTCAGACCTCAAACTACATGAATATACCTATTTTATCTTTAAAAAATGTTTTAAAAAGCATTTTTTAGCCTATTTGTCAACTACCCATATGTAGTTATTTCAATACAAATTGTAATTTAGAATGAGCATTTCTTATCAGAATTATTTCCTGTTTCTTCAACAGGACACTGCAGGCGTGGACCAGCCAGTTCCAGTGAAAAAAACCAGTGAGCAGCAGCTGCTGATTGACAATTTGTGCAGAAAATTAGCTGATTTATGTTTGTAGATTGTGTATGTGTAGTATTGTTCACATCTCAAATGAATATATTCCCATAAAAAAAATCAAATATAGTTTTGCTTGTTTAATTATAGAAAGGGGAGGTGTGGGGAGACCAACCCATATGAAAAAATGCTTTGGGTGTATGTCAATACAAAGTAATTCATTCATTCATTCATCAAGGACAAATTAAGTAATGTTGTAAAAATGCTCTATAATTTTTTTTTTCATTGGATGCCTCTAAGCAGATTAGAAGGTAAAAACACAATTTACACCAAGCTAAAGGAAAGATTTATTGGTTAATGCATTAAGGATTAGGCGATACGGTGGCTCAGTGGGTAGCACTGTCGCCTCACAGCAAGAAGGTTGCTGGTTCGAGCCCCGGCTGGGTCAGTTGGCATTTCTGTGTGGAGTTTGCATGTTCTCCCCGTGTTCGCGTGGGTTTCCTCCGGGTGCTCCGCTTTTCCTCACAGTGCAAAGACATGCGCTATAGATGTGTATGTGTGTGAATGCAGAAGTGTATGGGTGTTTCCCAGTGATGGGTTGCAGCTGGAAGGGCATCCGCTGAGTAAACCATATGCTGGATAAGTTGGCGGTTCATTTCGCTGTGGCGACCCCTGATTAATAAAGGGACTAAGCCAAAATGAATGAATGAATTAAGGATTAATCTGGTCATTTAACAATTTGAACTATTTGATCCTTTATTTAATTTCACAATAAACCTGAATAAACGACAGCCTACTCTTGATGCACCATTAGTTTAAACTCAGGTTTAGATTTTAGTAAGGGATTAACTTGAAACTTGCAATTGGCGAGGTTTTTATACTCAAAATCCATCTTTCTTTGCGGACTGGAGAAAATGAAAGTTTCTCCGTTTCTCACAGATAAATAAAGGGCAGTCTCAAAGATATAGATGTAGCAAACAAGCAAAATATTATATAATATGGTTACCTAAAACATAAGGTTTCAATCCAATCAATAATTTTTATAACATTCAATTCAGTTGAATTAATAATAATGTAATAATTACAGAAAGAGAGCTGAGAATAGCTAGAGGCACAAACATTCAATAAAGGCATATAGGCTAAACTTTAAAGATTTTATTCATTCTGACTTTCGAACAATTGTTGTAGGGTAGGCCTATATTTCTACATTTCTCTGCTGCTCTCTTGCATAATCACAAAATTATATTACAGTATTACACTTGAACCCCTAAAACGTGTTTTTGTAGTTACAACATAAATCAACTACTACTAAAATGGTAATAAATATAGTCTACCAAAAATAACATGCGCTCCGGTTTCCCCCACAGTGCAAAGACATGCGCTATAAATGTGTATGGCCTACTACAATCTTACTATAAGAAATCCATGGTTACTTGTCGTAAGGGTCAGACCATATAGCCAAACTATAAATACAAATTTGTCATCCTCAGAAATAGAAACACGCGGGTGTTTTCTCTCAAACGTTCACGTTTACGTCACAATGCAAGCGTCATTGCGTCATCAATCTCCGCCATATTGAATAAGGAAATAAGAGTGGAAGAGAAGGAACGTCCCGGATGCAAGTAAACATCCACGTCAACAGAAGGGATATTAATGAAACGCGCATAAAGGCACGAGACAACACGAATATTGGTCTTCTAGACTCTGACGGATGTATAATTAAAAGACTGTTGAACACGGTGGTGTTTTTAGGCTCGTGCGAACAATGACTTCACTTACGCAGAGAAACTCGGGCCTGGTGCAGAGACGGACCGAGGCCTCGCGTAGCGCCGCCGCCGCCGATAAGGAGAAGATCGACGGCGAGGATGAGTTCGAGTCCCACCGCGGGGAGGAGGAGGACGACGACAAGGGAGACTCCAAAGAAACACGGTTGACTTTGATGGAGGAAGTCTTGCTGCTCGGACTAAAGGATCGAGAGGTTTGACTTGTGTGGCTTTGCTAGTCAAGTGGTCGCCCGGAGCGCCAAGTTAGCATGAGGACTAGATAAATCCTGTAATACCATAGAGATTAAGTGTGTTAAGAGCAGCTGTTCTCAGAGACCCTCCGTTTAGAATGTTGTGAGGGTCCCAGTGGGGTTTTATTATTGAGGTAAAGTTGTTTTTTTTAATTCTCACATTCGTTCAGTGATACCTTGTGACATGCTCCCTAACGTTATATTGTTTACCACGCTACCTTAATAATATTAAGTCTAAAATCGCATATGATGTAAGTATGACTTCAAAACAGCATAAGCACTCTTTATTTGACAGTGAACAATGTTGTACTTTGATCATTGGCTTTTAGTATGTTTTCACTATTTACAAAGAATACTTTTCTGAAATTATATTAAGGAAAAAGTCCAAATGTGCGAATGTAAAACCAACCTTACCTCAGTGTTAATACTAGTTTAAAAATGGCTAAAGGCAAAGGTCTTTTAAAGGCGTTGCAGTAACTGTTCTGTCATAATTGTGAATTATGTAACTCTTTACAACTTCCTTCCTGTTGTATAGCAAATGCAAAAAAAAGAATATAGAGATGTTAAACAAAATGAATGCAGACTGAAACATAAAATGCACTTTTAAGTTTTCTTAAAGGAATAGTTCATGCAAAAAAAAAAGCAAATTATGTAATCATTTTCTCACCTCTTTGAGTATTTTTCTTCCAATGAACACAAAAGATGCTTTGAATAATGTTGGAAATGTTTACTTCCACCGTTTTTCTACTATGGAAGTCAATACCATTTTTCAACATTGTTCAAAATAAAATAAAAAAAATTGTGTTTGACAGAAAAAAGAAACTCATAAAGGTTTGCAGCCACCAAGGTGAGTATATTTTCATTTTTGAGTGAACTATTTACCTTTTTTAAGTGTTCGCCACCTGCTAGTTTATGGAAGGGTGCCTTTTTTCATATCAGCCATTATGACAGCAGAAAATGTTATCTGCGGCTGTTATTTGCAGAATAGTATGTAAATGTTTTAGAAAAATTTTTTCGTTTCTCTTGTTAAGGGTTACACGTCATTCTGGAATGATTGCATATCGTCTGGTCTGAGAGGGTGTATGCTCATTGAGCTGGCCTTAAGAGGACGCCTGCAACTGGAGGCTTCTGGCATGAGGAGGAAAAGCTTGCTGACCAGAAAGGTGCGTGTGTGTTTACATAACTGCACTGGGTATTGTGGCCAGTTTGGTGATTTGATTCATATATATGTGGTTTCGATTTGCTTTAATTCAGCATTGTTAAGTTGTCAATTATATTTTCTTTTAAAATGTTGGTTTTGCATACATAGAACCCATATTTAAATATAAAAGCTGACTTAAACCATCATACTCTGCTGTGCAAATCAGTTTTAAAAGTGTACATTAGATACAACTTTCTTAGGAATGAAGCATCATTCCTAACATATTTGCAAAAAAAAAAATGATGGTAAAAATGATTCATGTGCTATACTTTTATTGTTTTGAAGTGACCAATATTTTATATGTAGATTGATTTGGCAGTTTAGACTCTAGTCTAAATTGTTTCTCCAGAACGATCTGTCATGTTGCTGTGTGACCATGACATGACGCATGACATGTCACAGGTAAAGTTTGTCATCTATAGATGTTAGAAAGTCATGCAAACATATTAATTTGGCTGCAGGAGTGGGCAAGTGAACAATAGAATAATAGCCCAATAATTCTGTGCAAAATATACATTTTGTGTAAAATATGCTAAACTATTTGTTAATGACGTTAAATGTGCCTTCTGTGGAAATTTAATGGAAGCAGTAACTGTAAAGGCAGTATTATGATGGGTAAACTGAATGTATGCTAGTACATTTATAAGCTCAAATGTTGAGTTTTTCTTTTAGCAAATGTGGAAAACTTTAGTTTTTTTAAATGTTTTTTTTTTTAATTTTATTTAGTGATTTAAACTTGTACTGATTTAATGCTTTAAAGGGCAGTCTTAGATTGTAATGTTCTGTTATTTGTTCAGCTAACTATAAAAGGTAAAGCTGTCCAAAACAAATAGAAAATCTGCATGGTTATAATAGTAGCCTATGTGAGGGAGTGGAAATATCAGTTTTTCTATTAGCTAGATTGATAAACTGAGCATAGCTTGACTGTTAATTAAAAAAATTGTTTTTATATTTCATCAAATTGCATCTATAATGCATGCAAGTGGGGCGTCATGGTGGCGCAGTGGGTAGCACGATGGTCTCACAGCAAGAAGGTCGCTGGTTCGAGCCTCGGCTGGGTCAGTTGGCATTTCTGTGTGGAGTTTGCATTTTCTTCCCGTGTTCGCGTGGGTTTCCTGGTGCTCTGGTTTCCCCCACAAGTCCAAAAGACATGCGCTATAGGTGAATTGGGTAAGCTAAATTGTCCGTAGTGTATGTGTGTGAATGAGTGTGTATGGATGTTTCCCAGTGATGGGTTGCAGCTGGAAGGGCATCCGCTGCGTAAAACATATGCTGGATAAGTTGGCGGTTCGTTCTGCTGTAGCGACCCCAGATTGATGGAGGGACTAAGCCGAGAAGAAAATGAATTAATGAATGAAATTTTTGGCCTGATTTTGTCTCTTAAGTTTGTTCTTTGATTTCACTTAAATTCCACAATTAGGGTTAAATGCAAAATCAACTAAAGTGTGAATTGTTTGCAAATTTTGTCACATATTTTGAAATTTTGACACACAATTAAAATCTGAGTAGGAAAATTAATATGCTATCTTACTAAGAGATCACAACTATAAAGGTATATGTGTGAAAGTAAAACTAATCTTTATCAGCTGTATCTCTCATTTGATACACATCAGCAAAATGGTATCCTTTTTTATTACTTGAGTGGGACAAATTATTGTTTGGTTCTTGTAATCAAATTGTTGGACTTTCCTATTTCAGCAGAAGCAAACATCTACGATAGATAGACCTGTGTAATCAACAGAAATACAGTAAATGATATGTGAGATATAGAACGCAGCTGCTGGACACAAGCAGAAGTGATTATTCCTTTATAGGGCTGCTTACTATCAAATCAGTGGATATTTTGTTTGTATCAGGCTTTGTAGCATATATGCACCGTTTTAAGTGGGCATTTATTAACACATTAGAGCTATTAAGAAACATTGGATGTCAAGATAAAAATACTGATAAACTTGATGGCAATAAAATGGGTTATAAAAAGTGCTGTATATTGCAAGAAACAAACTTTGTTTCCTTACTAGGTTTTAATTGTTCTGGGATGGTCTTGGCTAGTATTCACATAAATGAAACATTGGTTGTCAACCATAGCAAAACAAAAAGCAATTAAACAAAAGGACAGTGCATAGATTATCTAGTGTTTGTATCCCTATCGTTGTAATTTGGTTCTGTTATTGTTTTTTTTTTTGTAAAATAAACAAGCTTTATGTATTTTGTTTGTTCTTGGTGTTATGTATATTTATTGTGCATGTAACAAAATGCATGATATGGTAAATTTGATATAGTAAATGTTTTTTTTAATTGCAGATGTTTTGCAAATGTGTTTTTTTTTTTTAGTTTTTTTTTATTTATTTTTTTATTATTATTCACAAATATCACCTTAAAAATTTGATCTTGACTCTTTGAACCATTTTTTCTCTTCAGGTATTGTGTAAATCTGATGCCCCAACAGGAGACATGATGCTGGATGAGGCACTGAAACATGTTAAAGAAACTCAACCTCCAGAGACAGTCCAGAGCTGGGTTGAGTTGTTAAGTGGTGAGTTCAACGTACTTGACAGATACATGTAGATTGTTTATTTGTTTAAAAAGTTCACATTTCCAAATTTGTTTGAGGTTATTATATTTAGAAAAATATCCCAGGCTTTAACAGTTTGATCAGAGTCTACAAAAATTTTGGCAGGTTTGCATGTGGATGTGTTTGCAGTCCATCCGTGATCTGATACTTTTCAAAGTAAATATTTAAGTAAGACATGAAATGTGATGCTTGTTTTATCCACCAGAAAGAAACTGAAATGTAAAAAGTAGGCAGAAAATGCTAAAATAGTAGCAAAATTAATGAATATTTTGTACTTCTGCTACTCAACTAATGCACCCAGCAATTGGAGGAGCTGGAAAATTAAGATGAATATTTGGCATCATTCAAAACAAGAGGGCAATTTTGATGTCAAGTTGACATTCAAGGTTTATTTCTTGCAATAGAAGATTCTGCGCTTGATTTACAACATGCTACAAACAATTGGTGTTGTCACGATACTGGAATTTAAAAAAATGTTCATTTCCTGCTAACATTTAAGCATGTTCTTAAACACAGCTGATTGGCCATTGTGTTCATGTGCTTAACAGAAATGACCGTGATTGGTCGTGAAGGTCATCAGTTCACCGAGTGCAAACACAGATACAGGGACACTGGAGCGTTTCAAAGCTGCGAAGATCAGTCAATTCATCAACTGATTGCTCATATGTCAGCTCATAGACAGAGCAGCTGATCGCTGATGCTTTGAAATGCTCCAGTGTCCCTGTATTTTTGTTTGCACTCTGTGAACTGAACTGATGACCTTCACGGCAAGTCACTGTCATTTCTGTTGAGCATGTAAACACAATAGCCAATCAGCGGTGTTTAAGGACGTTTTTAAAATTTCAGTACCGACTGGTACCGAAATTCCAGTATCGTGACAACACTAAAAACAATAGTATTATTAAAAGTAAGTATTAGAATCTATTAGGATATCAGAACTTGACTGGTTCATTTTATAAGACTTAAAAAAATAATAATTTATTCTGCAGGTGAAACTTGGAATCCGCTGAAGCTGCACTACCAGTTGCGAAACGTGCGCGAGCGCTTGGCTAAGAACTTGGTAGAGAAGGGCGTCCTCACCACAGAAAAGCAAAACTTCCTGCTCTTCGACATGACCACCCACCCGCTCACCAACAACACAGTCAAGCAGCGGCTGGTGCGCAAGGTCCAGGAGGCCGTTCTGGAAAAATGGGTGAACGAGCCCCAGCGGATGGATAAGCGTATACTAGCGCTGCTGTTCCTGGCACATTCCTCTGACGTGCTGGAGAATGCCTTCGCTCCCCTGCTCGACGATCAGTACGATATGGCCATGAAGAGGGTGCGGATGCTGCTGGATCTGGAACCTGAGGCCGAAGCTGCCAAGTCAGGCGCCAACGAGCTGCTCTGGGCAGTGGTGGCCGCTTTCACCAAATGAACCTCCAGAGGAGAGAGAAAGAGACTCAACTTTGTGCTCATGGCATTGGACTCAGACCACTGGTCCCAAGCTTGGTTGATTCAGACTAATATTGGTGATGGTGATGATGGAAATGCGATTTATGAAGGAGATGATACTCAGAAAGGGATGGCTTTTTCTCATTGTCTCTGACCTTCACAAAGGTGTTGCCCTGTCTACTTCTAATGGCCAATAGTTGCTACACGATTGCGATTCACTGTGAGGCTTCATGTAGTTCATGCACTTGGATCATAAAGTTGATGTAAGAACCGAAATGAGCACATTGAAGAAGCTGGTCTGTACTTTGTAGGCCGTGACTCTAATCTTAATCCAGTACAGTAATCCCAATCTCCATGTATCTCTGAGTAAGGAGACAATTCTTCGCAATTTGTGGGCTTGATGATCCCTGTAATGGTTACATGAAAAGATCCCGTTTCAGCCTCGTCTGCATACTCAACAGGAAATATTTGTGAGCTTCTGCCACCCAGACTCTTGAGTTGAAAGAAAATAAACCATTTCACATTTCAAAAAGACTGAAAATGGCTAGCATCAGTTTTTCTCTGGTGCTTTACAGATATCGTGACCCTGCTTCCTTGTGAGATTTTTGTTTTGTTTTCATAAATCCACTCGAATAAAAAAAAAGTTCTAATGCGTGCTAACATTACCAACATCTGCTTGCCGATTCTCATCTACTTATGTATAAAGTTGATAGTGATTTTTACGTTACTCACAATTCAACTCTTGAACAGCTGTAATAATAGTTTGTTCTTACAATGTAGGATTCCAGTTTTACACTCGCACCACAAACAGGAAGCTCATTGCTGACATATATACCCAAAGTTAAACATCTGGGTTTAAGTTGCCTCCTAACTTTTAATGTATGTGAATGGCCAGTCAAACACTAACACAGTCCCAAAATCAAGAAAAGTTTTCATTCCCTCTGCTTAATCACTGCTTTAATGTAGCTGTTTTGTCCCATATATATATGGTTTTGTTCATGTCATAATCTCTCCTCTCACTATATTTTCAATTTTTATACTATTTTTAATCCATTTTTATTTTATTCGTTCCTTTAGCTGTTAGCACGCAATTATTTTCGTTTGTCATGTTTGTTTGGTTTTTTTTTTTGGTTGGCTTCTGTTCTGAAAGAGGACCGCTAAGGGACGGTGTACAGCGACATGCCTTTCCTGTGTAAACAAGCAGGTGCATGACATGTTGATTTACTGTTAGTGTACCATAATTAATGAGTTGTAAAAGTAGAGATGGTGTGAAATGGATGCCCTGATTTGTACATCTGCTTTTTATCATATAATAAAGGAATATCTTTAAGTGCCTGGAAGGGATATGAATATTAGCTGTTCTCATGTGTATTTATTTGGTAATATTTTGGTGCAATGTAGTCAGATTGGGTTTACTTTAAGGGTTTATTTTAGCAGATGTACATATGGCATGATTATTAACACACAATGATGCATACATGACACTAACCTTACGAATGCTAAAAGGTTTTTAAAAATGCATCATAGATGAGCAGTTCAGAAAAGAATTGAACAGCTAATGAGTCAACTCTTCTTTCTGAAACTGTTTTGTTGAATCTGGAATAGTGAAGTATGAAAAACTAGTTCTAGGTTTCTCCCTTAACATCCATAAAACCAGTGGAACACAATTCTCTGGACTGAAAAATAAAATGCTTTTGGACAGATATAACAGGTGTATATATATATATATTGACCTAGTGTACACTAATTCAAATAATAGATAATTCAAAGATTAGCCAAGCTTGTGTGTCAAAGTTCTAAACATGCAATGCGTTATGGAGATAGTTGGCTGTGTAACAAAAAAAGATTTATAATACTTTCTATTGTAAAATATCTCAAAATTAAATTATATCCACTAGAGGACTGGAGAAGAGCACTTACAGGTTTGTTTCATTTTTAAACTAAAAAAAATAACAAAATAGACCTTTACATTTAATGTTTATCACTCCATTTGTGCTGTAGTATTACTATAAACGAGAAAAAATGTTTGAAATCGCTTTTGTTATCTGTGTTTACAGTTAAATGTGTGTGAAACCTACAAACTGGTGTAAACGGGAGAATTGGAATAAGCGTTCTGTTACCTATATATCATTCATTTTAAGTCCCTTTATCCACAGCTTGTGCATTTGTATGCTTATATGAGATCAACACTTTTGATTTTCTTTAATGCAAATTATAGAAAATGTCTCGTCTTTCTGTGAAATTTATACTTCGAATAGAAATCACTTGCTTTTACAATGAAAATGACGTGAAATTCTCGTTATAACCAGTTGGTGGCAGCAGAGGACCACTCAGTTTATTGTGTTTACCAAGATTCGGAAAATTCATACAAAAAACACTGGCTTCTAAAATAATAATTGCATTTTTAGTAGGACCAGTTGCTAATTTTTGAGTCGGACTACACTGGTTGTGTTGTATTTTTTGAAATCTTTGTTAAGGGAATGATTTTTTTCCTTTTATTTTTGTATGACTTACATTGAAGAAAATAATGTGAAACCACCAGCACCACAAAGTTTCCCATCATTTGCTTATTCATGAATCGTAATGTGTTCCGAGATGTCGTAAATCAAAGAATTTATGGAAAAATGCAAGCAAGGTGATTGTTTTGTCTGATTGTTCATATTTATTAACTTAAGAAAACACCATAAAATACATCAAAAAAGTTCAAAAGTAAACCTTACATTGTAAAGATTCTCACTGTGGTCACATGATACGATCAATCAGAGAGAGAAGCCCCCAATACCTTTACATTAAATGACGTAAACAGACATTTATAAATTCTTTAGAAATATTCAATATTCATGGGATTCAAATGAAAAGTAGGCTACTCAGAGAAAGAAAAAAAAAAATATATATATATATATATATATATATATATATATATATATATTTACTGTAGGCACCAAAAATGTATTTGTCCGCTCAGATCATGCTTTAAAATGGCTGAATTTCATTGAGGAATTTCACTTTCATTTAAGCTCCAGTGTCGTAACTTTACATTTCTGAGCCACTTTTCCAATGGACCTCGAGATCATTTAGGATGAATGAATGAAGTCGGATCCCAGTCACTGGTTATCAGAAATATTCCCTTATTATGTTGAGCATAAACCAGGGCATCCATTTCCCCTCACAGTTCATTGAGTAACTGAGAGTTATTGGGAAGTCCGGTGGTTGTAAACACTCGCTTCTTCCTGTTGACCAAGTTCCCCTCAAAGAAGCAGATAAACATGGCTCAAAAACAGCCCAGAAATGGGCCCAGGTGTTTTTATGTCCACAACAGCCATCCTATCCGAGAATTTTACCTTGGGAGAAACTCCTAGTTCGACTTTTTGTTGTTATTTTTGTTGCTGCTGCTGGAAGCGAACACTTCTCGCCGCGCGCCTTCAGAAACGGATCCTCCTCAGTTGTCGGATACATATTGGATCAATGTAATACAGCATTTACAGATCCCTTCTCAAAGACGTCTTTCCTCATCTTTTCCCCTGCATTTGTATTTTCTGGAGTGTTACTATGAGCTCCAGTAACCTGTATTTCCAGTTCAACAGATCTCCGATGTTGCGCAACTGCTGCGCGCACTCGACTACAGCGGTTTGTTCTGTGAGAAAGAATCGAAAGTCGTTAAATTAAACCTTGTTTTTATACATGTTTATTGTTTAAGAACGTTTATTCTAACACATTAGGATAATGGCTTACCTTTCTTCGCCATTTCAGCAAGTTTCGGTCACAGTTTCACCGGTGTGTTCAGCTCGAAGTAAACACGCTCGTTGCTTTAAACGCCGCTTAACCGCGCTTCTCTGAATTTATAGATAGAAGTTGCAGAGCTTAAATAGGTGGCGTAGCAGACAACGTCACTGCGCGAGAATTCCTGTCCACGTCACAGAGATGGCTACCTGTTGTGTTGTTCATGATCAGAGGAAGGTTATCCCATTAAACTGATAAAATGACCACCTTACGCACTTGCATAAGCAGTACTGTACATTGTGTACATTGTGAGGACGATAACAACGAAAGTTACTTCTGAATGAATTATCTTTTCTTGTTTTGTATAGATAACGCAGACATGTGAATGTAGGCTACAGCTATGAAAAAAAATGAAGAGACCACTTAAAAATGTATTTAGTATGCACTGTAAAGGCTTCCCAACACAAATCAATTAAATTAACAAATTGTTTTTACAAATTTAAGTGGATTAAACATAAAACAATTAAGCTGTGCCAAAAAACCCTCAAGAATTGTGTTGTTTCAGCTCATTTTAATTAAGCAGTTTGAACAAACAACAAAAATCTTTTTTTTTTTAAATGTGGGTTTGAGTACAATGTTAATTTTAGTTTATTCTATAACTACAACAAAAACTACAAAATGCTGATGAAATTCGAAAGAAGCATCATTTAGAGCATTTATTTTTCACGTGTTTGAAGTTTATTAATTTTTTAAACATCAAAATACTTTTTTTTTTTTAACTTTATAAGAGTTAATAAGTCATAAGAATAATACTGATTTTATATGAATTCAAATACTTAAAATTTAAACAATATTTATCACTCATCAAGTCTGGAAAATGTATGTGTCCATAATTCCCTCACCAATAACAAAATAATACACAAAAACATATTGAACATTACATTTAATAATTTGACAGATGCTTTTATCCAAAGTTGCTTAAAATAAGAACAATAAACAAAATCAAATCAACAAATGAATTTTCCAGAGACACCAAATTAGATCAGTTAAACTCAAAATGAATTACTCACTATATCTCACATTTCATCATATTTTCACAATATGTCTGATAATATTTTTTCTTCTGGAGAAAGTCTTATTTGTTTTATTTCGGCTAGAATAAAAGCAGTTTTTAATTTTTTAAAAAACATTTTAAGGTCAAAACTATTAGCCCCTTTAAGCTATATATTTTTTCGATAGTCTACAGAACAAACCATCGTTGCTATAACTTGCCTAATTGCCCTATCCTGCCTAGTTAAGCTAATTAACCTAGTTAAGCCTTTAAATGTCACTTTAAGCTGTTTAGAAGTGGTTTGAAAAATATCTAGTAAAATATTATGTACTGTCATCATGGCAAAGATATAATAAATCAGTTATTAGAAATGAGTTATGTTTAATAATTCTGACTTCAATTGATGCAACACTGTTTTTCTGTGCACCTGACAAGTTTCCTACGTCATTTCTATATTCCTTTTTGTTTGCGCATGCCCTTGTGATATAAATGGAGTTTCCATGCTCATCACATGACGAAGTCTACAAATTCCATGATGAAAACATTCCTTTTGCAGTAACTTTTAGTTTCACGTTGAAGCTTGTCTTCCTCTGAGGCTCCTCAAATAAGGAAGTTTCTGTTCTGGATGCTGATTGGCTGAGGTGAGCTCTCATTTACATGTCTTATCTTTGGATGTTCTAAGAAAAGCAGCTAACAAGCAGTTCTAAGCCATTGTGTTTATGTCTTTTAGGAATGTAACAGTGACAGGTTTTTTGTTTTGTTTTCCAAAGAGCTCTGTTTTGTCATTATCATGCGTAGATAATATTTATCTGTGTTTTGGAAGAATGAGGGAATCATAAAAACCTGTGTGCTTATTATGACTTGATACAAATCACATTAATCATTAGAGAACATAATATTTAGCACAATATAGGACACTGGGTTTGTTTTCTGAATTATGCAAGAAATTAAACTATAAAATTAACACATTATTCTTTTGCCAAAAAAAATTTTTTGAAAGAAGTTTCTTATGCACAATGAGTGCACCCTTTTGTTAAAAAATACAATAAAACAAAGATTGTTTTATTTATTTTGTTTGTTTGATTGATTGATTTAGAGCTGAACTTGCAGTCTTCAGTCTCACATAATCCTTCAGTCTCACACAATGAAATAATTTGAAAGAAAGAAAGAAAGAGCTTTATTGCCAGGTATGTTCACACATACGAGGAATTTGTTTTCGTGACAGAGCTGTTGATCCACTGACAGACAGAGTTGGGCACTGAGAGCTGAGTTAATTTGGGCAGGAGAAGTTTTGGGATGATAGTGTTAAAAGCCAAGCTGAAGTCAACAAACAAGATCCTCACATAGGTCCCTGGTCTGTCTAGGTGTTGCAGAACATAATGCAGTCCTATATTGACTGCATCATCCACAGACCTGTTTGCTCTGTAGGCAAACTGAAGAGAGTCCAGTGAGGGTTCAGTGATGTCCTTCAGGTGGGCCAGCACCAATTTTTCAAAAGACTTCATGACCACAGATGTTAGCGCCACCGGTCTGTAGTCATTTACTCCTGTAAGTTTGGGTTTCTTTGGGATGGGGATGAGCATTTGAAGCAGGAGGGCACTTCAGTGATCTGTTGAAGATCAGGGTGAAGATGGGGGCCAGTTGGTCAGCACAGGATTTTAGACAGGCTGGTGTTACGAAATCTGGGCCTGGTGCTTTTTTCCTCTTCTGTTTTTGGAAAACCTGGCGCACATCATCTTCACTGAACTGAAGTGTGGGGGAGACGGGGGGTGGTGGAGGTGTTAATGGTGGTGTGAAGAGCAGTTCAGAGTGGGTGTGGGGTTCTTTCTCAAACCTGCAGTAAAACTCATTCAGGTCGTTTGCAAGTCGTTCGTTGTCTACAGTGCTGGGGGATGGTTTCTTGTAGTTTGTGATATTTTTCAAACTTTTCCACACGGATGCTGAGTCGCTGGAAGAGAACTGACTCCTTAGTTTGTCAGAATAGTTCCTTTTTGCCACTCTGGTCTCCTTTTCCGGTTTGTATTTGGCCTGCTTATACAAGGCCCTCTCCCCCTTCCTGTAAGCAACCTCCTTGGCCTGACGTAGCTGTCTGAGTTTTACAGTGAACCATGGTTTTTTTAAGTGAAGTGAAGTGTAGTGTGGCCAAGTATGGTGTCCCATACTTGGAATTTGTGCTCTGCATTTAACCCATCCAAGTGCACACACACAGTTAGTGAACACACACATACCGTGAACACACACCCGGAGCAGTGGGCAGCCATGCTGCGGCGCCCGGGGAGCAGTTGGGGGGAACGGTGCCTTGCTCAAGGGACTCACCTCAGTCGTGGTATTGAGGGTGGTGGAGAGTGCTGGTCATTCACTCCCCCCACCCCCAATTCCCGCTGGTACCGAGTATCGAACCAGCAACCTTCGGATCACGAGTCCAACACTCTAACCACCAGGCCACGACTGCCCCTTTCATTGTTGTATGTGAGTTGAGTCCTGGTAGGAATGCACATGTCTTCACAGAAACTGATATAAGATGTTACAGTCTCTGTGAGCTCATCCAGATCGTTTGCTGCAGCTTCAAAAACACTCCAGTCAGTGAGGTCGAAACAGGCTTGTAGATCCCGCTCTGTTTCGTTAGTCCATCTTTTCACAGATCTTAATACAAGTTTGGCTGTTTTCAGTTTCTGCCTGTAGGTTGGTATGAGATGAATCAAACAATGGTCAGAGTGCCACAAAGCTGCTCGTTGGACAGAGCGGTATGCATCCTTTATTGTGGTATAGCAGTGATCCAATATGTTACACTCTCAGAAATAAAGGTACGCGAGCTGTCACTGGGGTGGTACCTTTTCAAAAGGTGCACATTTGTACTTAAAGGGTCCATATTGGTACCTCAAAAGTATATATTAGTACCAATTTTTTTTAAGAGGAACACTTTTTGTACTTTTTAGGTACTAGTATGAACCCTTGAGGTATTATTATGGACCTTTTAGGTACAAATTTGTACCTTTTGAAAAGGTACCACCCCAGTGACAGCTCGCGTACCTTTATTTCTGAGAGTGTACTGTCTCTTGTGGGACATGTAACATGCTGTCTAACATGGCAGTTCGCGGGATAGTTTTGCTTTGTTAAAATCCCAGAGAATTATTAAAACAGAGTCCAGGTGTTGTTGCTCTATTACCGTGATCTGATCAGCTAGTTTCTGTATCGCCAGGCACGCGTGCGCGTGCGGAGGAATGTAAACACTGACGAGGATGAACGAGCAGAACTCACGCGGCGAGTAGAAAGGCTTACAGTTAATAAACAGTGCTTCTAGGTCAGGTCAGCGCATTTTTCCGTGAAACACAGAGCAGCAGAATGCAAAAAATCCCTGTTTATCTGAGAGAGCAGAATGAGTTCGTCTATTTTGTTGGGTAAAGAACGGAGATTCGCCAGATGGATGCTAGGCAATGCAGTTCGAAATCCCCACTGTCTGAGTTTCACAAGACCTCGTCTGCGCGCCTGAAAGCATTTGAGCAGCACCGCAGCTCTGCCGACTACAATGTCCAACAAAACATCACATAAATCCAAGTCTGGAAAAACATTTGGTGGTGTATGTGTCCGAATGTCCAACAATTTGTCTCTGGTGAAACTAATTGTAGGAATGTGACTTAAGACAGGACAAACTAACAAAAACACAAAAACAACTGCAGAGCACGACACGGAGGCGGCCATCGTCGTCGGCGCCATCTTGTTCAATTTGCTGCCCTTTTAGGATTGTTATTGACAATTATTAATTAATAACAATTATTATTGTTATCAATTTTAATTTTTTTCTGCTTTACATTTCTTTTAGGAATGAGAATAATTAACAGCATTTTAATTTATAATAGGATTTATTTAAAATAAAATATTCTGTAACATTATATCTTTACTGAGATTTGACCTCTAGCATAAACCCTTTTTTTTTTTTTTGGAAATGGATGAAATATTTTAAAGAAAAATCCACATTTTCAGCATCAAATCCAGTGTTGGGTAAAAAGTAATATATAACAATATTATGCCTATATTAATATTTTTCAAAATGCCAAAAATAACATAAGCAAATTTCTCATTACTAATATAACTGAAACGTCTGGTTTTAGGCCACAATATTTTATTAATATGGTGTAGGGGCTCCTTTTGTGGCCAATACAACATCAATTCGACTTCGGAATGACAGATACAAGTTCTGCACAGTGGCCAGATGATTTTGAGCCATTCTTCTTGCAGAATAGTGGCCAGGTCACTATGTGATGCTTGTGGAGGAAAACGTTTCCTGACTTGCTCCTCCAAAACACCACAAAGTGGCTGAAGCATTGGGCCTAGGAAAGTGTGTGTTGATAAGGAAAACATTTACTAACCGTTAGACAACATCCATGACTGTTTAAGTAAGATAGATTTATATCAGATATGGATCACATATCTGATGGGTGATTCCTATTAATTGGTATATGTTGTTAGCTGATAAGGAAACATTGGTGCATCACCCACTGACCGTTAGACAACACCCTGACAACTGTTTAAGAAAGATAGCATCATACAGGGTGTGTCTTTCCTTATGGTAAATATTGATAAGAAAGTGCATTTTGGAGAGCTGATGGATGAAATATGTGACAATGATTATATTACCAAGTTTTGTTCCAGCGGTCCCCAAGTCATACATGTACCATACAACGTTTGCATGAAAGCTAAGGGTATAACTCTGAATACTAAAAATTCCCAAGCAATAAGATTAGACACTTTGATTGGTCTGGTTGATGGGTATGTGACATCAATGATGACACTTAATACGTTCTAGCCCATGTTGACAAAGTTGTCAGGAATATAAAACACCTCACACTGCACAACAATTCAGTTATTAAAAAGTTCAAGGTGGTGTTTCTGATGTCACAACTCTTCATTATGGCTTTTGATTCGAAGTACAGAGGAATGCATGAGATGGCTGATTTTGTCAGGTTTCAACATCCATTTTCATGTGTTATAAGCGGACCATCCAATTCTGGAGTTTTTTTTTGTAAAAATGCTTTTGGAAAATGCTGTAAATGTGTTTTTTGTATGAGTGTTGGCAGCCTTTGTATGATGAATTGCTTAAATTGTATGACATTAAATTCATTGAAGACATACCTCAGACTCGACGACCATTTGCTACTCGCCAATAAAGTAAACTTTTAAAAACGTTCAAGGTTCTTACTACATGTATTTCCCATGTTAGAGGTTCAGCTGAATTGTAGTGACAGAAATCGACAGAGTCACTGATGATTTTCTCGCAGGAGTTATCAAGAATCTTGGTCCTGATGACTTCCAGTCTTGCCACAATGAATGGTTCGCTCCTTAATTCTTGCAGAATGGCAGAGGCCGTTCTGTGGATCATCTGTTGCTGTGACTTTAATCCACAACACCTCAGAGCATGCAATACAACAGCATGAAACTCAGGTTTACAGCTTATTGGCAAGTTTTTCAAAGTGTTTCAATTCAATTCAAGTTTATTTGTATAGCGCTTTTTACAAAAAGTATTGTTTCAAAGCAGCTTTACAAAAAGTGCACATTATTACATTACAATCAAATATAAGTTCATTCATTCATTAATTTTCCTTCGGCTTAGGTCCCTTTATTCATCAGGGGTTGCCACAGTGGAATGAACTGCCAACTTATCCAGCACATGTTTTACACAGCGGATGCCCTTCCGCGGAGACCCAGCACTGGGAAACATCCATTCACTTTTGCATTTACACACACTTATACACTATGGCTAGTATAGTTTATTCAATTCACCTATAGCGCAAGTCTTTGGACTGTGGGGGAAACCGGAGCACCCGGAGGAAACCCACGTGAACACGGGGAGAACACGCAAACTCCACACAGAAATGCCAACTCGAACCAGCAACCTTCTTGCTGTGAGGTGACAGTGCTAACCACTGAGCCACCGTGTCACCCTCAAACATAAGTTATTATATATAAACATGCAATTTTATTATATAAAACCTGCAGTTTTATATCATATAGGTGACGTATGTACATGTTTCATGAAGAGTATATGTGCATTAAGTGTATGTGTTGTCCAGGAAGTCCTCGATGGTTGGCATCATCTTTTCATCTCTTCGTATGTGTTGTCCTGACAGTCCTCGATGGTTGGCATCATCTCTTCACAGGTCTTGGACTCCATCGATGGTACTGTAAAATTTCGAGAGGCCTCAGGATGGACATCCCCAGGTGGAAATAGAGAACAAAGAAAATTATTAGCGTAATAATTTTTGCTGTTCATAAAGTATTTGAACGAGATATTGAATGTCAATGTGAAAATGAAGTGCTATATATGAAAACAGGAGTAATACAAACAAACATAAAAACAAACATATAAAACATAGAATTATTTCTAACAAAAGACCTGGTGTATTAAGACAGGAGGAGTGTGTCCTACAGGTGGTTTGTCAAGCCCACTCACCTCATGCATCATACAGTTATGTGATGCATTGCGTGTATGCTTTAATAAAAAGATAGGTCTTTAATCCAGTTTTGAATTGAGAGAGTGTGTCTGAGACTTGTGTCTCAGGCTCGGCTTTTCCAGAGTTCTCATTTATATCCCATAAATGAGAAGGCTCGGCCTCCTTTAGTAGACTTTGCTATTCTGGGTATTACCAGAAGCCCTGAGTTTTGAGATCTTATAGAGCAGAAGGTTGATTAGATAATCAGGAGCTCGATTATTTAAAGCTTTATAGATAAGAAGCAATATTTTATAATCAATCCAAAACTTAATAGGCAGCCAGTGTAAGGAAGATAAAATTGGAGTGATATGGTCATATTTACTTGACCTTGCATTTTGCACTAACTGGAGTTTCTCAGATGAAAGAAGATGAAAGAAGGCGTTTTTTGTGACATGGGAGATATGATTCTCAAAAGTTAAGTTGCTGTCTAATATAACACCCAGATCTTTTATAGTAGAGCTAATACTGACATTCTACCACTCTAATTGCAGACCGAGTTGTGAAATCTGCTGTGTACAGGATTTTGGTCCAATAAGAATTATTACTTCTGTTTTGTCTGAATTTAAAAGAAGGAAATTGATGTCAGATGGTATTATTCCAAAACGTTCACAAAGCTTTCTCCTGTCTTCACAGAAGAATATGAAAATGCAGTCTCAAGGTTTTTTTTTCCACAGTTGTCTCCAATCACTCGAAACCTGTTGTTTGGTTTAGCAGAATCCCACTTGGCGATGAACAAAGGCTCCTGTTTAGAGGGAGATCTGCCCTCTGAAAGTGGTGATATCACATCTTATCAATATTTACCATTAGGAAAAACACACCCTGTATGATTCTATCTTTCTCAAACAGTTGCCAGGCCGTTGTTTAACGGTCAGTATGTTTTACCTTTACCAGTTTTACCTTATCACCTAACACCATATACCAATTAGGAGGTAACACCCACCACACCCAATCAGATATATATTCCATATCTGATATTAATCTATTTTACTCAATCAGTTGTCTAATGGTTAGTAAACATTTCCCTTATCAACACACACACGCACGCACACGCACACACACACACACACACACACACACACACACAGACACACACGCATGCATGTACGGATCACCCATGCAGTCACTGAACATGGGAGAAACACACAGAATAGTAAGGCTAATAATAATATAATAATAATAATATAAAATTTATATAATTTAATATGTAATATTAATATAATAATGTAATAACATTATATATTATTATATATTAATAGTTTATTCAAAATAATGTAATTATAATAATTGTAATGAAATAATATAATAAAAATATAATAACAGTTGGAATAATGTAATTGAATTGATTAAAATGACAGTGATTATAATTTAATTAATTTAATTACAATTACCTGAAGTATAATTTAATTAATTTGATTACAGTCTAATTACCGGTAGTATAAAGTTTATATTAAAGTGGCGTGGGTAAACCGGAAGTACAGTACTAAAGGGGGTGGGGCGTAGACCGGAAGCCACAACATAAAGTGGGCGTGGCCAGGGGTGTCACTAAGCTGTGGTAAGTTAGGATGATTCTAAGGGCCCATGCACTTTTGGGGCCCCCAGAGATCTGCTTCATTAGTCTTAACAGTATTAGCAGGGGGCCCAACCTCAAACATTCTTTCATAGGGCCAAACTTGCAAGCTGCGCCCCTGGCCGTGGCATATACCAAAAGTCATCAATAATTTTGACAGTAGCACCCCATACATTCCCTCTCCTGTGATACTGCAGCCCAACCATCACTGGGCATGGAACCATTACTCTGGGCATGGAACAGTCTGGGTGGTACCCTTCTTTGGGGTTTCTCTACACCGTAACTCTCCTTGATGTGGGAAGACAGTGAAGGTGGACTCATCAGAGAACGATACATGTTTCACATTGTCCATAGCCCAAGAATTTTTCTGCTGGCACCATTGAAACCAACGTTTGGTTATAGCAGCCCAGCCATGTACACTGACCCTGTGGAGCTCCCAACAAACAGTTTTGGTGGAAACAGGAGAGCTGAGGTGCACATTTAATTCTGCAGTGAGTTGGGTAGCTGTGGTTTTATGTTTTTTGGATGCAATCCGGGTTAGCACCCACACATCCTTTTCAGACGGCTTCCTCTTCCATCCACAGTTACTCCTGTTGGATGTGGTTCATCCTTCTTGCTGGTATTCTGACATTATTATGCATACAGTGGCTCTTAAAACATCACAAAGACTTGCTGTCTTGGTCACAGATGCACCAGCAAGACGTGCACCAACAATTAGTCCTCTTTTGAACTCTGATGTCACCCATAACACTGTGTGCATCGCAATAATTTAAGCAAAACTGTGCTATTACTTAATTAATTGTTATTAAACCTTCACACTCTGCTCTTACTGGTGGAATGTGTAATCAATGAAGATTGGCCACTAAAACTGTCCAGTGTTTCATTTTCGTTTTTCAACCCGGTATGTGGCATGTTATTTTTGCATTTTTGTTTTAGTCTTAAGATTGAAAAATATATTACTTTTTACCAACAGTGTTGTTTAATTTTTACACCACTGATATGATTTGTGAAGGATCATGAGAGATTAAACACTGTGCTGAAAATTCATATTTCAATCACAAGATTAGGCTAAATTATATTTTAAAATATATTTCCATACTTTTTTTTTCAAATAAATAAAAAAGTTTAGCTTGATGTTTCCAAAGTTTTGACAGGTAGATTACATTACTAAAATGCTATGAAATTATTAACCTGAATGCAAAAATATCCCTTTAAATTATGTATATAGGCTACCATTAAACACATTAGTCCACGTTGTATATTTTGGTTGTTTACAAGTTGCTTTTCTATAATGAATGCAAACATAGGACTCAACACGTGGGCTCAACCCAATAGTATATGGATGCAGCCTTGCAAGTGTAAACTGAGATTGCATATCTCCTCAAGCGGATAATTTAATAATATAATAATAATAATATAAAATTTATATAATTTAATATATAATGAATTAATAATATTTTATATATAATTTAATAATTTTATTTATTTATTTATTTTTTGTTTGTTTCTTCAGATCACAATTTATGCAGTCAAAAAAAACGTAGTTTGACTGTTGGTGAACCAGCAGATGACGCTGTTTCTAAACAAATGCTCTTATTGATCTTTTACTGCCCTCAAAACGTCAGTGGTGGAGGGCAGAAGTGGCGGGCAGGTCGTGTTACCTCATAACCTGTAACAGATTTTACCACTGTGGATCAGGACGCGACGGTAAATTCATGCTTTATTTACAATTTAGGCCCTGGATTAGCCTGGGCATTTTATATCTATATCCTTTAACCAAAGACTTAATGTTTAATTGTTTAATGTAACAACGCTGTTGGGAAATAAAGATTGACAGAATAGTTGTTAAACAATACCATAGTTGTTAAACAAAACCATCGTGACTGTCAAAATTTAAATAATTTGGTCCAAATAACACAGAAGAACCCAAGTGAAAATAATTTTTTTTTTTAATTAGCATAATCAATAACCTATAAATATAAACTATTAACCAAACCATGATCAATAACAAGATATAATCACCGGATGACAGCAAAAAATAGATAATTGAAATAAAAAAGAATTATTACATTTAGGGTCATTAATGTTCTTCTACCAAAAAAAAATCTGTTCCATCTTCACAATCTCTTAATTAAATGAGCAAGACCATTAGGTGTTGCTTATACCACTAGGAAATTCCTTGAGGACAACAGGAAAAACATATGTAGTCATGAAATCATGACTAGATTAATATACTCATGAATGGACATTTCCCTCTGAATAGCATATTGCAAAGATAATCTATACCTCCCTCTTGCCAATGCTTAAAGAATATAGACCTGTTTTTAGCTAATGTATAGACCTGTTTTTAGCTAATGACCTGTGTTTAGCTAAATTAGCTAATTTTAGCTAATTATTTCATAGTTTCACTTTATGGGGAGAAACCTTGAACCATTTGGAAATGTAGGAAATTTAGTAAGGTGAAATATACAAGTAAACAAAAACGTAAACTTCTTTTGTGTGAGGGTGAGCAATTTTTGACAATTTTGTCAGTTTTGAGAATTTCATCCAAATGTATTTATTTTTTTTAGAATAGTATTTTGTTCATGACTATTTTTGAGCAGTAAATAACCAGCAGCATAGACCAACCAGATGCTGGCTATCATTTTCCAAATCACACATTAGCACTTTACATACTTGATTTTCCAACAGGTGGTGTCATTGCTCCCTCTGGATTAGACTGAGCGACAAGTCAGATTTATGAAGTGCTAAAATGTTGTAGAAAGAAAAGCAATCGCATCTAAATTAAGCAGTTGAAATATTGATGCCAGTTGCTGTTGGTTCTCCCACCTGATGAGCACCTGTCTGGATGAGGGTGTGTAATTGTCTGTGTGTGGCATCTAGCTGTTTTGGCAGACTAGAAATGCTTTAGCACCATCCAAATGTTGACGAGCAGCAAAAGGACGTTTTATAGTCTTCCTGGTTGCACTTGCTTTTCATGGTTTCATATGAAGAGCAACAAATTAATGTTATTGCTTTTTGCTAATGTTTTTTTTAAGTGTGTCGAGTTATGGGCTGTAAGTTCTTATTTCAGTTTGTTTAACACCATTTGTTTGATAAATGCTGTTTGACCTCTTTTGGTTCTTGTAGGGTTTGTCACCTTTTGATGGATTTTTAGAAAGAGAATTAAAAAAAATAGCTTTAGCAATATTGTACTTCTTCATTTAAGATCAACATTATTATATTAGGTTAGTTTAATGTTGGCCTAGTTCTTCAATTAACTCTGTCATGTTTTAGATGTATTAAATTACCCTATTGCCCAACAAAGAGACTTTTACATTCATTTAAAGCTCTATATATAAACTCTAGAATAAATAGAGAAACCACTTCTCAGAATTTTACTTTATTGTTGGTTTTTATTGTACTAATTGTATGTTATACATTCATTCATTCATTTACCTTCGGCTTAGAACCCTTATTTATCAGGGGTCACCACAACGGAATGAACCACCAACTATTCCAGCATATGTTTTACGCAGCGGATGCCCTTCCAGCTGCAACCCAGTACTGGGAAACACCCATACACTCTTACATTCACACACACTCATACTCTTTGGCCAATTTTGTTTATCCAATTCACCTACCGCATGTATTTGGCCTGTGGGGAAACCGGAGCACCCAGAGGAAACCCACGCGAACGCGGGGAGAACATGCAAACTCCACACTGAAATGCCAACTGGCCCATTTTTGGACTCGAACCAGCAACCTTCTTGCTGTGAGGCGACAGTGATAACCACTAAGCCACCATAAGATATACACTGTAAAAAATATCTGTTAATTAACAGTTTCCGTATTTTGTGATTCACCAGTGTTTGTATATGTAGGTAATATTCTTTTTTGTCAATAATATACTGATACTGATGATATGTCTGAATATTAGTACTTAGATCATATAATATCATTTTCTGCAAACACATGACAGAAATGCTAATATTCTTATTTGAAAATATGTAATATTATAAAACTATAATTCTTTTAAACAATGTAAAAGTCTTTACTGTCACTTTTGATCAGTGTAATGCTTTTTGCTATAAAAGTAAAGGTATTAACCTTTTAAAAATATATATTAAATCTTACAACCCCAAACCATTATTAAATCTGAGTGTGCCTCACACGGGTGAGTGGGCTTGACAAACCACCTTTAGAAAACACACTCTTTCATCTCTCTGACACTTTAACCAACACTTGCACCAGTTTCTTTGCACATTTGCACCAGACACATTCTTACAATCACTCCATAGCCAGAAAAAGTGTGCTGTGGGTGTGGGTGAGTGGGCTTGACAAACCACCTGTAGAAACTCTCTCTCTCTCTTTCTCTCTCTCTCTCTCTAGCACTTAATTCTCTGAGCGCAAACAGTTCCTTTGTATAATTTGCACTTCTTGTGTGTATTGTCTCTTCCTGTTGAATTGCTGAATGCCTCCTCAATTGTAAGTCGTTTTGGACAAAATTGCCTCCTGCCATGATCTTTGTGCATATATATGTGTATTCCAGTGTGCCTTTGCATTTAGACAAGTTGTCCATTCTAGTTTTGACAGACAGGTTATGTCTTCTCATTAAGGCCACACAATGTTGCTCGGCCTCATTTAATTTACTGCATACCATTTAAGTGCCTCAGTGAGCCTCTGTGATCAGGAGGGAGCTGTCAGCTCAGCGCTCCTGAATGCCTGCAGCTGAACCGGCTGTGTGCTCAGCTGATGACAGGGAAGTCATTTAGCTCCAGTGACAGGCCTGAGAGAGCGAGAGCTTGAGACTGCCCTAAAACCACGCTCACAATGGAGAGAATAGAGCGGCTCATGAAGGGATGCTTTGTGCATCGGGGAGGATGAGCCCTCCTGGTCTCACACCCATAGATCCGGTGCGATCGCATCATGCATACCGCCGACATGCCTTCACAACCCAGTATATTCAGCTTTTAGTCTCGCTTCTCACGCAGGAAGTACCTCAGGTGTCTAAAGATGCACTGGAGGATTTGTATTTCATATAGCCAGTTAATATAACTATTGACTGAATCTATTTATAGGACCACCTTTAAGATAATAAAATAAAATAAAATAGGGCTTTGGCACTGGAGAAATATTTATATAGTTCCTAGAACTATTGCCAAGCTCACTACAGGAAATTTTCATTCTAGGAATGGCATTTGCGGAACTGAATTAGGTCATACTTCAGGGCTGTCTAATCTAACCCAATAGGAACAGTGAGGTATAAGTGTACGCTGACAGTATGAATACATGGATAAAACACAGCATTTTTAAGTGTTACAAAACATAAACATTCAGAACGTTAATGGTACCAGTACCAATAGCATATTTCTGCTAATGATGTTGCACGTCAAACTTGCTGTTTCAACCAATAAACTTAAAGTCAAAGTTTATTTATATAGCTTTTTTAAATGTCAAATGTTTATCAATGTTCTTTACATACGAGAATAAAACTAAATATTGATGAGAACACACAATTAAAAACATAAAGTAATAAACGAAGCAATAAAATAAAGCAGAAAACAGCTCTCAGATGGTGTCAAAAGCCAAAGTATAAAAATATATATTTTTAAAACAGCAAGAGTTTGAGCCTGTCTAATATAAAGTCTAAAATTATGTCAACATTCCGAATTCCCAATATCTCAAAATAAGACACAAAGAAAACAGCTTTGATCATAGCCTCCTCCATCCTTCAATTAATGATTTTGTTGAATGCATTGCTTGATGTTGCTTTTGAATGAATTGCGTTACTTCAGAGTTCCTAAAGACGTTGTCAAAACAATCAGGAACATGGTATGTGGAAATTTAGTTCTCAGGGAACCAATCATGGAGGGTGGTTTCTAATTCATTTGTTAAGTCTAACATCATGTGTCGCAGAATCACTATCAGACTATTCGGTCAGGTTTAACAAATGGTACTAATAAATGCTCCCAGAGCGCTGTAATACTTTTGTAAATCATGATCATGCCTAATATCAGATAGTCAGAATGTGAAGTCCAGATACTGTAGTGTATGACATGATTTTGTAATATTCACTTTATGGTGTGATGAATAAATAAACCATAAATTACTATTTTCACAGTAATAATGAGTAGGAGCTAGGACCCAAAAACAGCATTCCATACATCACAAATTAACAAGCAGTGATGTAATTGTATGGCCCGAATGTACACTATATGAAACTGGTGGTATGAAATGTTCTTTTCCAGTATAAAGAAACTTTTGATTTAAAGGTGCCATAGATGTTAAAGGTTCTGCTCCCTAAAAACATTTATTTTTTAGAGTGCATGCTGAAGATGTTGGTGATCTTCGGGCTGCTTCTGTAATTCAGAAACTCCTCTGCTCCTGGCGTATGCTCTCCTTGACCTCAGGGTCAATCATAAAACGTCAAGGAAGTTTGGCCAGCTTTTTCAGACAATCTGCAGATCTGCAGTTTGGACCTAACAGTCCCCGAGGGGCCCGAAGACACAGTGAGGGTCCTGATCCATGATGTGTTGCTGTTGAAAGACAGGATTTCCCTGGACAGGAACCTTTCCGTCGTCGGACCCCCAGCCTTCTCTGGCCCTGTGACCCCTATCCTGTGCACTAGAGCCCCTCTTCACACTGCACGGTGCGCGGGCATATGAATGAGGTCAGGAAGCCACGAGTCTTCCACCGGCTCCTTGGGGGTCATCGCTAGTTTCCCTCTACTGTAACCATTCTTGAGCCGCCCTCTCGTCCCATTGTTCTGACCAAGTAAGGCTACGCACGTTTCCTCAAGAGTTATTTTTGCCTGACCTGCTCTGTTGATTTATAATGGATTGTGTCTCGACTGGGCCTTCCCCTCTTGGTGTGGTCATTTTACATTGCTTGAAGAAAATATTGTGAGTGTAATCCAGTAATTTTAGTAGGAATCTATATGAACTAGAGGGAAAAAATTCCTCATTCAAATTTCATTTGCGTTCAAGTTGGGCATGTGAGTTTTTCTCATTTGTCAACCAAAAACTGTGGTGTTTAAAAGTTACTTTAGTGAAATTTCACAGGCGATGTCCAGTTGTCCCAATATACCTTACAGATTTTAAATTTGTTTGAGTTTGTTGTGCTCTCTAACAGAAAGTTGCATGGTTTAAAAGTAACATTGGTGTGAGCTCTACTTTATATTTCTACAGTATTGACAATAGACAATGACTTTAACAAATATTGTTAACGTGACCGCACCTTTAGGGTGGAGGTTTCCATGAGTTTCATTGTTCAAGAACAACACATTTCCACTTTTGCTTTATTATGCAATTGATTAGCTTTACAGTCTTAATGCACAAGTTTGGAGCTATTTGGAAAAAAAAGGCCAGAGTAGGTCACATCTGACCTGGGTGGTGGAGCAATCAAAACAAAGCCCCATTAACCAAGCATTGCAGTTTCTTCAAATATCAACATTACATATGAATACTTAAACATGGTACCAACCGTTTTAATGTATATTCATTGCAAACAGTCATAAAGGTGTGTCAGTTTGCCTAGGTGTGGTTCGAGTGTGTGGCCATTTGGAACATTTACATTTCCAAGTTTATTCATTCAGCGGAGGCTTATTTAAAGAAACCTAAAACTAGAAATTAGAACAGCACAAATGAGAAGTGCTACAATATTTTAAAAGCTTCAAACCAAATTTCCAAAGTTGTGCAGAGAAGAACTACCTAATGCAACTTCCACATATGCCAAGAAAGTATCTGGACACTTCAAATGTATTACATATACAAGACATCAAACAAAGCAGCGAGTAAATACTTTGTAGCTTGTCCTAGGTCTGTTTTTTTCCATTCTGTTTGAAGGTTTGTGGCTAGTAAGCATTGTAATGTTTTTAATATATTAAAATATTTTTGTTATTTTATTTTGTTATTTTAATTTCTACAAAAGGCAGGCTGGATGCAAAATACATATTTCAGCAATATAGATAATCAGCATTTACACAGGCTGTTGAATTCTTTACAGATTGTGTTATATCCAATCTGTTCCATTGGCATTTGCTTCTGAAGTAAGGCTTGTTATTGTCTATTGGGATGGGACTTTTAAATCAGAGAGTGTATTGTGTACTAAATGGCTCATCTCCTTTAAAGTCTGTTGTTTTGCCTTTAAAAAGACTGTTAGCTTAGTGCTTTGCTGTGCTAATGAAACGTTAGTTTACTCAAGAGATCATTTGATGGTGTTGCTCACATCTACACTATTTCTGCAGCATGAAATGCCATTAGATATATAAAATTACAAAACCAAAACATTAAAAAAAGCTTCACTTGACGAAATCTCAATTTGATAGTGCTAATCTACAAGATAGAGGCCTATGTTTAGCCGAACTGTACATCTGATAAACAAATATGTATGATCCATAGATAAAAACACATTAGGTCAAGGTTTGTTTGTTGTTATTGTTTTACTGGACTCATTAGGCATCCATATTTGTCAAGTAAGTATTTGAGATCTGACTCCTTGATATTGTGGATTTTGCTGTTTGCGTAATATGAAGTAGATGAAAGCTGCTGTAATTGAGTTCCTGGTTGAGAGTCTGGACTTTGATGAAGAAAGACAAATACACATCAGCGGTGATCCATCAATTACACAGATGAGAAACTAGGACCATCAGTCTGTCTGCTGGCTTTGATTGTTGTTGATGTGAGCAGCAGGGAAGAAAAAGTGTTAAAGACCCTCTTCAGGATAAAACACCAGATATTTTCCCTTCACCTGAGACTTTATTGAAGAGGAACAATTTGTCACTATTATGATTTCTTATACAGAGCTCGTTCCTTCTCAGAAATAAGGTTGAAAATCTGTCTCTTTGGCAGGACCCTTTCAAAAGTTTAAAAAATAAATACATTTGTGGTACTATGATGCACATTTTAGAGATAAAAATTGGAGCTTTGTATCTTTACTCAGTGACAGTTTTTGTACTTTCCCTGCAAGTTTATTTCCATTTCACTACATATTTAAAAAGCTAAATCTGTAGTAAAGATATTTAATTTTAAAATGAGTACACTATACATTGATATAATCTGAATTACAAAGCCATACTGCTGCTTTTGAACAACACGATAGTGTTTATTTCACTGTTCACATTTTTTTTAAGGAATGGGTGATTTTAGAATTGTTCTCCTGCAGATCCAGTGTTTTGAAACAGTACATGACATATCTGTCCAACCTGATGAAGTCATCAGAGCACAGTTATAATATGACCGACCTGAATACTGAAAACTCCGGACCCTAAAACAGTAATGAAGAAAAATGTCTGATTATCAGTGGAGAATGGCAACAGAGAGACTTTTAGACTAATTATCAGTTAAATGCAGTGATCTCTCACCAATCTGCCACAGTTCTGCCATCAATCCATTTCCACACTAACTTCTGTTTTTTTCAGGCCAATCCAAAAAGAACCTGAAGCTGTAGCCTTCTGTAAAAACCCCTGTTTGAACAGTAATATTTAATCAGTCACCAATCTTTATACATCAGTGTGTTTAAACAAAATATTTTATTTGTCACTCACTGTTTCCTCTGGGCTCTTTATGATGGCCAGATCAGCTCGTCTCTGTTGACAGTCTCGTCTGCTCTTACTCCAGCTCTTCTTCTCAGATGAAATATAATAAAAACTGAAATTGTAGTAAAGCCACTTAAAGTTCTCAGCAAGCTGATCTGTAAACACAACAAGTTTAAATGTTAGTTCTGATGGTTTGGTTCTTGTTTATGGTAAAATTGATTTATGCATAATGTGCATGTCATTGCTTATTTGGAATGATTAAATTTTTTTTCTGTTTTTAATGATCGAGAGAGAATAAACAAAATTACCCTGTGCATAAAAGCCATGTTGGAGTTCATCAGTCTTGTTTTTTAGCTGGTCTCTTTCTTCAGTCAGATTATTGTTGTGGTCCAATATCTGCTCATATTTGTTAAGTATCTCCTCTCTTTCTTCACTGAGGTTAGTGATGTTGGTCAGCATCTCCTCTCTTTCTTCATTGAGTTTAGTGATGTGTGTTAGTAAGTGTTTACTCTGGATGCTGAAATACACACAGAGCACTAATACAGCCGTCAGGAGAAGAGTAAACAGCAAACACAAACACACTTCAACTGCTCTCTGCTTTCTGTTCTTCACTGAGACGCTTCCTGAGGATGAAGAACACAAGAATACATTTCAACACTTCACACTTCTGATTCACTCTTATGACAACATTTATTCATGTAGTCTTTCTCATCCACTTTAGCTCAAGATATTTCTCTGTAACACACAGATATCCTCTCTAAGAATTAGTTAAAATCTCTCACCTTATTGGAATAAAATATAAATAAAACCAAAAATGCAACAGAGAAAACTGTTAGAGTCACTTCAGTAATTCTGCCTGACACTTATTCTTTTTATTTTACAATGCAGAAGTAATCTATTTTCTGTGAATGTCTGAGACGTCCAACTCATTTTCTGCTATAGCTAAATAAAACTGATGATTATGATAATATAAAAATTACCTTAATAAAAACGATTGTTTTTCATACAGCTAAAATAACTGTAAGTGAATGACAACAGAATCCTTAGACAATGAAGTTACAAACTGCTGCAAACTACTTGTTTTTACAGCCTGTATAAAGCGTATGAGCTGAATGATGCAAGTACCTGTGTGCTGAAGCGGCTGCTGTGTCTCTGTGTTTGTCTTCAGATCATGACATCTCACAGTATCTGCACTGTCATAAATGTCCACCATCATCTCCACTCTTTCTCTGTCCACTTCATTCATCTCCACTTCCTCATAAATAACATCTGTCATCTCTGATCTCTCAGTGTTATTGTACATTATAACAGTGCTACTAACTAGGCATTTTGTCAGCCTGCTTTTAACCAGAATTGAAACTAATCTTTAGTGGTCAATGTGTGAAACACGTGGTATTCAAGGACAGGAAATGCAAAGACATGCCTGCTCTGCCCCCAAACACATGTTGAGTCATTGCTGCTGTTGCAGTCAGGATGGTCAGAAAGCTGCACACATGGCTTCCTAATTGACTGATTTATAAGCCCATTCTGCACTACCTGTCTTACAATCATGGCTGTCAGTGTTAAAGCCTTGTCCCCAGACGTTTTTTGTTCATTTCAAGAGTTCGCACTTAGCTGATGCTTGATAAGGTAAATGTGTGTTTGGCATGCTGTCTCGGGAGAGAACCCTGAGCTCGGAGGATCCTTAAGTCCGGGGCTAGAGAGGAGAGTCTGGGCTCAGGAGGGTCTTGAGAACTCCCCTGATATTTAGCTAGGAAAAGAGGGGAAGGAGTCGGAGTGGATGGAGGGGGGATTCTTCAAAATTGAAGATGACTAAGTTAAGGAGAGCAGACTATTTATATGCGTTTGAATTCATCTGATTGGTTGGGCATTGGATTGTTGATGCGAGACCAGCTGTGGTCAATCATAAGCATGTGATCCTCTCGAAATTTGTTTATAAAACATCATTTTGAACACAAAGGGTTCAGCTCTTGTCAAAGATTTAAACTGAAATGAAATTTGCCATGGAGGGACTTCTAAAAGATTTTTAAATGAGTATGTGGGCAGCAAGATTAATTTGAAAGTGAGAGTTTGCAGATCATCACTTGATCACCAGCAAACAAGCCTGTGCTGGTCCCTAATGGCCTAAGGGCCCCCAACGGGCTGTGATCACTGGGCCTTTGAGAGTTTACTCACTGGCAAAACGTTGGCCTCTTTGTGGTGACCCTGCATGGGCAGCCCTCACCTGGCCCACAGGAAACCCTCACTAGGCCCACACAGTGCCTGCATTATAATCTACAACAGTAATTCAGTTTCAGTAAAATTACTTTTCAGTTCACTTATATACATCTGGATTTATTTATCTTAAAAATTAATATCTTAAAATAGGACCCATCAAGATTTACTTTTATTTTTATGTGTATATTAGTAATTGTAGTAAAAGAGAAACAATGTGTCTCTGCACTTAATTATTTATTAAAAATTCATTTTGCCCTCATAATCTTTAATCAAAAACCAAAACCTTCCCTCCCCCCTCAGTTAAAACTATTAAATACTTTATAAAAAACTTTATTTATTTCCTTTATTTCTGAAGAGTTCCTATTTCCTAATACAAAATTTATGCTGTTTTACAGTTTTTTACATATAGGCCTACTGTCAGGTGTCTGTTCCATGTTGTCATCATGTGATCCCTTTGTTCTGTTTCCCGCCGTTTTCTAATGTTGATTGTTTTCACCTGTGTTTCATTATCCCTCATTTGTATATATACCCCCTTAGTTTAGTTCCTCATTGTCCAGTATTGTATTGCCATAGTGTGTTGTCCATGGTCCAGTGTCGCCGGCTTCCCGTGTCTCCATCTGCCTGTGAGTGAGTGAGTGAGTGAGTGAGTGAGTGAGTGAGTGAGTGTTTGTTAATAAATCTTCGTGTTTGATAACTCCCGTGTTTCGTGCCTTTGTGTGCAGAGCGCACCGTGACACCTACACAGCTGTCTTCATTTTTTTTTTTTTTTTTTACAAATATTTTAGAACAACAAAAGTAACTATACTGGGCGATTTATGAATAAAATTATAATGCAAAAGATCTGGAATTTATCACGTGAAAAAAAGATCATGCATATGTTTTGGAGGTTGTAATCACGCCTGTGTAGCTTTTTGCATTGAATAAATGTATCAACAGAATTAATGTTTATACATTTAATAAAATCTCCACAATACTCTGAAAAAAAAAACCCACTGAAATCAGGGGATATGCATGAGAGCTGCTCTTTGGAGAGAATAAAAAAAAAAAGTTTGCAGTCAAATACGTTGTGAAGTTTCACAAACTAATTTCGAGAGGAGCATGTGATATGAACGACTACAGCTGATACCTATCGCTAATCATTAGCTAACCTATCAGATCATTACGAATCATTATAAATATCCTGCCTAAATTTCATTCCCTATCTTCATTTTTGGAAACCTCCCCCCGCTCTATCATTCCCCTCTCCTCCTCCTCTAATTTCATGATCGGGCGACACGGTGACTCAGTGGCTGGCACTGCTGCACCACAACGAGAGAGCCAAAGGTTCAAGTGCTATTTGAGCCAGTTGGTACTCTCTGAGCGGAGTTTGCATGTTCTCCCCGTGTTCGCGCAGGTTTTCCCCGGGTACTCCGGTTTCCTCCCACAATCTAAAAACATGTATATAAACGAATTGTAATAACAGTCACAAGCACTTAACACACACATACCGAATTAATTAGAATCTAAGGGGGGCTCTCGAGAAACACCTGATCTCGTATCCCTCCTAATGCTCATTGACCAGGCGGGAACCTTGGGCTCATCTATCTCCGAGCTCAGGGTTCTCTCCCGGGACAGCATGCCAAATCTGCTATCATAGTCGAGCATTATCAAAGTGCGAACTCTTGAAAAGTATTTTTAGCAAAAGAAAAAAAAATATGTTTTGGACAGAATTTAAAATATATAACATTATTTATAAAGATATACAGGACTACACAATTATTTTTTTTAAGTGTATGAACATGAATGGCAGATATTCTTGATTAAACAACCGCAAAAACTGCTGAACACTGTGATATTGCTTCAGGATGATGATGGGGTGACTTTTTGAGCAATGTTGTTGGGCAATATTCAGGGTGTGATGCTGCTTGGTTACTTTCATAAAATTGGCAAAAAAAATTACATACAAATTTAAAATGTAAATTCTTTTATGAATGAATCAATATGATGTGACGTCTCGTTACCAATCCTCACTCACTATCCTTCGGCTTAGTCCCTCATTTATCAGAGGTCGCCACAGCGGAATGAGTCGCCATTTACTATGGCATATGTTTTATGCAGCAGATGCCCTTTCAGTCGCAACCCACACACACACACAATCCATCTATTCACCTATACCGCATGTCTTTGGACTGTGGGGGAAACCGGATTACTTACCTATTGAAACTAAAACATGTAGTAGTAATGGATACTTTTAACTTAAGTATATTTTGAGGCCATACTTCTTCTAAAGTATTTTAACGATGTTGATATAAATGCAAAAATATATATTTTTAATTATTTATTTATTCATTTTCTTTTCGGCTTAGTCCCTTTATTAATCTGGGGTCTCCACAGCGGAATGAACCACCAACTTACCCAGCATATGTTTTACGCAGTGGATGCCCTTCCAGCTGCAACCCATCACTGGGAAACATCCATACACACTCATTCACACACATACACTACGGACAATTTAGCCTACCCAATTCACCTATAGCGCATGTCTTTGGACTTGTGGGGGAAACCGGAGCACCCGGAGGAAACCCACGCAAACACGGGGAGAACATGCAAACTCCACACAGAAACGCCAACTGACCCAGCCAATGCTCGAACCAGCGACCTTCTTGCTGTGAGGCGAATGTGCTACCCACTGTGCCACCGTGCAGCCATATTTTTAATTAATTACAATGTAATTTGTTTATCCTGCAAACACTCAAAAACCTGATCTACTGCAAAGGGGTTCCCCCTCCCTAATTAACTTATTGGTATGAATACTTAATATTTAAAGTAGATATTGATATAAATGGAAAAAATATATTTTTTAATGATTACAATAGTAATTAGTTCATCCTGCTAAGACTCTGAGAATAAAATGATCTGATCTGCTGCTGATCCCGAATGACTGTTTAATGAGTGTTTAGTCTGATACCTCTTTACTTTTACTTGAGTACAAGAGTGTAGTCAGTACTTCAACTTTTACCAAAGTCGTTTTAAACAAGAGTATCTGTACTTCTACTTTAGTAAAGAATGTGTGTGCGTTTGCCATCTCTGGTAAGATCTCTTTATTTATAACTGAAATAATTTACAGTATTTCTGAGATTCATGCCATTATTTATTAAATCTTCTGTTTTTCAAATAAAACAAGAGCTAAAAAAAAAGATACTAGTGTTACTTCAGTCTGCCAGACAGTTGTCTTGTTGCTGGTGCCCTACTCACACCTGCAGCTTCTCCACCACGATGGACGTCCAGCTTCTTTAGCCTTCAGCGCCTAGACTGCAGCTCTGAACAGGAAGTTTGGCCAGACGAAAAATGGTCGTGCCTAACAGAGCCTAGTTATTCTCAAGGGTTTTTTTTCCCTTCACTTCGTCAATTGGTGAAGTTTTTTTTCCTCGCCACTGAACTTTCAGCAGTGAAATTTAGACCACACTGAACTAAACTTAACTGAACTTCAACTCTGAAATCTGGACTTTACTAGAACTATGTTTAGCTGCTTTGACACAATCTACATTGTGAAAAGCGCTATATAAATAAACTTGACTTGACTTGACTTGTCTTCCTTATTTTGTCATGCTTATAGCTAAATAAAACTTTTAGGTATTATATGACATATAAATTATATGATAAAAAATTTGTAAGGTTTGTGTAGGTAAAATCAAGGAAACAACCAATGACACCAGAATCTTTGGACACTTAACTTACAAATGGCTGCACTTGATCGTCTATATAAAGCATATGAGCTGAATGATACGAGTACCTGCGTGCTGAAGCGACTGCTCTGTCTCTGTGTTTGTCTTCAGATCATGACGTCTCACTGCGCTCTCATAAACATCTACCATCATCTACACTCTTTCTCCTCTGTCTATTTCATTTATCTCCACGTCCTCATAAGCAACATCTGCGATCTCTGATCTCTCTGTGTTGTACATGATAATATTGTTCTTGTTTCAGATTGTTTGGGATTCACTGCTTGATATTATTATTATTTTTTATTTTTTTAATGGAACAATGTAACTGTTAAAAATGTCACTGTGTAAACACGTGACATTCAAGCTGCGGGGACAGGAAGTGCTGAAATGTACCTGCTAGGCTATAAATATCATATACACCATGTGAAGAAAAAAAACTTATTAGAAACAAACAGCAAATTCACAGCTCCACTCCTGAGCTAATGCTTTTGGTTGAGTCAATGCTGCTCCATTGTAGTTATGATATTTGAAACTCCACAAACAATTTCTCGATTCTCTATTAAGTTTTGATTACAAAAAAATATTTGAACCCCCGTGTGCATTCAAGTGTTCATTCACATGAAGATAGAATAAAATATTTTTACAAAAGCTTTGCCCCAGTGAATGATTTTTGAAAGTATATTTTACCTTAATATACATAAAAAATGGTGAATCACACAGCAAAGATATTTAGTTTAAAAATAGCATATACTGTACAATCAGAATCAGAATCGGTTTTTATTGCCAAGTGTGCTTACACACACAAGGAATTTGTTTTGGCTACAGAAGCTTCCAGTGTACATAAAGTGACAATGATGTACTTATAAATACAAAGCAAAACTGCTGCTTATAAAAATAAATGGGTTTATTTCATTTTATGCACACATTTATATAATACATATATTATGTAATGCGTGTGTTACAATCTTAAAGATGGTCAGTCAAGGGGAAGGAGAGTAACATTAATTTTGAGTGAAACACATAAGCAAACACACAATATCAACGAGTGAGGGACAAAATATCACGACTAACTAAATGCAATAAAGTGAATTTTATTTACAAAGATAATGATAATAAGTGCAAATTATGTATATATAAAGAACAATAAATATTTACAAAAATATATTGAAAATCACAAACAACAAACGGGACACAAAATGTTTGAACAGATAGATGGGAGAGTTGGAGAGATGAGACGCGGGCGGCGTCCAAACAATAGAAATAAATAAAACAAAACAAGCTATTCTATTGGCCCAACTTCTACCCTAACTATCCAAAATAAAAATATATCAATTATTGAAAAGAAAATCTTTGCGTCTCTGACACACTACCTATACCTACTCTAAGATAATAGAAAAACAAAAGTACAGTGGGTGGAGCACGCCCTTTACCTAGTGTGTCTTACAAAAGTGATATTTAAAGCCTACGTGTGCACAATGTATGTCGCGCGACATTCTTACCTGTCCCACTCTCCAACCTCAGATGTGCGTAACACTGATGGTGGACAAATGGAGAATAGACAATAAAAAGCGGACATATACCAAACTGTAACACACACTGAACGGATTGCAATGAATCACTGACACACAACACAACACAGAAATTCAAGTGTCCCGGGCCTCGCGAGTAGTGTCCTGTCACCACCTGTCACTCTATCTTCAGTCAGTTTATTGTTGTGGTCCAATATCTGCTCATATTTGATAAGTATCTTCTCTCCTTCTTCATTGAGTTTAGTGATGTGTGTTAGTCTTTACAATCTTTATAATCTACTTTAGCTCAAAATATTTCTCTGTAACACAGATATATCCTCTCTAAACAGAATTATTTAATAAAATTCTACTTATTGGA
Source organism: Danio jaintianensis (assembly GCA_903798115.1). NCBI lineage: Eukaryota > Metazoa > Chordata > Actinopteri > Cypriniformes > Danionidae > Danio > Danio jaintianensis. The sequence continues at coordinate 4,783,931 of CAIGQV010019090.1, forward strand.
ATAAAATGTAAATAAAACCAAAAATGCAACAGAGAAAACTGTTTAGAGTCACTTCAATAATTCTGCCAGACTGTTATTCTTCTTATTTTACAATGCAGAAGTAATCTATTTTCTGTGAATGTCTGAGACGTCCAATTCATTTTCTACTATAGCTAAATAAATCTGATAATTATGAGAATATAAAAAATACCTTAATAAAAAAAGATTGTTTTTCATACAGCTTAAATAACTGGTAGCGAATGATCAGAATCATTAGAACGAACAGAATCCTTGAACAAGGAACTGCTGCACGTTTTTACATTAGAAATCCTCTGAATAAAGTGAATTATGTGAGTACCTATGTGCTGAAGCGACTGCTGTGTCTCTGTGTTTGTTTTCAGATCATGACATCTCACAGTATCTGCACTCTTACAAATATCCAATGTCTCCACTCTTTCTCTGTCAATTTCATTCATCTCCATTTCCTCATAAATAACATCTGTCATCGCTGATCTCTCAGTGTTGTTGTACATTATAACAGTGTATCAATTCTGTTATCTTGGCATTTTGTCAGCCTGTCTTTTAACTTGAAGTTGAAACTAATTTTAGTTACCATTAGTGGTCAAAGTGTGAATCACGTGACATTCAAGGACCGGAAATGCAAAGACAGCCTGCTCTGCCCCCAAACACGTTGAGTCTTTGCTGCTGTGCAGGATGTTCAGAAAGCTGCACAAATGGCTTCCTAAGGTTGCATTTACACTGCAGATCTTGATGGTTGATTCCGATTTTTGACTGTATCAGATTTTTTTGATGACCTGCTTACATCATCTTTTAAAAGTGACTCGTATCCGATTGTCTGCATTTACACGGTAAAAGGCCAGGGGCGCCTCCAAGGGGAGGCCACGGCCACCCCTGGGTAAACTCTGGCCACCCCAATATGATTTTGCTGTTGATATTATTAATTTAAATGTACTTACGTAAATTCACAATATTTCAATAAATAAAATAGAGCCACTAAATTATTGTGGATTGATTGGTGCCACCGAAGTAGCTGATTCACTGCCCCTCCCCGATAGTTGTTGACAGCACGCGCACACCTTCAACAGACAGAAACGGGGTACGGGTATCATACTTTCTATGTTTTCTGTTAACCTTTCTAGTTAAATACTAAATGTGTAAACGTTACTTAACAGGGCTCGGAATTAGGTCATTTTGGTTTGCATTGTTTAATGTTTGTTTAGATTGTTTCTACCTTGATTCTATGTCAGTCAATTTCTCTTGCATCTCTCGATTCTTACTAACCATCGTTACAAGAGCTGCATTCGCCTCAGTAGACCAGTTGTTCGATGCGTTTTTCTGCCTCTGTGAGCCTGCTTTGATGTTTTTGGGCTTCATTTGTGATCGATGACAGCTTTTTATTTATTTCTTCTTTAAACTGAGCAATTTCCTCTTTCATGCTGTTCTTGAATTCTTCGATAAACGATCATAGATCGGACTTCATTTCTTTTCTCAGGTCACTGATTTGTTTACTTATAATTTCAAATCCGGCTTGATTGTTTGTCTGTATTTCCTCGCGTGTTAGCTTAGCTTCTCCTCGTTTATCAGGCGAAGCATCTCCGTCAATCTCCGTGTTTTGTTCATTCCCCTATGTTTAAGTATTAGGAATTTTACAAGTCTTTATTTTGGTACCCCCACTCATTTTGCATCTGAATACAAGTTAAGAATTAGAATTTTAGGGGTTGAATCTAACTAGCTATCGGGAGCTGATTGTGCTTGCTGCCGCTCAAGCCGGCATATTTTCCTGGTTTTTCAAGGATGCGTACTTTCATATCTTCTTTCTTCCACGCCACCGCCAGTTTCTGAGGTTTGCGTTCAAAGGTCCAGCATGGCAGTACAAGGTCCTCCCCTTCGGGCTCTCTCTGTCTCCGCCCCTTCGGCTCGCGGGCATCCGCATACTCAATTATCTCGGCGACTGGCTGATTCTAGCCCCCTCGCGGGATCAATTGATTATGCACAGAGACAGGGTGCTCCAGCACCTCGACCGGTTGGGGTTTCAGGTCAACCGAGAAAAGAGCAAGCTCGCCCCCATGCAGAGAATCTCTTTTCTCGGGTTGGAGCTGGACTTGATCACCATGAGGGCGCGCCTCTCCCGAGAGCGAGCCGAGCTGATGCTGACCTGTCTGAGAGAGTTCGACAGGAAAACTGTGGTCTCTCTGAAGTCATTTCTGAGGCTCCTGGGGCATATGGCATCCGCAGCCACTGTCACGCCGCTCGGATTGCTCCATATGAGACAGCTTCAGCACTGGCTTCACGATCGGGTCCCCAGACGCGCATGGCACGCGGGCAGGTTGAGCCGTTGACAGTGTATCTCGCTCTGCGCCATTTTTTACTGGTGCTAGAGGGGAAGCACGTGCTGGTCAGGACGGACAGCACGGCGACGGTGGCGTATATCAACCGCATGGGGGGTATCCGCTCCCGCCGCATGTCTCAGCTCGCTCGCCGTCTGCTCCTCTGGAGTCATACGCGGCTAAAATTGCTGCGTGCCATTCACATCCCTGGCGAGCTCAAAAGTGCGGCCAATGCGCTCTCACGGCAGCTTCCACGTCCGAGAGAATGGAGGCTCCACCCCGAGTCTGTTCAGCTGATATAGGCGCGCTTCAGAGAAGCCCAGGTTGACCTGTTTTCTTCCCAGAGCACCCATTGCCAGTGTTTTTTTTCCCTGACCGAGGGCTCCCTCAGCACGGATACACTGGCTCACAGCTGGCCTCGGGGCATGCGCAAATACGCGTTCCCCCCAGTGAGCCTACTCGCACAGACACTGTGCAAAGTCAGGGAGGACGAGGAGCAGGTCTTGCTAGTTGCGCCTCTCTGGCCCAACCGGACCTGGATATCAGAACTCTCTCTCCTCATGATCCCCCGCCCCCTGGCAGATCCCTTTGAGGAAGGACCTCCTTTCTCAGGGACAGAACACCATCTGGCATCCACGCCCAGATCTCTGGAACCTCCATGTGTTGTCCATAGACAGAGCGAGGAAGACTTAGGTGACCTACCGGTTGCGGTGGTTAACACCATCACTCAGGCTAGAGCACCCTCTACGAGGCATGCCTACGCCCTGAAGTGGAGTCTATTCACTGAATGGTGTGCTTCCCTCTGAGAAGACCCCCGGACTTGCCAGATCAGCGTTGTGCTTTCTTTCCTTCAGGCTGTCACCCTCCACACTGAAGGTTTACGTTGCTGCCATTTCCTCTCATCATGACGCGGTGGATGGTGGCCCCGTGGGACGGCATAACCTCGTCATCCGGTTCCTCAGAGGCGCGAGGCGATTAAATCCACCCCGCCCCCCTCTCATGCCTTCTTGGGATCTCTCTGTAGTGCTTATGAGCCTACATGGAGATCCGTTCGAACCACTCGACTCAGTATCCTTGAGATTTCTGTCCTTGAAGACAGCTCTGCTGGTCGCGTTGGCATCGTCACTTCTTCTTGGGCGTTAGCATGCGGCGCCTCTCTAACAGATATTTGTAGAGCTGCGGGCTGGGCGACACCTAATATATTTGCGAGATTTTATAATCTTCGAGTGGAGCCGATTTCCTCATGTGTGCTGGTAAACGCCGGTGAATGAGGAAATTCAGTTTGGTGTTGTAAAACGCTTGCTGCACCTTTCTCTCTAACACAGAGATATGTGCGCTTTTTTCACTCTGTCAGTTGAGTTTCCCATTGGCGAACTCTACAGAGTTCCTCCGAGGCCCCCAGCATCTGACTCAGCGGAGGAGTCAGGTGCCTGGCCCATTACATTGTTGGCATGCCCACTTGGTCAGCCCGCGTTCTGGGTATAGGTGCCTCCTATGCGCGATCCCCACTGGTGATACCATATGCATTCACTCAGCCACGGTATAGTTCCCTCCTCTTAGACGGGCCCGTGTCTTCCCTCCCCGCTAACCATCCTTCATATGCGTACTCCCTCCTTCAGGGCTAGTCCATATGTCTTCTTGCCACCAGGTCTCCCCATTGGGTAGCAGGTGGCCTCCGCAGCGTCTTCCCTATCGGGACTGCACGCTTTCCCAACGTACTGTCGTATTTAAAATTCCTAGAATTTAACTAGGTGTACTTTACGACTCCCCGAAAAATATAAATAAGCCTTTAATGCCTCACAAGTAAGTAAGGTAAGTTAGGGCCAGGTGACACGTTGGAGGGCTGCATCTCTGGTGATGATGGTGATGATGCTGGCAAACCTCTCACCAGTGATGTGGTAAGGTTCAATCACTGTGGCGTTTTTCATACATTTCCCCATAGTGGAAGTTTTTCCACATAGCATTGAAGTTCCACTCCCGCTGGGGAACGTTACGGTTACTACGTAACCCTCGTTCCCAGAGGGGGGAAATGGAAATGCTATGTTCCTTCGCCACAAGCGGTTGCGCCTTAGCTGACGGCTTAGTTCGGCTCTTCAGCTAGAAAAGGTGTCTTTGCTATGCACGGCTGGCATCTTTATACATGAATAATTGTGATTGCTGCCAGCTGTGTACGCTGACGCCGCCAATTCATTGGCATTTCATTGGCCCATTTTATTACTCTTTCAGATGATTGGCTTCTGACGAAATCCCCATTATGAAAGTTTTTCTACATAGCATTTCCATTCCCCCTCTCGGGGAACGAGGGTTACGTAGTAACCGTAACGTTATGTGTTGTAGATGGAATAAAGACTAAATTATAATCATACCTGACAAACGGGACTGACAGAAATATATTTAGAGTTGTATTTTGTATATGCATGCTTCGTCTCCGAGTCTGCATGCATTGGATACTGTTTACCATGGTGCACTAAGATTTATAACTAATTTTAAATCCCTTACTCATCATTGTGTGTTGTATACTAGGATAGGTTGGTCTGCTTTGTCCATTCGTAGGCTCAAGCATTGGCATGTTTTTGTTTACAAATCTATATTGGGTTTACTCCCATCATATCTCCAGAATTACATTTGTAAAAAACCTGTCCTTAGCTATGGCCTTCGGTCACAGGATATTTACTTACTGTCTGTTCCTAAAGTGCGGACTGAGATGGGAAAAAAGGCTTTTAAATATATAAATGATTTAGAAATTGAAGCACAAGCTTGTAGATATTTTGAATAGTTTGTTTGTCAATGTGTGATTCATGTTCACTGTTAATTGTTTTTTGTTTGTTGTCTGTTAGACCCGTGTGACATGTATACTGCCTAATCTTGGCCAGATTTTATAAAAGATTTTTAATCTCAATGTGTCTTTCCTGGTAAAATAAAGGTTATAATAATAATAATAATAATTTTGTGGGTTTCATGTATAAGACAAAAACACAGACAAGAATTAATGTCAGACTTGGTGTAAACGGATGAGTTTTATTATGTGTATTGTTGTCCTTTCATTAGAAAAACACACTAAGAGCTGAGTTTATAATGCATAGGGAAAAAAAAGTGGAATATAAGGGAAAATGTAATTGTAGCAATTTCACTTGGAAACATTTGTGGCCAATCAAACGCAGCCTGGGGCTTTCATATTAATCCTGTGAATATTGTCAGAGTCTGTGTTTTGTTTCAATTGGCCTGTTTTTCTACTTGGATTTTACATTCACATGATTTACAAGAGAATGAGGAAACAATGGTGTTTGAGGCTCATGATATGTCATTACCACGTATTGAAATGTTATCATTCAGTATATTCAGATTCTTTTGGTTTCAAATGAACTTTAATTCTTTTGGTTTCAAATGAATAACTATAAAATTATTAATAATTCACTTGTGTTCTTTTTGCAGTAAAAAGAGCTCCTCAAGACTTGTTATCTTAATTTCAGGTAAATGTGACATACCAGCCTAATCTCATGAGAAAATGTAACTATTTTACTTTTTGTCAGTTTAGTGGCTAATTCGGACGAGTTCAGTTGTATGAAAATGTACTATTTTTAATAAATAGTATGAATGAGATTGTATAATTTCATAAGAATTAGCCACTAAATCAAAAAATTACGAATTGCCGTGAGATAGCGTTGGACATACTCCATGGTTCCAACCCAGGCTCATTCTGAAAACGTACTGTTATATATGTTTCTGAAGAGTGCCAAATACGTCCCAGGAGCGATGTTTTTTAGCAGTTTTTGTTTTCGCGAATCCACCAGAGGGCGCTGTGTACACTTTTTGAGATCTCAAATTTCTCTCGCAAGTGCCATTTGCACCCAACCCAACTAATAGTGTTTTCAAAAGCACAGATTGACCCGCTCACCCACTTCCCTAAACCCAACCGACAGTTTTAAAAAGCAATCCAGAAAAAGAAAAGCCCTCGCCTGATTTTTACCACATTTTCAGATTTTACCACATTCTCACCCTGTTATTTACTTGTTTATTTAATTTTTTGGCTTCTGTTTTTGTCTTACCCACTTTCTGGAACCATTCTTCGCCAGACTTGAACCCTGTCGTCGTGGTCAACTCCACTCTGCGTCTCAAGCTCGCCAACGTATATACCAAGCTACTGGACAAACTGGTAACAGTGGGAAGGCCGTCCATACGGAGGTAAGCGGCCAGCTGGTAAGCGCAAAAAGGAAATGCATCATACCGCCCCGTAGCATTCGTTTTAAAAACTAAATGCAGCCATACGTACTTCTGGCTACGTAATTCATGATCTCCAGAAATGTATATAAGGCTACGTTTTCAGAATGAGCCTATGTTGCATGGTTCTCACCCCTAGATATACCTTGATATATTTAGAAATACAAAGCAAAACTGCTGCTTTTCAAGAAAGCAATGAATT